>JAOTOM010004751.1:0-436172 GCA_034440615.1 Ashinkailepas kermadecensis | reverse complement strand
CTTGCTCATACATGCTGGCTATGCCTATCCACACGACCAACACTAAGTCGTCTTTTCCATATGGCTACAATCTCACCTGGGTACCACTATATTAAGTTGGTTAGGGATGGGAGGGGAAAATTACCTTTTGATGACCAAAATTGCCTTCGAACACCATCTGTACCTAGTGTACTCCATGGGCTCAGTGGCTAAGCTTCAGTCTGATTAGGAGGCCCAAATCAATGATTGCGGAGGCCAAATTAATGATTGAAGGGTCAGTACCCCCACCCCTTCCCCTAGCGCATACAAAGTGATCCCCCGGATCTATGGCCCGACATGCTGATCATCTGGAACATTTTATCGGGAGGTTTCAATTGGCCTAGATTAGCCGGATTTGCTCGCTGCACAGCATTTTGCACAGCATTTTGCATTGTAGCACGGCATTGTACAACATTGCTGCATTGGGGCATGCAGCATTGTGCACAGCATTGTGCATAAGCTGGTCGCAGGGGCCAACTCCGTGCAAAATATCGTCCAATTCGACCGAGCGCACCCCGAGAGAGAAGGGCAGCAGTTCATTGCTCTGCCGTCACCAGTGCGAGTGACGCCCAGAGGCTCATCAGTTCATTGCTCTGCCGTCACCAGTGCCAGTGACGCCCAGAGGCTCATCAGTTCATTGCTCTGCCGTCACCAGTGCGAGTGACGCCCAGAGGCTCATCAGTTCATTGCTCTGCCGTCACCAGTGCCAGTGACGCCCAGAGGCTCATCAATTCATTGCTCTGCCGTCACCAGTGCGAGTGACGCCCAGAGGCTCATCAGTTCATTGCTCTGCCGTCACCAGTGCGAGTGACGCCCAGAGGCTCATCAGTTCATTGCTCTGCCGTCACTAGTGCCAGTGACGCCCAGAGGCTCATCAGAGCGGGCGTCCACCAAAATGACGAAGACCAACTTGTGCCAGCATTCTGTAATGAATTCGGTGTCGTTATTAACAAGAGCCCCATCGGGCGGCCGACCGTGTCATAATTCCATGAGCTCGCGTAGGCCCAGTCGGTGTCAACGGCCAACAGCGGAACGTCGGCCGTTGGTGCGCCTCTTATCGACTTCGAATCCAATCCTGGGTTGTGTGACCATGTCTGTTTCTTCCCGACCGCGGCCTGACAGATGTTCTCGGCAGCCACCCGCCCCCCTTCTGACTGCTGACGACACCAATCGGTCCCCCCCCCTCTCTCTCTCTCTCTCTCTCTCTCTTTCCTTTGCTCTTTCTGTCTTTCCTTCTCCATGTCTTTCCTTCCATCTTTCTTTCGTTGCTTCCTTGTTTTTTGTTTTGCTTTTTGTTTGTTTGTTTGTTTGCTTGTTCGTTTGTTTGCTTGTTTGTTTGTTTGTTTGTTTCTTTCTTTTTTCTTTCTTACTTTTTTCCTTCTCTCTCACTATCTCCATCATTCCCAATTTTCATCTCCCTTCTCTCTCTCATTCTCTCCCTCTGGCTGGTCATAATTACTTTTTACGCTGATTTCTATCCTAAGGCAATACAAGGTGAAGAGTGACGGTTTTGAAACGTCGACAAAATAAGTAGTTCCAAAACTGGGCAATATGTGGAAAGGTTGATTTCAAGTTGGTTTCATCCATTCCTCTCTTCCTAAGCTCTGCCTCTTATGAAAATCGTCACCTGGAACAGTTCATCATATATTTCGTAGAAGTTAACCTCGAACATACTCCATTGTATGTACCTTGTGGGGTGCCATGTGACTAGCCAAAGTTTTTGGTATGGATACATTCATATTAAATTATGAACATAGAAACCTGCATTCGCTTGAAGATATTGCAATATCAGTAAATCAGGCAATGCATTTGGGGAAACTACCCTGCAAAAGTATGCACAGCGTTACCTATACCGCCATTGCTCCGCCTGTCACTGAGTGTCACTGAGTCGTCACTGAGTGTCACCGCCTGTCACTGAGTCACTGAGAGTCACTGAGTGACAGTGTTACAAGTGTCAAGTGCCATGTCGAATATCGCCGGTTGGTTGTAGATAAGTGTCAGCATTTTACCAATTTCCACTGTCATTCCCGATGGTACGCTTGCACAACACACACCACACACACACACACGATGACACGCACACGAACACGCACACCACACCACACACACACACACAACACACACACACACACACACACACACATGACAAAGACCACAGCGCCAACTGGGTTCAGCTTGATGAACTGCAACGTGCAGCTCAATATTATGCCCATGGGCCATTTAACAAAATAACTGCTCGATATCACTCGGTGCTCAATATGGCGATAAATCACTTACGCTCATAAAGACCCGCGGCCCAGTGTGGTGAACGTGCAGCCATTCAAAATTCCGTGAAAGGAGAATAAATGAGATCGAACGGTTCAATTCATCTTCGAGTGCATTGGATATGGTGTGTGTGTGTGTGTGTGTGTGCGTGCGTGCTTTGCGTGCGTGCGTGCGTGCGTGCGTGCGTGCGTGCGTGCGTGCGTGCGTGCGTGCGTGCGTGCGTGCGTGCGTGCGTGCGTGCGTGCGTGTGTGTGTGTGTGTGAAGCGCAGAAACCAAGAATATGACATAGAAATACGATGAAAATGAATTCGCATGTGCTGGCTTTCATTGTGAATATTGGGCGTGAGTGAACGTAAGCATTTGCAGTTCTGCCGTGGAGTTGTATGGGGACAGATTCGCACAATATGTAACACATCGGACACTTGGTCGATGGAGTGGCATGGAAAGACAACCCTCGGAACTATTTTTGTCCAACGTAATGTCAGTCGATGGAGTCCCAACGGTCTATGCCCGTTTCATCGAATTATATCTGACGCAACGCGCTCTCGACACCGCGCCGATACTACATGTCGGTCTTGTCTTTTCAAATTTCGGCTTTGTTTTGCTCGGAACAATGACTTTATCCGTGTTCATTAACCGCTGAATCACCGCAATATAGCACATCTCCCTCTTTCCCTCTCTCTCTCCCTCCTACTCTCTCTCTCTCTCTCTCTCTCTCTCTCTCTCCTCTCTCTCTCTCTCTCTCTCTCTCTCTCTCTCTCTCTCTCTCTCTCTCTCTCTCTCTCTCTCTCTCTCTCTCTCTCTCTCTCTCTCTCTCTCTCTCTCTCTCTCTCTCTCTCTCTCTCTCTCTCTCTCTCTCTCTCTCTCTCTCTCTCTCTCTCTCTCTCTCTCTATCTCTCTCTCTCTCTATCCCTCTCCTCTCTCCTCTCTCCTCTCTCCTTCTCCTCTCTCCTCTCTCTCTCTACCTATCCTTCTCTCTCTCCTCTCTCCTATCTCTCTCTCTCTATCTCTTCTCTCTCTCTCTCTCTTCTCTCTTCTCTCTTCTCTCTTCTCTCTCTCTCTCTCTCTCTTCTCTTCTCTTCTCTCCTCCTCTCTTCCTCTTCCTCTTCCCTCTTCCCTCTTCCTCTTCCTCTTCCCTCTTCCCTCTTCCCTTCCCTCTTCCCTCTTCTCTCTTCCCTCTTCCCTCTTCCCTCTTCCCTCTTCCCTCATCCCTCTTCCCTCTTCCCTCTTCCTCTTCCCTCTTCCTCTTCTCTCTTCTCTCTTCTCTCTCCTCTCTCCTCTCTTCCCTCTTCTCTCTTCTCTCTTCTCTCTTCTCTCTTCTCTCTTCTCTCTTCTCTCTTCTCTCTTCTCTCTTCTCTCTTCTCTCTTTCTCTTCTCTCTTCTCTCTTCTCTCTTCTCTCTCTTTCGTCTTCTATTTCTCTTCCGTCTTCTATATTCTCCCTTCTGTCTTCTATCTTCTGTCTTCTATCTTCTATCTTCCATCTTCTATCTTCTATCTTCTATCTTCTATCTTCTTCATTTCCTCTCTTCTCTCTCCTTTTCTCTCTCTCACTCTCTCCCTCTCCCTCTTCCTCTCCCTCTCACTCGTCCTCTCCCTCCATCGCTCACCCCAAATGGCAGACAATATTGCGGGCCTCGGACGCTCTCTGCTGCCAGCCAACATCCCCACTCGGTCCCGTCTCTTAACAACGCTAACATCGGTCGTGTGTTGCACTTCAGGGCGGTGACTTCGTCTGCACCCGACGGTTCCGCCGCGGCGGATCCAGTCCAATCCGGATCCGGGCCGGCGGCCGTCTGTGGATCTGGACATGCGCCGGCCGGTTTTGCCGAGGTGGCCGAGGCGCGGCTGCGCCGGCTGGTGCATCCGCTGGACGAGGGCGTGGTCGGCTCGTTCTTCCACTCGTTCCTGGTGGTGGTGCTGAGCCTGACGCTGGGCATCTGCCTGACGCTGGCCGTGCTGGTGGCGTACCCGCTGGCGGCGCTGGGCCGGCGCGCCGGCGTGCTGCTGGCGCCGTCGCTGCGCCACTTCCCGCTCAAGCACCGGCTGCAGATGATGACTGACCTGGTGACGCCACACGACGCGCTCTGGCTCGACACGCCGCCGCCGGCCAGCGTGCACCACGCGCTGCTGCTGTTCGACGACGCGTTCCGGCTGGACGCGTTCCGGCAGGCGCTGGCGCAGCGGCTGTGCCAGCGCGCCGTCTGCCGGCTGCAACAGCGGGTGGTCACATTCGCCACCGGCCGCGCCTGGGTGACCGACGACCGGTTCCGCATCGACGACCACGTGTTCGCCGGGCCCGAGCTGGCCGACGCGGCGGCGCTGGGCGCGTTCGTCGGCGGACGCGTGGACGCGGCCGTGCCGCTCGACCGGCCGCCATGGGAGGCGATCGCGCTGCGCATCGCCAGCACGCGCCAGACGTGCGTGCTGGTGCGCGCGCACCACGTCATCTCGGACGGCACCGGCCTGCTGCGCGCGCTCTGCCACGTGCTCGCCGACGCGCCGGCCGGCGCCGTGCCGCCCAAGGCCAGCTTCGGCAGCGTGACGTACACGCTCAACTGCCTGCGGGCGCTGTTCGTGACGCCCGTGACGTTGGCGCAGTGGCTGGTGGTGGGGCGGCGCGCGGCGCGACCGGCCGCGCCGCAGCCGCCGGCCGACCGGCGCACCGACGTCTGCCTCGGCCGCCTCGACTGGGAGCACCTGAGTCAAATCAAACACGTCACCAAGCAGTCGGTGCACGAGATCCTGCTGTCGGTGGTGGCCGGTGCCGCGCGCGCCGAGATGAAGAGGGCCGGCCTGCTGCTGCCTCCCAACCTGACGGTGAGTACCGCCGCACGCGAGCCTGGCAACGTGCACGACATTCACGACGCGCTCTGTGGCTGAAGTCACCTGGTGCTGTCAGACAATGTCTGAGCCACCCGGGTCTCCACTCGGCATCCTGTCAGTTTTCAGACGATCGAGAGGCACTGAACGAACTTGACACACCGCTTCCCGGGCACATTCCAATCAGAGCTTGGTGTAATTACGAACGCTGCTTTCTCAAACATGGCGTGGAAGACGGTGTCGCATGAGTAACAGATGCGACTCACTGCTTCTTGCTTCTTCTTGTTCCCGACGCAGTATTCGCTTCAAACATCAGAAAACGATCTGCGGCACCTTGAATGCTACGAATGCCATCACTCTCATGCATTTCTTTGACGTAGACAGCCATGGTTGTAATGTCGTGCTTAAAAGGAGCGTCAGTCATGGAAGCAGTCGTGAGGAGACATGTCGTCTAAAGGGGGAGCGTGTTAACAGGAGAGTCAGTTGTCGTGCTAACAGAGATGTCGGCCAACAGAGAGTCAGTGTCGTGCTTAACAGGAGAGTCAGTCAGTGTCGTGTTCAACAGGAGCGTCAAGTCAGGTGTCAGTGCGTGAACAGAAGAGTCAGTCAATGTCGTGCTCAACAGGAGAATCAGTCAGTGTCGTGCTAACAGAGACTCAGCGGTCGTGTTCAACAGGCTCTGGCTTAACAGAGAGTCATTCAGTCGGCTTAACAGGGTGTCGTGCTTAACAGAGAATCAGTCAGTGTCGTGCTCAACAGAGAATCATTCAGTGTCGTGCTTAACAGGAGAGTCAGTCAGTGTCGTGCCAAGTCAGTTAGTGTCGTGCTAACAGGGTCAACAGGAGCGTCAGTCAGTGTCGTGCTTAACAGGAGAGTCAGTCAATGTCGTGCTCAACAGGAGAGTCAGTCAGTGTCGTGCTTAACAGGAGAGTCAGTCAGTGTCGTGCTTAACAGGAGCGTCAGTCAGTGTCGTGCTTAACAGGAGAGTCAGTCAGTGTCGTGCTTAACAGAGAATCAGTCAGTGTCGTGCTGAAAGGAGCGTCAGTCAGTGTCGTGCTGAAAGGAGCGTCAGTCAGTGTCGTTCTGAAAGGAGCGTCAGTCAGTGTCGTGCTTAACAGAGAATCAGTCAGTGTCGTGCTCAGCATAGAGTCAGTCAGGAGAGTGAACAGTGTCATCTGCTACAACATCGAATACCTGCATTGCTCTATGGCCTGCACTTGTGTGTGGTTATCTGGCATATCCCATGCTCTAAAGCATTGGCATCAGAGTGCACTCGTTCGCACAACATGCAGATGGACTTCAGTTGTTCTCCATCTAGCAGATGGCGGTCACGCCACAGAAGCTAATGTTAGCTGCTGTGGTCATTATCCCGTCGCCATGTGAGAGGTTGCAACGCGTTGCAATGTACCTGGGACTGTGCAAGTCTGGTGAGAAGCATGCTTGAGAGAAACGTTGGTCTGAACTATTTTCTTCGTGCAATGAATTTGCCGCGAATGTCAATGGTTTCACATTATTAGGTGAATCGAATAGATTGTTATTACTTCGAATATTGTTAACCAGGAAGGGTGTTGCTCACGGACAATTGAGGGTTGCTGTATGTGATTGAGTGCATTAGTCATTTGCTGTGGGACGACGTCGAAATTCAATAGACGAACATAGTTGTATTGAGCGAATAATCCTGCATATTTCGTATTTACTACTCAATCGCATTTTTTGTCTTCATCACCCACAGAATGAACAAAAAATACCACAAGTTTTCCGTGGGAACTTTTTATGTTCAAGAGCTGAAAGAAGAATCTGTATTTCGTGCAGGCGATGTTTTTCAACTTAGAACATCGGTAGCCTGCTTCCTATGATACAATAGTTGTATGTACAAGGAGTTACTTTGCGATTGTTACAGCATAAGTTTCTCTCACCGGACAAAAAAAACCAGCAAATTTATTCTCCTTCCGGAGCACCTGCAATTTCGGCCCACAATTTACTACCCAGTGCTTCGAATACATCAGGATGTTTCGTGAGAGCACCATGTTCCATAATGCAACAGGTCAGTTGTAAATAAAAAAACACGTGCAGGGAAGTCATAGTCATAAAGTCATAAAGTGTTAAGGCTTAATAAGAGCCACAGGGGCCCATCTGGGTTAAGCCTACCTGGAAAAGGTACTAGAAATGTACATACTCTCACCCCAATCAATCCCTTATCTCAAGTTCCTAGGAAGCTATATATCGCAGCCTATCTAGCACCAATTCACTTGCTATTGCATAACACACTCCCATTGTGCTACCATAGACAATCTCATCAGTATCACATCCCGAAGGAAGGTGCTGAATCCACTGCTAGGTACACCCTATATAAAGTTGTGAAGCGTTTACACTTAATAAGAGACTCACTTGCTATTGCATATCACACTCGACAATTACAAACTCCTGCCATCATACCCATTGTGCTACCAATGAAAGGCCACTTCAGTCTCACCCGTTGTGCAGATGTCCCAAATATGTTCGGCAACGCATATTCCCATAAGTTAAATGTGCGGAAGATTCTGCTTAAGCCTCTACGTGTAATTGTACAAACCGGGAATGCATATCTGTACATGATGATACCACTGACAGCCAGAGGCACAGCCAAGGGCTGAACCCCCGTCTCCCCCCCCCCGCCAACAAAATACACCGGATCAAGCAAGATATTTTGGGATTTGCACCTCTCAAAACCAGAAGTTTGTGGTGTGCTTCGTACGCCGAATGCGTTCTAGATTAAAGTACATTTTTTTAGGATCCAGCCTCCTCTTAAGAAACTCCTGGCTCTGCCCCTGCTGCCAGTCGTGGGTGATGTCTTTGATTATGTTTATTTTTTTACCGGCGAGTAACGCTCTTCAGGATTTGGACAGCAGTACGTTAAGAGCCATGGGACAATTTTCCTTCTGATGTAGTTTTCGAAGAGCTGTATTTTTGCTTCATGTGCTTTTATTTAATTGAAATCTTACTAATTATGCATGTGTCCGTGGGTTCATTACGAGCATGGGCTCGACTCGACCGTCACGCTTGTGAAACAGTGATCACTGTTCCAGGTTCAGCGCTTTGCGTTCTAATTTCTGCACTAAAGTCAAATATCCCCTGTTAATTTTGATTCTGTCACTTTGTAACCAAATATTTTTCATGAAGTGCGATTCATCTTTGTTCAACGAAAGGGACTCTTTAACGACATTTCCTCTCGCGGGAAAATTTCGCCAGAGCTTTACGCTGCAATGCAAACTGGCAAATGCCAATGCTCTCACTCAAGTCAGATGTGTTCTTTTTAGTCTGAAAATTATCAATATTCAGCATAATATTTCTCCTCAAGTACTCTCGATCTGTCTTCAAAGGGAATGGCCTGCGGCGCGTTCCGGCGCGCGGGGAATATGCTATGCAGCTCGCACCGCCGCCGGCACTTGCTACCTGTCCTGGGTGATGAGGAGGTCACGAGCTTCAGTTGTATTCCGCGATCTCGTTCAGTTCCAGGGAAGGATGCCAGTATATATTGTTGCATGTTGTAATGCAATGTAGTGGATGGATCGCATCGGGAATCACTCAACTCTGTATGCACACTTGCAGGCGCGAAACTGTATAAACACTGGAGGCACTGTGCCTAGGACTGATATACATGGATATTAAATTGCTCTGCTCTTTTGGTACTTGCCTTCGTTCGTCCAGAGCCCCTATATGCGCTTGATGCTGATGTTAATATTATTAAATACAACTTTCTAACTGTGATGATAGCATAAACCATTTTGCAGCAGAAATTGGTTTCTTGCATTGGAGCTGCTGACATAAAACAACTATGTCATCATCATCATCAACAATGAACAATTTTAAAAGATAAACAAATTTAGTCTGCATTTTTTCTGGGGTGGCTTTATGGACTAGGATCCTACTGCTATGGAGAGCTTGTTGCGTGAACCCTGGCCCATATCCCGAAGTATCTCCAACTCCAGTTCAACGGCAGAATTTTGACCGAGAGCCAAACGTGCCGTCAATGCACCGCCACGGTGGCTCGTCCCGGCCTCTTCGGGCCAGTCGCCAACTGACCCTCCCAGCCGGGGGCTAAATGCGAGCGCGTGAAGCGGCTCGCGCCCTGTCTTGCCGGGACAGGGGAGACAAATGCAGGCGGCACTCTAGCCGACTAAGCTACCGAGGCGGACAATAACAAGAACAATGACACCGCCGGACGCCGCTATGACGACCGCTGTCTGCGGGCACTCCATTACAGGCCGGCGACGAGCGATGCCACGCCGGTGAGGTCCTTCCGCATCGACCGGCGTCCGATAGCATCAGAAAGATGTTATCGGATGCTAGAGCACACACATACACACATACACACAAGTCGAGCACCACGTGCACGCGACGGAGTGTCGGCTTTGACACGTTTACGGTGCGGTCCTGTTTACCTGCACTCTGTTTAGTCGCCCCGCGGCATCTGTGTACACAGTGGCATCTGCTCCGAGATCCCCGCCTGGTGAACGACGGGTCTGTCCTTGTTATCATATGCAGGGTATGACCACGCCCTCGAGATGCGCCACTTTGCCGAAGTAGCTGCCTAAAGACACACGGTAGCCATGAGCTAATACGGCTGGCGCCGGTCCGGCGGCGTTAACCCCATCACAGCGCAATCCCAGCTGATGTCTGCCTCGGTTGAGCCGCGTTGCGGCTCGGGCGTGGAAAAGTCTTCCCAAGGTCAGACTCGAACCGAAAATCTCTCGCTCTAAAGATAAGCCGCTTCTCCCGCAGCACCGCCGGTGACCGCTGTTCGCGGCGATTGGTGCCGGCCAGTCTCGCTGGGTGGTGCCAAGTCTGCCGTTGAGTTGTCGTCTGCCAGGAGTGCCAGAAGTAGGCACATCTGAACACCGGCATGATCTGTGCTGACCTCTCTCGATTTTCGATTGATCGGTCAACCGTAACGACGCAGTCGGGCCACCATCTACTCATGCGCGACACTGACTCGTCCGGGTGGCTAAGCATGAATAGGTCGAGCGACGACCAAAAGTGAGGCTAACTGTCGTCTGGGACAACTAACCCTCCTTTGTGCCTTCTGCGTCTCGGTTGGGAGTCTGGTTGCAGCCCGACCTCCCCGTGGTCGGTGCCTGGAGGCGCCGCTGTGCAACCGTACCGGAACCGACGGCGGGAACGCGACCCGCTCGTCCCCCCACATCCCTCCACCCCTGTCCCGGCCACAGCTGAGTCGTCGGCTGAACTAATTTAAGTTGTTTTCCTCGGCGCGCGCCCCATCAGCAATTTGTTTTGCAGGATTGATGCTGCACTGGGTGCTTGACAACGGGCAGGGCATGCAATGATTGGGTGTGAGTCGATCGGAAGCGTGACGCACGTTAGCACTGACTTACAGCACAGTCTTGGCACACGTTGGTGCTGACTTACAGCACAGTCTTGACGCACGTTGGTGCTGACTTACAGCACAGTCTTGACGGACGTTGGTACTGACTTACAGCACAGTGTTGACGGACGTTGGTACTGACTTACAGCACAGTCCTGACGGACGTTGGTACTGACTTACAGCACAGTCTTGACGGACGTTGGTATTGACTTACAGCACAGTCTTGACGGACGTTGGTGCTGACTTACAGCACAGTCTTGACCGGACGTTGGTACTGACTTACAGCACAGTCTGACACACGTTGGTGCTGACTTACAGCACAGTCGGCGGCGTAGACAGCGATTTCACAGCTATATAATGTTGTTTGTCTGTATGGAGACATTTGCGATGGCCCGACAGATGGGGAACATCTGTTGAGGGACCCGTGTCAGCCGGCTGCCGCGCCGGCCGCCTCGGCAGTCTTCACACTCCCGTCAGTGAATATAGACCGAGATGGAGCGTCCTGTGTTGGTGACCATATAACATGGCGCGGTCGGTAGGACACGTGAACCGCTGAATGGCCGAGAAGTGCAGTGCAGGAATGGCGGACAGTAAAAGTAACATGTTGGACCCCGGCCCCCCGGCGGCAAGTTACCCCGCGACCGCCGCAGTGGTCGCGTTGGCGGCACTTATGCAGCGCCACTTCGAATGAAGACTGACCAACACCAACAGCTGGTCACGATGATGTCGCTCAGCCAGACAACACTCCCTGACCGGAGCCTGGTCGAGCCACGGCCTGCGGACGTTCCAGCAGCCCACGCTGGTCAACACGCCCACAGACCGCCCCCCCCCCCCCCCCGGGGGAACAACGGCAAGGGGGGGGTTGGGGGGGGGGAGGTTGTTTGTGGGTGGGGGGGGGGGGGGGGGAGGGGGGGGGGGGGGGGGGGGGGGTTTTTCTTTTTTGGTTGGGAGGGGGGAAGTTTTTTTTTTTTACCCAAAACCCCCCCCCCCGGGAAAACCCCGGAAGGGCCCTTTTTTTCCCCACAAACCCCCCACCCAACGAGGCCGTCGTTGGACTTTACACCTCCTCCCTCTTTCCGGCTAACACCCCGCCAGTGAGGCCGCCAGCCACTCCGGCACCGACCGGCTGGTGCCAATGGCCGCCGTAGTTTATTTAAATGTAATTGTTTTCACATTAAATTTTTAGTTTTGCTTTCCCGTAACCGTAATTGATATAATCCCGTAAGCCTTGCGATTGTAAAAGTGTACCGTAAACGTAACGCATTGTCACCCCCACTAGAAATAGACCATTTCCCCTTCTAGAAGGCCGTCGACATGGATATGACGTCATGGAGGCTTCTGCGGCCCTTGACCAATCCGCGATCGGGGGTCTTTCGAAGCCACTGGCGCCCCGGCCCACTGGACCTCTGAGCGGTCGGACCGCTGCTCGGGTGCGCGCTTCCCAACTAAATTTAGCTTCTAAATTCATAGGAAAGGCAGTATCACGGCTTACCTTCCGAGGAGAACGTACTGTACGGTGTCTGTATTTCTCGTGTGATCGTGGAGTGCTGCAGTGCAATACAGGGCAGCAAAAGGTACTGGTACTTTCGTGACTGGAGTTATCGCGAACAAGAGGTTGCTAGACTTTCGCGTGCCAATAAGGACTTTCCTACAGCATTGCCACACATATCTTCGATGTGGGCAGCGACAGCGATATCGCAACGATCACTGCAGCTATGGAGCGACATTTGCGGCGCCAGCGGTCAGTGATTCTGGACCGCCGGGACTTCTACCTGCGCCAACAAGCGGACGGCGAGCGCTTTGACGGGTTCCTGATTGCGCTGAAGGAAGCCGCTCAATTTTGCGATTTCTGCCCCCACTGCACCGAGGAACAATTCCACGACAGGATTGCCACGGGGATTAGAGACCAGGACACTCTCCGAGTCCTGCTTAGCGACCTAGACCTATCGCTATAAAAATGCATTGACATCTGTTGTGCCCGAGAAAACTCGCACGCCGACTCGACAGCCCTGCAAACCAGCCGGCTCCAGCCGGTATCGGCTTACCGCCAAGATCGCATCACAACGCACGAGGGCAGCAGCGACCGACGATGCAGCAGGTGCCATGGACCCTGACACCCAAGGGAGCTGCTGCACCAGTACCCCAAACGCACGCACCGCTGCCAGGTCTGCAACAGGCGAGGTCACTACGAATCCGCCTGCCACCGCCGCACAGTGTGATAACTGAAGGGAAAAACTGGCCAGAAATGCATTTCTCGACCATTTTTTGATGCCATATTCGTGGCGCCATGGCATCAGCAAATGCTTGACGCACACTAGGTCACAGTTTTTATGACAATTTTCACAGAATTTGATATAGTAACAAGTCCATGGACATGGACAACATTACGTGCGGAAAAAACGATGCACGCGTGCACAAATGTTGTCGGAGTTTGACGACTGATAAAGGTAAGATGCATTCTAAAAACCAGGACAAGTGAGGTATGAAATGATAGCTGAGAACATTCTCCATGCGATAAGTAATTCAAAAAGGCATGGAACGATCCACAATATTATGTTTTTGATTAAAAAATAAGTCATTACAACAGTCGTTAAATTTTTAGTACCTCCAAGTTCGATTAAGGTTTTTAAAAAACGCACAACAGCGCACAACCAGAGACCAATCCCAATGAAATCAGCGATCCTTTGACTATATGTACCGTAAGTTTCAGCTGCACCTATCTGCTCTAACACCGGTAGTGATCAATTGTATCCCGGCAGGTCGCGGTGCGATGCGGTGGCCGGCACGGGGAAGCCCCGGCAGGTCGCGGTGCGATGCGGTGGCCGGCACGGGAAGCCCCAGTCGGCGCCGGCTGGCGGGGTGTCTTGACCGGGTAGCCTGATCCAGCGATCGCTGTGCAAAAAAAATCCCCTAATTGACGAGGCGACGAAGTTGAGATAGGTCGCGTAGAGCGTTTCCCATGGCAGGGGAGCTGTCCTTGCCTGTAATAGTCTGGTCAGTGTGGTTGGATTTTGCGTACAGTGAAAATGGAGGTGCTTGTCAGCAGAGAGGAATTAGTGGACTTGTTAACCAGTGCAAAAGCGTTTGGGCGTGGAAACTATTATGCTCATGTATTTACTTATAGTTTGCAGTTGGTTATGGAGAAAATCCCTCAGGACTATCTCCCGATTGAGTCGTCGATTGTGGACACGAAAAAGGCGACCGACTTGATCACCAAGAACTTAAAAGGAAAGTCGGTTAAGTGTGAGCGAGCCCAGGGTAAATTCAGAAGTCAGTTTGCGACTTATCTTTCGGGAGACGAGGTGTTCTACGTGTCCCTAAAGCGTGGTGACCACGTCGTGAGTGATGATGAAGCTAAGACCCGCCTTGATGACGAGGCCGTGGAGGGAGCGCGAGGGCAACCAGGTAGAATCTACGATCAGCTCAGCGCCCGTTCTCAGCGTCGGGCGTCCTCAAGAGTTGTTCAACAGCACAGTTCCCTGTAGCTCGTGGAGGCTGCTAGGCAAAGTGCTTGTGCTGAGGGCATGAAGGACGCAGCTTTCGTGCTGCGACAGGTGGGGGAATAACCGAATCGGCCCAGCAAGATTCGCCGGGCTCTCAGAAGCTCTAAAGTGAGCCAACCCGAGCGCGTGTCAGGAGACCGGGCGGTGGCAATGTGTGTGTCAGCTGACTTGTCTGTGCACGGCTACCGTATGGTCCGCCGAGTGACGAATGATGCGGCGAAGACAGACATCCTGCCTGCCTATGAAAAGGTGCATGAGGCCAAGGTAGAGTGCTATCCGGCAGTCAACAGCATGCAATTCACCGAGACGTCAGTTCTCCTGGATCATACATCAGCTCTCTACAGGCTCTCCTGGTTCATACGACGCAGCGGCTGGTGGCATGTCTGCCGTCTGTCGCCCGTACGGACTCAGCTTCACCTGCCGACCAGCAGTCGACGTCATCCAGCACCTGCACTTCGGCCGTGCTTCACGTCAAATGGGAATTTCACGAGGCTACAGGGCAAGTTGTATACAAACAGATGGGAGACGGCGATGAAGCTGCAGAACAAAATCTGTTCTGTACCACTCTGATGCCTTTGCAACTAACAGTGGGTGGCACTTGCGTCTGGACCAACCCACGCCGTCTTCAATCCGCTTCTGCCGTCCGTTGCGGATCCGGTACAAGCGCGAGACAGCAGAGGCCTCCCGGAAAGAACGAGACAGTGACGTACTCAGTAGAGGTATCCGAGATACGTCTACTGAGGCCAACCTACGTCGCCGCAACAGACGGTACCAGTTTCAGAGTGGCGTACAATGTTCAACTCACCATGATGCACAGCAAGGTGGTGAACACTCTGACCAACACCGGCAGCAGCATGACATGCACCATTTATTGGTGCACACCTCATCAGATAAATGACACGTCTGCTGCCGCGGCTCGACCTGCCCGCGAGGGTGCATGTCAGCTCGGTCTCTCAACTATGCATGCCTGGATTCGATGCTTTGAGTGCCTTCTCCACATTTCTTGCTGCCTGGAGGTCAAAGTGTGGGCAGTGTCTGGCGAAGAAAACAAGATGCGTGTGAAAGAAAGAAGGAAATAATTACAACAGCAGTTCCGGGAGAGACTGGGTCTTGTCGTGGATCAGCCATGTGCTAGGTGGGTAGGTACGTCTAACGACGGGAACACGGATCGACGTGCCTTCAGAGACCCATATTTTACCTGTGTGTCATATCTTAGGGATGTATTTTGGAATAATTTCAGCCACTTAAGACAAGGAGATCCTGGATCTATTCTGCGGAGCAATTATTTGGTCACATTTACAGTGCAGAATGCTCCCATAGCAAACGCTAATTAATAATTATCCAATATATGAGTGCCCATGGACTTCGCTTATGACGTTATTATGATGTCACTATGCATGACTAGACGTCGATCTTTTAAAACGAAGTACACTAGATACTCATATAGGTGTGTGCACAATTTGAGCTGTCTATCTCAATTGGTTCCCGAGATATTTCGCGGAAGCAAAATGAGGGGAGGGGAATGTTCCCTTCACTCTTGTAGGTATTACCTCTGAAATTCCCGGGTTAAGCAATCTTTAAGACAATAGAGCTTCTCCATATGTTCGAAATGTGAAGCTCTTTCGATTAATACCAAAATCGCCCCTGTAACTAGCATACTTTGTCCGCAATGATTTATGGCCAGTTTTTCCTTCGAGTTATCACAGTGTGCGCCGGAGCCCGTCTCCCAGCCCTCGGCGCACAGCCCATGCGAGCGATCGCCGCGGTAGCCACCGCCGTGTCCGCGCTGACAGCCGTGACACAACAGGCCCTCTCCCAGCCAGCTGGCGGCAAAGCAGTCCACCACGTGGGAGGAGATTTTCTGACAGGTCTCAGGATGTGGCCCCCACCAGCCCGTCTGTCACGTCGGACTGGTGATGAGCGGTGTCCGCGGCGACGGGGTGCCGATCCAAACACCACGTGTGAGGGTGCTTGTCATGCACCGTGAGGGACAGGGCTCCCTTGTGTGGATCCCCGACTCTGGGGTGGAGAGCACAGCCATAAACGTTGATGAGTCTAGACAGCTGGGCATCGTCAACCTGCAGCCCACTTGTGCCCGTTTGTATGCGACAGGCGTTCACGAGCTCAAATGTATGTGATCGTTCCAATACGAACTTGCTCTCGGAGACAGAGCGACATCGTCAAACGTGACTGTCGTCCGGGGGCTAGACAATGCCTTGCTTTCCGAGGTAGAAAGCAAGACAGATAGATAGAAGATAGAAAGGTTGTGTACGTCTCGTTATCCTATTACAGCGATTTCCGGAGCAGCTCACCCTCGCCGTGACCCCTCGTGACCCCTCGTGACCCATCCCCGCCCCTGCCACCGCCCACCGCCACCAGAGGACCGGACCCCCCAGGCGCTGCTCAGCGCTGCACCCGCGCTGCGCGAACGCCGCCTGGTCCGGCAAGGTCACCACAAGCAGATGTGTCAGCATCACGGGATCCAGGCTCGTCGATAGCTGCAGCACCACCAGATGCGGCCGCCTCTCCCAGATCGGCCGAGACGACGGCCGTAAAACGGCCATCGAGGCGGGGCTACCCAGTCTGGCCGCCGGACCCAACGCCAAGCGCCAAGCGGACCCAACGCCAAGCGCCAAGCGGACCCAACGCCAGCGCAGCGAGCTGCACATCTGGAACAACAAAAGGCGCCATTTCCCCGGGTACTCGCCCCGGGCGGCCAGCTCCGTGAGATGAGTGGTGGGCCCATGCGCATAGAGCTAACAGACGATGCAAAACCGCGAGCTCTCACGGCGGCCAGAGTGATTCCCTACGCATACCGGGAATCCGTGAAAGAGCAGCAAGAAATGATGGTTCAGGAAGGGGTCATAGAACCCGCTACTCATCCGACAGAATGGATGCACCCAATCGTACTCGTGCCAAAGGTGCCTGCTGGCGAGAATGGGAGGCACGCGATACGGCTCACAGTGGACCATACGGTGTTAAATAAGTATGTTCGACGCGCCGCACACCCTGCCCCCACAGCACATGTCTGGTGTCGGACATTACTGCAGGCGACCGCTACTTCACCAAGATTGACGCCAAGTCAGGGTACTTCCAGATACCCCTGGCTGAGGACGACATGGACCTGACATGCTTTATCACCCCGTGAGAACGATACCGCTTCCGTCGAGGGGTGATGGGCCTGTGTATCAGCGGAGACGAGCATACCCGACGTGGTGACCTTGACCTCACCGGCATTGCCAGCACTTGCAAGTTGTGCGATGACATACTGGCCCACGACGCAACATATTCCTCGCATCTGCATCACGTCATCTAAATGCTGGACGTGTTCGCTGAATGTTCGCATGGACGTGTTCGCTGATCCCGTGCTCGAGCGCTGCGACGAGCACGGGATCACCCTGAACCCGGACAAGCTGGTGTTCGCCGAGCCCAGCCTCACCTACTGCGGGTACAAGGTCAGCGCGCACGGCTTCACCGCTGACGACCGCAAATGCGAGACCATATCCCAGTTTCCTCGTTCAGCCAACATTACTGATCTCCGAAGCTTTCTAGGCCTCGTTAATCCGCTAGGAGCGTTCTCAGCGGAGACAGCTGACGCGGCGGAGCCACTGAGGGACCTGCTACGACCCTCCCGCGTATGGGCCTGGTCAGCAGTGCACGAAGACGCCTTTCAGGCAGTTAAGAAAGCACTGTTGTAGCCACTCGTCCTGGCATACTTCGACCCACTCTGCCAACGCCGCTCCAAACCGACGCTGCTCGCCGGAAAAGGCTAAGATATGCCCTCATGCAGCGTCATGCAGACGTGTGGAAGCTCGTTCAGTGCGGGTCTCGCTTCCTCACAGACTCGGAGTCACGGTATGCAGAAGTCGAGTTAGAACTATTGGCGATCACCTGGAGCATGCAAAAGTGTATTGTATACCTGGCTGGCCTGCCCACCTTCAGCGTCATCACAGACCACCAGCCGCTGATCCCTCTTCTCAACAGCAAGTCGCTGGCAGATATTGAGAACCCACGTTTGCTGCACCTCCGGGAAAAGCTGGTACCGTACACGTTCACCGCCATCTGGCGAGCTGGAAACGAGCACGCGGTCCCAGATGCACTGTCCCGCGCACCTGTTGACCAGCCCACGAAGGACGACGAGGAAGCTGAGAGAGACATTGCCCACCAGGTGCGCAGTGTCATCCAAGCCTCGGCCACAAGGTGGGGCGACGACCTGGTAGATGCTGATATGACGCTGGCCAGAGTGCGTGATGCAGCACATACGGATGCCGAATACCAGGCACTGTTGGAGGTCACACTGGCCGGGTTTCCGGTACATAAGGCGAACCTTAAGGTCCGCCCATATTGGTGGTTGCGGGACCACCTCACCTGTGATGGGGGCTCCTGGTGTGCGGCCAGCGTCTAATAATACCGCGCAGCCTGCGACGAGAGACCCTGGACAGCCTCCATGCGGGGCATCAAGGGGTTGACTGCACAAAAGACGAGCGAGACGGACCGTGTTTTGGCCCGGGATAGATCAGGACGTGGCTAATATCGTCAACTCCTGCACACAATGTCGAACACGACAGGTCAGCCAACGAGCCGAACCACCCTTGCGGCCAACTCCTACCCCGTCGCGAGTCTTCGAGTCCGTCTCCGCTGACTATTTTGAACATGCGTGGTGAACCTACCTGGCGTGTGCCGACCGTCTGTCGGGCTGGCCCATCATGAACCTACCTGGCGTGTGCCGACCGTCTGTCGGGCTGGCCCATCATGAACCTACCTGGCGTGTGCCGACCGTCTGTCGGGCTGGCCCATCATGAACCTACCTGGCGTGTGCCGACCGTCTGTCGGGCTGGCCCATCATGATTGACTGAAGACACGAAGCCACCGCCCGCACGCTCGTCCAAGAGCTGCGCCGCTTCTTCTCCGCCACCGGCGTGCCCGTTACCCTGCGAAGTGACGGTGGTACACAGTTCGCCTCCCGGCACACGCGCGAGTTCCTGCAGCGGTGGTGGGTGCAGCACGAAATGTCCACCCATCACTATGCGCAGAGTAATGGACACGCCGAGGCCGCTGTGAAGGCCGCAAAACGGCTCATCCAAAAAAAACACAGCAGGCGGCGACATGGACACAGACGAGTTCGCCAGGGGCTTGCTAGGTTTGCTGCCCATGCTGCCCTTGCTGCCCAACGCCCCTCGTGCCGACGGCCGCTCGCCAGCTCAAATGCTGTTCGGGCAGCCGGCCCGGTCAGTCATCCCGGCCCACCACCGGGCATATGCCACGAGTGGCGAACAGCAGCCGACAACGCTGACGCCAAGGCCGCATCTACGCAGCGGAACGTCCAAGCACGATACGACCGAGCTGCCAGGCCCCTGCCGACTGTCGGTATCGGTGTGGACGTGTGCATTCAGGACCGGACCACCGGTCTATGGGACCGAGCAGGCGTGGTTGTTGGTGTCGGCGCGCGCCGTGACTATTTGGTTAAGCTTGCCAGTGGCCGCGTGTTGTGGCGAAATCGACGGTTCATCCGGCCTGTGCGCCCCATGACGCCGATCACGGGTGCAGGCGCGAGCAGCTCATCAGTTAGTCAGGAAGCCAGTAGAGACGATGGTAGTTCGGCCCCGACCACTGCCTGTCGTACAACTGTTAGGTTTACTGAGCCCGCGGCCATCCCCGACGTTCCCCGCCGCAGCCAGCGACGACGACGACCGCCTGACCGACTGACCGTTATCTCACGATTGGTCCGATATTGAAGGGGAATGCCACCCCGCACCCACAGTATCGGTATCGCACGGTACCGATACTACTTCGTCGAGAAACCATGGGCGAAGGGGAGGGTGAAGGGAGATGTGTGATTGTGTGTAGACATATGCGATGGCCCGACAGCGTAACGTTTGGTACAGCTGGATAGCCAGTTCCAAGCTACCAACATATTACAATTAATTGTTCAAACTCACCTCCGGGCGGCCACGGTTTAATGTCCAGACAAGGGAACTCAGTTTAGCTGAGTTCTATGTTGATTTTTTTTCAGGCAGCACGCATTCCTACTAATCTACTCTTCCCCATTCTTTCAATGCATGAGTTTTCCTGCCGATTCTAAACCCAATGTTACCATTTTATTAACCCTATTGGCATCAATTCACTCTATCCAACCTTCGACGATCACCATCAGGAAATATTCCGGTACATCTACTGGACGAGAACTACTGAAGCTCGAGGCGATGCCTGTCGAAGTCAATGAGAGCTCGCGACACCTGGTGCGGGTTGGTGCCCGATGCTGTTAACAGCAGGAGCTCTCCGGCTGCCGTTGCCGCAGCCATCTGATCCGTCTCCTGCGGGCAGTGGGGCGTACCGGCGCCTTTGTTTGTGCGGTCATCTGGTGGCGTTTGTGGCCGCGCATTGTCTGAGGAGGTCATCTGTCACCGGTGGGATCATATGTCACCGGTGGGATCATCTGTCACTGGTGGGATCATCTGTCACCGGTGGGCCGTCACCAATAGAGGTGCGTGCACCAGTGTCGGTTACCAGTGGAGGCGCGTGCACCAGTGTCCACCACCAGTGGAGGCGCGTGTACCAGTGTCCACCATCAGTGGAGGCGCGTGCACCAGTGTCGGTTACCAGTGGAGGCGCGTGCACCAGTGTCGGTTACAAGTGGAGGCGCGTGCACCAGTGTCCACCGCCAGTGGAGGCGCGTGTACCAGTGTCGGTTACCAATGGAGACGCGTGCACCAGTGTCGATTACCAGTGGAGGCGCGTGCACCAGTGTCCACCACCAGTGGAGGCGCGTGCACCAGTGTCCATCACCAGTGGAGACGCGTGCACCAGTGTCCACCACCATACACCACCAGTGGAGGCGTGTGCACCAGTGTCCACCACCATCTACCACCAGTGGAGGCGTGTGCACCAGTGTCCATCACCAGTGGAGGCGCGTGCACCAGTGTCCATCACCAGTGGAGACGCGTGCACCGATGTCGCTGCACCCGGTGTGAAATGTCTTGTCTCCGCATTATCGCGGCTGCATTACAGCCACTGCGATAGTAATTGCAGTGTGTGTTAGTGATAATAAATGGTAATGTTCAAGCAGTTAAGCCTGCGGAGCCCAATGCATTTTCTGACGTGCACCGTACATGCACTTACTGGTCGAGCTCAATTATGTGTATTACTCGTGCAAGTATAGCAACACCCTGGCATTATCAATAAATGCTGCAGACTTGGAAGCGAAGATACGACAGCCACGTCTACAGCTGGGCCTTGTCTGCAGTGAGGTCGTGACAGGTACGGTGCAGAACAAGTGGGTCTAGAGATGGACAACTCGCCTATAGTTTGATGCACGACACTCCATGCGTCGGTCAGCAATGGCGTGAAGATGTCTCCAAGATGAGTAGCGCAGTTCAATACACCGACGGGTGGCACAGGTAGATGGAGTAGTGCCTGCATTTAGCTATACTACGTAGTCAGTAATTATATTCCCGCTATTCGGTAGTCGCGTGGGAATAGGTCTGTTCTCAAATATATGGGACAAACCAAATCTGCAGGGGACAATTTCGACCAAAAAGGCGAGCTTTGAATGGCAATGGGAGAAGAAAACATTGACATACTGCCAAATAATGTGCGGATGAACACATTTTGTTTCACACATGAGACGGCGTATACCTTCCAGCCCACAAGCAGTCCGTCCGTGGTGGGCGAGTACGCAGCGCACTCGGAGGCGAGCGACTGCATGCCTCCGCCGGCTCTTCCCACCCACGCGAGTCGCTGTGATCATCAGAGTGGTGATGTGTCTGTGGACGGAGTGTGGGTGGGGGGTGGGGTGGGGGACAAGGGTGCCGGAGCACTTCATCAGCGCTTCCCTCGTCTCCTGCCGTCGTAACGGCGGCTTGGCGGTGTGGATGACAGGTCGACGGGGGCCGGACGATGGCCGCAAGTGGGTCACGACGGCGGCGTGTCGTATTTTCTAAAGTTCATAACTTCTAACGTTATACGAACGTCCTCAGTCACGACGTCCCCTGCTCCCTGTTGCGCAGATGGCGGTGAGTCAGATTTGGGTCGACTATCGTCGATGGCGTCAGGTCGATTTTGGGCGTGACGGCTCTCACCGTTCAGGACGAGCTGAGTGGGGGGGGGGGCGGAGGAGGGAGGAGGCTGCGCGTTCGTCACGCACCTGACCAGGTGAGGAGGGGGAAAGAGGGGCACATCAGTGGCCGATTTCGCCAGAACAGCTGACAATCTGTGTCAAAAGCGTCAGTTATTCGCACACCAATTGAGGAAACAAGACGATTGAAGGAAAAGAGCTAAACGAAAATATATCCTTGGCAGCCATTCAGCCAGGCAAGCACACACTCGTGTGCAAGTAATGCTGCCTGACGGCTGGTAAACGACACGCGTATCGACGACGACGCCGAGTTCCCGTCACCCCGCGCGGACCGAGGCCGATTTCCTGCCACCACGCGCGGACCGAGGCCGATTTCCCGCCACCCCGCGCGGACCGACGCCGAGTTCCCGCCACCCCGCGCGGACCGAGGCCGAGTTCCCGCTACCCCGCGCGGACCGAGGCCGACCTGGGTGCCCGGTGTAGTACGTCAGTACGTCAGCCGGAGTCCGTCTGCCTGTGGCCTCCGTGCCATTCCGCGCCAGCGCAACACAACTACGCCTCATTATTGATCTGAAGTGCTTCCCACTCACATGCTGAATGGACAACACCATCGACCTGACCTGACGAGCAGCGGCCGAACCTACGCCATCATTGTTTACCTGGTGACCCGGCGACGTGACCTGAAGACAGTAGCTGAAATGATCTCATTGGTTACCTGGTGACCCGGCAACAGACGACCGAAACATTGGTCGCTCGTTGACCCAGCGACCTGACCTGACGACAGCAGCTGAAACTACGCCATCATTGGTTACCTGGTGACCCGGCGACGTGACCTGAAGACATTAGCTGAAATGCTCTCACTGGTTGCCTGGTGACCCGGTGGTCTGACCTGACGGCAGCAGCTGAAACTACGCCCTCATTGGCTATGTGATAACCCGGTGACCTAACCTGACGGCAGCTGCTGAGATTACGGAATCCTCGGTCACCTCGTGATCCGGCAAGACGTGGGCACCCTGTTACCTTCAAGGAGCAACTACACAGAAGAATATGCTCCTCAGCGCCGGACACGTTGCGTACTAGCATAATTCCGCTAGGTGTTACGCATTGCTCCATAAGCCTTATCAATAGTAGTGCGCTGCGGTATTAGAAAACAGAATACATACCCAAGGTAAATGACAAACAAGAGCAATTGTCTTCGCGAGATATTTAATCTGCAGGATTTATTTTAGGTCTATTGATTAAAAATTGATTGGTATGGAAATTATTTGTTTGTTTGCTATTAGTTTTACGACACGTCGACCGTTGAGTCATGTAGCGTCGCCAATCTCTCACGCCGATTGGCCGCGGGCGAAGAGCAGCGACAGGTGAGACTCGAACCCATAATCCTTCGATTGTGAGACGGGCAACTTACCCCAGACTACTCGTCCCCGGTATAGAGATTAAAGTGTACTACACGACACCAGTACAAGACTAAGGCGTGTATATGGAACCATGGTACACTCGCCTGCAGTTAAAATTTATTGGGGACCCTTAACTATGGCTGGCCGCTAGGAACGTGGACTGTGCCGCTCCACACAGATAATTACTGGTAGATTGCGCCGCTTCACAGTTATGCGTTGCGTGACAGCTTCACCACGGGCAAGTGTCCGAGCCAAAGGTGACAATTTGCCCTGCAGCCATGAAGTGAGAAACACGGGTCTATGCTGTTCCCGCCTTGCATTCCTCGGTCGGCCAAACAACATTGGCAGTTCAACGAGCAGGCTACCAATGGACTCCTGTCGACAAGCAACACTTGATAGCGGCGGATTTCTGACTCCGGCAACACAGAATGAGCTGGAAAGGTTAGAAGAGGCTAGGTTGCAAAGATGCAGTGAAAGGAGATGGGAGGTTTATGATGTCAATGAAACATTATCTGGCCCCAAAATAATAATAGAATGTCCAACTTGTATACTTTTTAGAAGTGTAGTTCGAATTCTTGCTGGGGTGGCTTTATGGACCAGGATCCAATTGCTAAGCAGAGCTTGTTGCGTGAACCCGGGCCTCACCACCGGATCCATGAATTTCAGCTTTACAGTAGAAATTGGGCAAAATGCTTCACGTGCTGTCAATACACCGACACGGCCACCCCGGTAGCTCGCTCTCGACCTTATCATGCCAATTGCCAACTGATCCTCCCGTCCGGGGGCTAAAAGCGAGCGCACGAAGCGACTCGAACCCAGTCTCGCCAAGACAGCGGAGAACGGCGCGGGATAGTTATCTAACCAACTCAGCCACCGGTACGGCAAGTCCCGAGGAGGCGCTTGCTGGCTAATTCAGATTCACTGACAAGTCGATTAGTTGCTTGATTAAATTACGCCTATTTCATTGAGAATCACAAGTTGTTGGGCGTTAGGCATATGTTGTATGATATATTAGTGTGTATTGTATATGTTGTGCACTGTATTGCAAGCGACATACTCAGATGTCCGTGAGGATAAAATATTTATTCACGCTGATGCCATCCAACTATCTTACCGTATGACGTTTTTGCTTATATTGCTTCAGCACGACATGTAACCGGGCCATTCGTCATTCTTCGCGTAAAACCACTGTAAATTATTGGAAGACTGAGCAGGAGTTAATGTCATAGCTGTGTTTTGAATTGCAGCATGGGGAGCATTAATAATGCCCCATGGGACTAGTGCAATACGCTTTCCAGCGCCAAGGCGTGCTTTGGAAAAATGTCGGGAACAAGGACAAACTAATTTGCAGCAACCTGGAACGTTTACCAGATTAAATTGCTTCAACGGTGTGGTGTGTGTGTGTGTGTGTGTGTGTGTGTGTGTGGTGTGTGTGTGTGTGTGTGTGTGTGTGTGTGTGGTGTGTGTGTGTATGTGTGTGTGGGTGTGTGGGTGTGTGGGTGTGTGGGTGTGCGGGTGTGCGGGTGTGTGGGTGTGTGGGTGTGTGTGTGTGTGATGTGTGGGTGTGGTGTGTGATGTAAGTGGGGGGTTTTTTTTTTTTTTGTGTTTTGTTTTTTTTGTTTTTTTTTTTTTTTTTTTTTTTTTTTGTGTTTTTTTTTTTTTTTTTTTTTTTTTTTTTTTTTTGTGGTTTTGGGTTTTTGGGGTGTGTGGGTGTGTTGGTGTGTGGGTGTGTGTGTGTGTGTGTGTGTGATGTGTGGGTGTGGTGTGTGATGTAAGCAAATATTGCACATTGGGAGAACATGTTTTTATCAGTTCAACGCTTTTAAGGCGCGTATTTTGTGATCCGTGTCGGCGCCAAGCCGAGGTTATAGCATAGGCTCTGATAACATAAACCCAATCGTGCAATTCCAGGTTAACATGTTAATAGTGTCCCGAATTTAGCGCGTCATCAATGTCTTGATATGGTAATCCGATTAACCATGCACCTCCTTGGCCTGTAAACAGCCCACCCGCGCCGTGTCACATGATAAGCGCCGGATGCGCATAAGAAACCGAACCCTCCTTGCCGTGACCTGTTCGATTCCATGGTGATGATGTTGATAAAGTTGCATTGTTCTAAGCCTAATAGTTGCGAATTTTTAGCCTATGAAAAGCGATGTGGCTTGTAGGAGCCCAACCAACCCATGGCGGCAATTCAACTCGAGAAAATTTAGCTAGCTTAGGAAAAACTCCGGTCTCCAGTCTCCCTCGTTCAATAACACCCGAAGAGGGTTCAAAGGAAGCAACCACATAACATCAACTGGTATGTCAAGTGTCATCTTATTCCTTTGCATCGTTTCCCACGGTCTTCGAAGCACTTCATTTACGCATTCAGACACCAAGTCGCATGATTTCAAAGAAACTGTAATCTGTGAATTATATATATAAATATATAATATATATATATATATATATATATATATATCTTTATCGCGTTAACTGAGTGGATCTACCCATTCAACGATGGTTTTAGCCCGACCCAAATTTGCTGAGCTTTCGCATGGAGCTTTCGTTCAGGCATTGTCTGAAAAGAATTACTTCAAAACGCCTTTGAATCAATCGCTCACATCCAACATTTTTTTTTGCATCTCAACCCATGCATAGTACGTCACTGTTGCAATTGAAAAGAAAATGTAGGAGGCTTCCATGGGATACTGATCCGAAACGTAATTCTACACAGCATCATCACACGTCACGGTTCGTTGGAAAGGCCTAGACTGCACAAAGCACGATAATATGCAAATAAGCATTGAAATCCGCAGCATTTCGTAGCTACGAAGAGCCAGTTATGTTACTAAGCATATTGCATGCATTTAAATGTCATGCAATTATGCTTGCAAGGTGATACCGGCTAAAATATATACTCACATCAACAATTGCAGCATCTTCCTCTGGAGTGGTCGTCCGCTTGCGGCCAGACCCTTCCCTTGTCCTCGTACGCAACTCGCCTTCTGCCTGATAGCGGTTCCACCACTTCGCCACCGTTTGTGCGCTACTTGCAATGCTTATGTCGCATTCCCTGTTACTGAATCATAATTCCTTGAAGTTAACTAGTTTCCCCTTTTCAAAATAACTTAAGTAGTAGCCCATGTCTACTTTATAAACGATCCAATGATGTCGATGCGACTGAGGCGCAAATGCAGTAATATCACTGACCTGCCTGTCCTCTTAAAGGCTGCCGAGCAAATGGTCACGTGATCATCGAAGAGGCAGATTCCCATCCATGGACACTCGCCCATGGTCAGTCTGGTAGACTGTCACGTAACGCCTAACTGTGAAGCGGCGCACCAAGAATGACGGATGGCCCGGTTGCATTTCGTGCTGAAACAATATTTACTGAACACTTCTTATTGTAAAATAGTTGGATGGTATCCGCTTGAAGTAATATTTTAACTACATAGAAATCTGAATATGTCGCTTCCAATACAGCGCACAATGTATACATAAAGCATAATTATTTATGACACAGCATAGGCCGTACGCTAAAAAATGTATGGTTTCAATCAAAACAGGTATATTTAATAGTTATTAATCGGTTTGTCAATGAATCTGATTTAAGCAAGCAAGTGCCGCCCAGGTATTTGCCGTCCCGGTAACTCAGTTGGCTTGGGCACTGGCCTGCGCTGGTCTCCCCTGTCCTGGCAAGACTGGGTTCGAGCCGCTTCACGCGCTCGCTTTTAGCCCATGGCTGGGAGGGCCAGTTGGCAACTGGCACGATAATGTCGAAAGCGAGCTACCGGAGTAGCCGTGTGAATGCACTAGCGGCACGTGAAGCGTTTTGCCAAATTTGTACTGTACAACTGCAATTCATGGATCGGGTGATGCGGTCAGGGCACACACATCACGGTCTGTTTAGCAATTTGATCTTGGTTTATAAAGCCACCCCAGCAAGAATTCGAACTAAATTTCTAAAAAGTGTAAAGGTTAGAAATTATATTATTAGTTTAGGGTAAGAGAATGCTCCGTTGACATCACAAACCTCTCATCCCTTTCACTAAATCATTTGCAACCGAGCTCCTTCCAACACTTCCAGCTCATTCTGTTGCCGAAGTCCGAAATGCACAGCGATCAAATGCTGCTTGTCTACAGGGCTCCAGTGGTGGACCGCTTGCTGAACTGCCAATGTTGTTTGGCCGACAGAGGATTGCAAGGCGGAATAGCGTAGACACGTGTTTCTCACTGCATGGCTGCAGGGCAGATGACCACGTGACGACCGCACAAGCGAATACCTACGGCTGGCCAGTGGTGAATCTTGTAGACTGTCACGCAACGCATAATTGTGAAGCGGCGCAGCCTACCAGTAATTATTGGTATGAAGCGGCACCGCTTACGTTCCTAGCGGCCAGCCATAGTTAAGGGTCCCGTAGAACATTTCACTGCAGGCGAGTGTACCAAACGATAGACGACTTGACGGCAGACAAACCATATCCATAGAGGTCTGCGTCTTCAGTTGTGTCGTAAAGGCAGCCAGTCCTATATCAGCTCACCACAGCAATGGTGTCCAACAATAACGCCGCCACGTGACACTTCTGGCTGGGATCTCTGAGTGAGAAGACTCTCATCAAAGGGGAAGACGTGGACGTGGACACTTTGCTGTATACCGACCTTATTGGGTCATTTATCAGCTGACTGTTCCAGGCGGGTGCTAGATGTGCATCCTTGACATTGCTCTGCACAGCTGTCTCCAACAGATACATGATGCCAACTATTACACCAAAAAGCAGATGAATATTCTAGAGCGAACACCGCGTAGTTACTTCATGGCTCCGGCTGGTTTTGCAAGATCCTGAAGTCGTAGATACATGGCAACATATAGCGGACAATCATTAACATTGCAAACAATGACAATCATCACCACAAACAATGACGATCATCACCACAAACAATGACAATCATCACCACAAACAATGACAATCATCACCACAAACAATGACAATCATCACCACAAACAATGACAATCATCACCACAAACAATGACAATCATCACCACAAACAATGACAATCATCACCACAAACAATGACAATCATCACCACAAACAATGACAATCATCACCACAAAGTCGCCTGGTTAGCTCAGTGGATAGAGCGCTTACCTGCAAAGGTCTCCCTGCCTTGATACATACGTGATATGCTGACGACCAAGTTTTCAGTCTGCATCTCATCGGTATTGAAACAAGAGATCGCACGCGTTTCACAATCAGTGTCTGAAGCCTCCGACGACGACCTGCGGACTGGCCCCGCACCCTCGACGTTGACCTATTTGACCCTGCCTGGAAGCTAAATCAAACGAGGTAGTCATTTCAGGAGATTCCGAAAATTGGGCTATAGAGTTGCATCATGCAGTTTGTCGCATCTGTCTATTTAAATTAGAACACAAGTTAGTTGAATTGGGAAGGAGGAGAAATTACTCAGCTCCCATTCCACACTGAGAGGATTAGGAATTTTACCACCTTGCGATGGTTAAAGCTGTGTTATCCACCTATGTAGACAGCGGAATCAGCGAGGCGCCGATGAGCTATACAAAACCCCTTGAATGGATTCAACTAGCTTATGTTTTTGATTTTTTAGCAACGATATTTTACATGAGCACTATGGAATTGAATGTAAAAAGTTGTTCTAACTTTTTCCTGCGTCTCTCGCATCACTTTCCCTTCCCAGAAGAACCGGCTAATCTGCCGCTTTTATTCGTTCTAAAACATGATTATTTACCCACCATTATGTTTCTTTTTGCATTGCAGCGAGTGCCAGGGAACATGCCATCGGCGTCCTTCCAGTTTTATCTACATATCGTTTAGCAACTCAATCTTGATAAATCAAACAGTCAGAAAATCGCAATGGATCGGGTGCAGGTGGAAGGCTTCAGGTTGCAGGCATGGACAGGCTCATCTTGCCCGCTGGTGTTGCAGTACTAGTGCATGTATCATCAGTCTGCCGCGTTGTGCATGCTTCGCCGAAATGTGTGCTGGCTAGGCGACATTCAGCGTTCATCAATGGTCCCAGTTATCGCTACAGTTATTGTAAGCCGAGGACGTCACCATGCGCTCTCCATTGATCGTGCATTCTTAGAAGGTGTGACGTCTGGCATAAAGGATGGCTTTCCTGTGGCGCGGTAATTTCCTATGGTGCCGAACACTCCCGTACGACGAGCATTGAACGAGTCGCTGGCAAACCTGCTCGAGGCCGACGGTCAAACAGCCGTTGTTATCTTGAATTGGTATTATTTTCGCATCTCACAGAGCCTAAAGGCACAGGCTGCTTATTAACTATATTGCCGACATCGCTCTCGCCCGGGGAGGGGGCCGTATGCGACGGTATGATCACTCGGACATATGCACCACTCACTCGGCCACACGCACCACTCACTCGGATATACGCACCACTCACTCGGACATGCGCACCACTCACTCGGCCACACGCACCACTCACTCGGACATACGCACCACTCACTCGGCCACACGCACCACTCACTCGGGCATGCGTACCACTCACTCGGACATACGCACCACTCACTCGGACATAAACCCCACTCACTCGGACACACATACCACCATTCTGAACCAAAAGTGTATTGTGGTTTGAGTCGGAGGAGACATATTCATCAGTACCGGCGGCGTGGTGTGGTGAGAGGCGACACGCTGCAGTGTGTTGTGAGAGGTGACCCGACCTGTCGCCGTGTGGCGTGGGAGGTGACCTGTCGCAGTGTGGCGTGACAGGTAGCCTGTCGCCGTGTGGCGTGGCAGGTGACCTGTCGCAGTGTGGCGTGACAGGTAGCCTGTCGCAGTGTGGCGTGACAGGTAGCCTGTCGCCGTGTGGCGTGACAGGTAGCCTGTCGCAGTGTGGCGTGACAGGTAGCCTGTCGCAGTGTGGCGTGACAGGTAGCCTGTCGCAGTGTGGCGTGGGAGGTGACCTGTCGCAGTGTGGCGTGACAGGTAGCCTGTCGCAGTGTGGCGTGACAGGTAGCCTGTCGCCGTGTGGCGTGACAGGTAGCCTGTCGCAGTGTGGCGTGACAGGTAGCCTGTCGCCGTGTGGCGTGACAGGTAGCCTGTCGCAGTGTGGCGTGGGAGGTGACCTGTCGCAGTGTGGCGTGACAGGTAGCCTGTCGCAGTGTGGCGTGACAGGTAGCCTGTCGCAGTGTGGCATGACAGGTAGCCTGTCGCCGTGTGGCGTGACAGGTAGCCTGTCGCCGTGTGGCGTGACAGGTAGCCTGTCGCAGTGTGGCGTGACAGGTAGCCTGTCGCAGTGTGGCGTGACAGGTAGCCTGTCGCAGTGTGGCATGACAGGTAGCCTGTCGCCGTGTGGCGTGACAGGTAGCCTGTCGCAGTGTGGCGTGGGAGGTGACCTGTCGCAGTGTGTTGTGAGAGGTAGCCTGTCGCAGTGTGGCGTGGGAGGTAGCCTGTCGCAGTGTGGCGTGGGAGGTGACCTGTCGCCGTGTGGCGTGAGAGGTGACCTGTCGCAGTGTGGCGTGAGAGGTGACCTGTCGCAGTGTGGCGTGGGAGGTGACCTGTCGCAGTGTGGCGTGACAGGTAGCCTGTCGCAGTGTGGCGTGACAGGTAGCCTGTCGCAGTGTGGCGTGAGAGGTGACCTGTCGCAGTGTGGCGTGAGAGGTGACCTGTCGCAGTGTGGCGTGGGAGGTGACCTGTCGCAGTGTGGCGTGACAGGTAGCCTGTCGCAGTGTGGCGTGAGAGGTGACCTGTCGCAGTGTGGCGTGGGAGGTGACCTGTCGCAGTGTGTTGTGAGAGGTAGCCTGTCGCAGTGTGGCGTGGGAGGTGACCTGTCGCCGTGTGGCGTGAGAGGTGACCTGTCGCAGTGTGGCGTGAGAGGTGACCTGTCGCAGTGTGGCGTGGGAGGTGACCTGTCGCAGTGTGGCCTGATAGGTGACCTGTCGCAGTGTGGCCTGAGAGGTGACCTGTCGCAGTGTGGCCTGAGAGGTGACCTGTCGCAGTGTGGCCTGAGAGGTGACCTGTCGCAGGGTGTCGTGAGAGGTGACCTGTCGCAGGGTGTCGTGAGAGGTGACCTGTCGCAGTGTGGCGTGAGAGGTGACCTGTCGCAGTGCAGGCTGAGAAGTGACCTGTCGACAGCAATAGCGAGCTGGCGCCAGCTTCGTCGGGCCCGCACACAACGATGAAAAACCTAATGTCTAGCTGAATATATCCACAAGCCACTAGCATCTGACTGAGCGCTCAGTCCGATTTCGGAAAAAGTTACACATAAATTGCAACACAAATATGTGAAATCCTGACTCCTTCACGATGTCCTTATATGCGACATGCTTTTGGGGCACAGAGGGAACCAATACACTGGCCAAAGCTGCCATCGAAGGCAGTGTGCACAGCAGCAACGCAGAAAGAGACACTTGCACGGCAATTGAGAACGTTGGCATGATTATATTTACAGTGCGTAGGATCCGCGGGAAGTAACCAACACATCGGGACACGAGTAGCCAACCATCACGACTTACTTGCCATATGTATGTTCCCCAACTAAAAGTCCCCACATATTTGAATTGCCATGGACTGTGTTGAAATGGTTCTGATGTTGTTCGTATGCAACTCGAAGTAATAAGCAGTGCTTCGGGAGAATACATGGGAAAAGGTCATGAAAATTATTATGGAGTATTGTTATCGTTTTCCTTTTCTAGTCTTGCACTTTGCAATTATTTTAGATCCCTGGGTAGAGACGAATAAACGACGGGGTTGCACTACTGGGTTTGGGTAAATGGATACTGTTTTTCTTCCAGTGCATATAAGGTTAGCTCGCTTAATTTTTGCATCAAGCCTTGCAGATTTATAGATGGCTCAATCATATCGTCTGATCAATGAGTATGGTATTCTCGTTACTTGATTTTGGCATACAGAACAAATCTAACCAGGGTGGGATAAATGTCCAAAACACAACAAAAGAACTACTCCTTAGACTTCGCCCGAATGCGAACTTGCTTTGACTGGGCACTCATAAATGGTCGTCCTGAATTATTTTGCTCGAGCCTCTCGCTACTATCTGAAGCCCGGCACTGCGAGCTACCAACGTCGTGTGAGATACCTCGTCGGGATAGTTGACGGTCAATAAGCAGGACAGAGCCGCCTCGAGTCGCTTCCACTTCAGCTTCTCAATTTTTATCTCCTATCTTTTCCTCTCATCACGTCTTCTCACGCCAGTTCACAGGCGAAGTGGATTTCGCCCGACCGGATTCCTTCGGTGCGATTTCTTAGATTGAGGATAGAAGGGTGAGAGGCTTGGCTTGGCTTGGCTTTGATGGTGAGTTGAGGATGTCTTTACCAAGTGTGAGATTAAGGGTGAGAGGCTTGGATTGGTTTGGCTTTGAGGGTGAGATAAGAAGATGTTCACCAAGTGGGAGAATGAGGGTAGAGGATGAAAGGCTTGGCTTGGCTTGGCTTTGATGGTGAGTTGAGGATGTCTTTACCAAGTGTGAGATTGAGGGTGAGAGGCTTGGATTGGCCTGTCTTTGAGGGTGAGGTAAGAAGATGTTCACCAAGCGCGAGAATGAGGGTAGAGGATGAGAGGCTTGGCTTGGCTTGGCTTTGAGGGTGAGCTAAGGAGTCTTCAACAAGTGCGAGACTGAAAATTGGAGTGATGCAGGAGAGAGGCTCTGCAAGGTTCATCCGGTGCGCATATTCCTGTGTCACGAGTGATGGCGTGCGGAATAATTACCTTCCTAATTCGATGCGTTGTATAGGGGCAATGTGTTTCAAAGCGCGCGACCAGTTCCACATGAAACATACATAATTTATCTTGAGCCCTTTATTGTCAACTCGATATCGGTATGCTGTGCGTATCTTGACCACCTTATCTCCGCGCTCTTAAGCGACGCAAAGACATGCATGCCCGTGCACCGTACTCCCTATTATAAATCGCCATCCATCATGACGGCCACTTCCTGAGTATAGCGAGCCTCCAAATGAGCAATAATCACTTGTCGTGCCCGGTAATTCGAGCGCTCTGCCTACCACATAGCGCCTCCTACGGCCTCCTACCGCCTCCTGCCGCTTCCTGCCTTGTTGTGATTCAGCGAATGTGACTGAGCGCCAGCCAGGGACAGGCTGCCGAACGGCGTCCGCACCTTGAGCTTGCCGGCGACAGCCACGCCCCCCGACACGGACACACCCGGGCCACCGCTGGCCTGCTCGTTGACCAACGTGGCGGTGAGGCGGGTGCCGCTGGTCTCCTCCCGCACGGTGGCCTCGGCCTGAGTTCGCGACGAGCCGTCTCCGCCGCCGGGCAGAGACGGCCGACTCTGCGAATCTTCACCGCTGTCGGACGTCGGCACCGTGGGAGGAGCGCCGTTCATCTGGTGCGGAGCGCCGCCCGCCTGGTGCGGAGCGACTCCCGCCTGGTGCGGAGCGCCGCCCGCCTGGTACGGAGCGACTCCCGCCTGGTACGGAGCGACTCCTGCCTGGTACGGAGCGACTCCTGCCTGGTGTGGAGCGACTCCCGCCTGGTACGGAGCGCCGCCCGCCTGGTACGGAGCGACTCCCGCCTGGTACGGAGCGACTCCCGCCTGGTATGGAGCGACTCCCGCCTGGTACGGAGCGACTCCCGCCTGGTACGGAGCGACTCCTGCCTGGTGCGGAGCGACTCCCGCCTGGTGCGGAGCGCCGCCCGCCTGGTACGGAGCGACTCCCGCCTGGTGCGGAGCGACTCCTGCCTGGTACGGAGCGACTCCTGCCTGGTACGGAGCGACTCCCGCCTGGTGCGGAGCGACTCCCGCCTGGTACGGAGCGCCGCCCGCCTGGTGCGGAGCGCCGCCGCCAGATGGAGGCGCGGACTGAATGGCGCTGGGATTCTTGTCATCCTTTCCGGCGGCGCTGGACCCGAAGAGGGTGTGCTTCTTGTTGTGATGCGCCCAGTAAATGCGGCACCAGGTGGGGCTGGGGATGTGACAGCGCTCGCCAGCTGCATGCGAACGTATCAGTGTTGTCGCGCCGTCGTCGACACCCATCAGAGCCAGCAATGTCAGCAGCACGACAGGAGCTGTAACGGAGCACGACAATATTATATGAGACGGACAAACTCACGGAGAGAGAGAGAGAGAGAGAGAGAGAGAGAGAGAGAGAGAGAGAGAGAGAGAGAGAGAGAGAGAGAGAAGAGAAAAAAAAAAAAAAAAAAAAAAACTGAGATACAGAGACAGAGAGGAGGGAGGGGAAGATGAGGGGAGGGGTGAACAGCGAGCCTCTCCTCTGATTGGTTGAGATGAGTGAAGAGAATGTCGTCGCCTGATATAGCTTGCGGTGCGACGAAGGTGAACTATATTGCCGTGATTCAGCGGTTGATGAAACCGGATAAATATATCGTTCCGGGTAAAATCATAGCCGGAAATTGAAAAGGACAAAACACCAACGAATAGTGTCGGTGCTGTACCGAGAGCGAGCCGAATATTTGACACATGTTGCCTGTATGAGTCTTTTGAAGTTTTTTTTGTCATCATTTACCCATTCTAGCTATCCTAGTCATACCTAGTTTTCTCCAACTTTTGACGGCGTCTGTTTAGCTAAGTACTAGCTAAACAGACGCCGTACTAGCTAAGTACTAGCCAAGTATTTCAAGGTACGTAGCAAACGATGTCGGGCAGGGGCGTGACCTCACATTGACCTACGCTAGTTCTGAGATCAAGATAGAGTGAAACTCAATTTCTACTTAGGCCTTGCCATCACCTAGTGGAAAATAAATCATCGCAATACCATAAGCAGATGAGAAAATCCTTATGGATGCACATACTGTGAAAGTTGAAATTGAAAGATCCATGAAATGACTATGGGTTCAGTTGGCCCATTCGCCGAATTGTTCTAATCAAACGACTCCCCTGGCCTGGGGGAAGAAAAGTCTGCTAATGGCCAAAAGTACAGGAAACGAGGGCGGGCATCGCTTTAGCACCCACAGTATTTTTATGTTCAGCTTCAGCTATTTTTCATAGAAACACCAGCCGGGCACAACAAAATGCACAGGCCGTACATCAGCGGAATTAACCCGTTGAAAGCTGTAACGTCAAATGAGCACGTTCACTCACTTCCGAGAAACTGTTTTCCTGGATGCTCATGATTTGACATGCTCGACGATGCGAGAGCGTGTAATTGTCGCAGGAATAGAGTGATCGGGCCCCCACGAAGTGGGTTTGGTAGCGGGCTTGAAGGTTTCCCTTCACCATTGGTTTACATGCAATTTTACCGTTTTTCTCTACGCTCTCTTGCATGTTTTATGGAAATATAGATCACTTTGACGTATATCAATTGAAAGAACTATTCTTCAGCTTCAGCAAAATGTATCCGAAATGACCCAGTAACAATCTTCCTGCGTAACAATGTGCCGTTTCCGTCAGGCTGACCATCAAGTGCCTCCAAAATAAAGGGATTTTTCCAGATATTGGTAGGCTCCCTCTCCCGTCCGTTTTAGCTGGTGTTGTCACCCCCGTTCGAGAGCGGAATAAAGGACAGACGGGGGGAGGAAGCTAAGTGCGCCATAGCTTCTTCCCTTCAGTGGCATGATAATTTCCGAAAAGTAACCACAGAAGACCGCCTGAAATGATCTGACCGCCCCTAGACCGCAATAGGAGGCCCTCTGTCGTCATAAGAGGTCCCATAGCCGCCACAGGAAGCCAATAGCTGCCACAAGAGGCAGGGACGGATACATGAATTGTCATCTGGGGGAGGGGACACGTGCAGTGTCAGAGTGTGGAGTGTGGAGCGTCACCACCGCGAAAGCAGCTTGAGGGGTGACTTTCCTGCCGAGAGGCGCCTGTGGCTGAAAAATTCGAGGGTATTGGGGTGCACTCGAGCCTTCGCGGAGGGACGCAGTTTCCTGGTCGAAGGGACGCCACCTTTTATGGGGGGGGGCATGTGCCTCAACTTCCCTCCCTGGATCCGCCACCGACAGGAGGCCCCATATATCCCACGTAATATATATTTGTGTATATATATATGTGTGTGTATGTGTGTGTCTGGTGCATGAATGGTTCAAAAGCAATCTGCACTAGTGGGCCGCAAGACATTATTGCAAATGATTATGCCCTTTATTTGCATGCTTACGGTTAAGCCTACACATGAATGGATGCACGCGTTTGGTTTGTGGGTGCATATGCAGTCTGTATATATTGGTGGAAAATTGTGAAAATAATTGGTGTGGCAGGGGGTGTTTGTTGATACCCGCTGATGACATCTGTTCGCTATGTCTGTGTGCAGGAAGCTGGCTGCATCTGTCATTGAGGATACAAGTCACAAATTAGAAAATTGCATAAAAATGGTTACCTTCGACCCAACTGCAGATGTAGCGTCCTGCTTGCGTGGTTCATAAAACTCCCCGAATACGAATATTACGAGTGCAAATATGTTCTTAGTACGATTTTCACGCGTATTTGCGCATACGTATTTCAAGTACGAATGTATCGCGAACTTATAACATAACCAAGTAACAACGGCAGCAGCACGATGACCTGCGTGGATCGCCAACTGTGGTTGGCGAGAAAAAATACAGACATGAACTCACAATATAAGAATCTTTCACCTGTAACTTCGCCTGCTTTCATTCATCACTCGCATCGCAGCCGTAATGTACGAGTGGTCTGCGCACACGTGGTGACCGTCTGTCACAGCGCGGCTTGAACTTGATCCTATGTACTGAACTGGGGCGGCAAGGGAACACACACGCCAGCGGGTAAGGCTACCACTGATGGTGGCCTCAGCTGAGATACCCCTCGCGCAAATGACGTCGCAGGAGCCGACGGGACGGCTTCGGGAACGGACACAGCAACGGCACCATTCGCGACCTGATCTGGCCATAATGTGAATGACCTATCAGCGGTCCGCGACCTGGACCGTGCACGCCTGACCCGCTGTCTGCACGATGGTCGCTGGCAGCCGGCGGCTGTTGAAGGCTGACGTCTTCCTATTTATATATTTATTTATTTATTTCACAATACATGCCCTCCACGTGCAGTGGCTATTATGGACAGTCCTCTGCAATTTGTTGTGAAAATCACATTTTAAAGTCATATTTAGGCAATCCAACATCCGTAGGTTTTAAGTAATCCAATATTTGTGCGTTTAAGTGATTCAACATCGGTAGGTTTTAGGCCGTCCAACATCAGTAGGCTAGGTTAGGTTGTATTAATTTTTATTGATAATTGTATGTTATTTTTCATTATATACCACCACACCCAAAACCTTTCCCCTACACTTCCCATATGTTGTTGAGGTGGGATAGCAGGTACATGTAGTCAATTTTTTTATCGTTTAAAAAGTTATTTCAATGTTTTTAATATTATTTTCTTGGACTGATTTCTTAGACAGAGGTACTTGAACTTAAAGTGCTTATATCTTTGGAAGTTTTCATTTTCCAAAGGAATGAGTGTCAAATCAGAAAACACCCGAAAAACAACATTGTGATTAAAAATGGCCTAGGGACTTCTTATGCATGTTTGCCATTTTAATGATGATTATTGGGGTTTTAGGGTGCGTCAACCCCACTGGGTTATATTGCACCCATAACAAGGTTGCCTAAGCACGCGTCAGACTGTCACAAACGAATATAAAACATCGGTAGCTATTAAGGCGCTTGATCTGAGGATCTGTGGAAACAAGTAATCAGTTAGGCAGGTGCATATATTACGTCAAATCCCATCTCCGCAAGGAAGCATAAAACTGCTCCATTGTGTATAAATCGGTAATAATCTCCCAATAAGTCCTTCAACCTCAGAGCATTCGCATCTTATCCGAAGTGGCGCCTACGTTCTTCTGTGTATGCTTGGCACGCCACCAGCACATGGTGCACAGTCAGCGCGGCATTACACCTAACACATTTCGGCCTGTCGTCCCCGCACAATAAATACCTATGTGTTGCTAGAGTGTGACCAATTCTGAGACGACAGATGGCTACCTCGACCCTTCTAGTTTGGCTGAAGGACGAGGGCCATGGAGCTAAGGTTTGATTTGTTTTAATTTGTTGAACTCCACCTGGTCCCATTTGCCCTGCCACTGTCTGAGAATAAATGATGAGATAATTGGGTAGTAGTCACTGGCAGGGAGTGGGAGAACCCGACTCCTTGGCGCTTGTGCTGCACGCCTTGCAGCCCTGTCGGCCAGCTCGTTATCACGGATTCCGACATGTGCTGGAATCCAGCAAAGTATGACCTGTTTTCCCATGCGATGCAGCGAAGTAAGGTGCGATAAAATGTCTCGTACGATGACATATTGCTGGTTAAAACTGTGCAGCGCCACAAGACTGCTCAGAGAATCAGTCAAAATAACATGCAAAATATCGTCGTCAACCTCGATGTATGCAAGAGTTTTGCTGATGGCCATCAACTCCGCAGTGAAGATCGTGGCGTGTGGCGGCATTTTACACAAATCCTATAATTGTTGATGGAAAGAATCAAACTAAATATAGGCATCACTCACTTGTTATCTCATGATAACCTCATTCTTTGTCCATTCTGTAAAAATGTAGCCCATAAATGCACCATTTCAGTCAGCAGATCTGACCCAAATCATATATTTATCATGCCTTTGACCCTAACTTAGTGTAGCTATAACTTAGTGGTAAATGCTTGACATGAGGGTCTTATCGTGATTGCTATTTTGGTGCACAAAGAACATATTTTTTACCAGCAAGCACAAAAATTGGTTGAAAAGCAAAATAATACCAAAAAGGAGGGCTTTCAATTGGTTCATATACAATAACTAATTATTGAAAGCTTTAGAAATTTGCAAGGTAACCTAGCATAAAATTAGCCAGCCTAATCTATTTTCTCAGAGAAAAGTATCAAAATCTTGAAATAAAAGGACATAACCTAACCAGGCCTATCCATCTTTTCTTTCGTGGAGGAAAAACATTGTCAACATGCAAACAAAGCAAGAAAAACACAACAACGTAATCTTGCAAATGATGTAAACATCACTAATACAAAAAGTTTCAGGATTACCCAGGATATTGGCTGGTGGGAACGTTATGGTGGGAATAGCTGATGGTAGGAGACATTTGCTTCTCTACAAAGAGGCAGGGTTGAGCAGTTCTTTCTTTAGGTTTCTTCTCTTATCAATTTCTTTGAAATGTTTGGAGCATGCTCTTGGTTCCCAACATTTGAGAACTTAGACATGTTTTATTGTATGCTAAGAGATTTTGCTAAGGCAGAATCCTGATAAAAATGGTGTAACCAGATTTCTTCTTTATTAAAGTTGCCTGCCCAGTGCCGCCTCTGGTACTGCACAGTAAGGCATGACACCTGAAACAGAGATGTGTTACATTCAAACATTCTATCTAGATGCTGAATTCATACTACAGGAAATCAGACAGCAACTCATGGAAAGTTTCAGGAAAGCATTCATAGCATGACGATTGTATTGTACATACATGTTCAATTATGCATGTATCGTCAATAATCCATGCAAAATTAATAAAGGGATAGTGCACCGTGCCCTGGGTCTAGCTGACCTAGAAAAAGCTATGTTTGCAATGACTGTTGTATGTCAATGTAGGTAGGTAGGTACATCTTTGGAAAAATAGGCTGCTCCTGGATTTTTGGAATCCAGAACACTATCCTCCCCAGAAAATTGTTTCTTGTTTTTTCATCTGGAGGTTGAATCTCCTAAGTCACCTCCTATGTTTGACAATGAGCTACTGTGATCAAGTAAAAGTGCTCAAAATTCACCGAAAGGGGGTGCAAATTGAGTTACGATGCATAAGGTTTGAACACAAATATTCTCCATACTGGATGACTACAAAATATTCCTCTCAACATGCAATATTACAATGCACAAATCCAACCTTGCCTATGCATGATACAAATATGTGTCGGAACACATGTTCACTGGAAAGAACAGGACAAGATTAATAACTCAGTCAGGGGAAGATAAATATATTTTTGTAGAGGAAGCAAAATGAAAGTAACCATTGCGTATGATTTGAGAAAAGTCGTCTGCAACCATATTGATACCATATTAAAAAACCTTCGGATGACGTCATGCGGGCTTGAAGGAAAACTTCGATCTACCTTCTAGTAAAGGTATCTTGAGAGTGATAGCCGTGGAATAGAGCAATTGATTTGTGTTCAGAGAAGAGATGTACTGTGTGCGGCGCCAGGATGCTGCCCTGAACGGCCGGAGCTGGACAGCAGCTGGAGGGCGGGGATTGATTGATGAACGGCACAGGGAGCAGCACAGAGTCCTACTCCCCAGTAGGGCAGTCTACTCCTACTCCCTGTGGGGCTTTGTCTGGCGATGTAGTGATGGTGAACCGTGGCGTGATAATCTGTGCTCACAGTTCACAATCACATACATTATCTGTCATTTTCTGAGACAGTGTCAGACCAACTCTGGCAACCTCAGGCCAAACGTGGTCTACAGTCTGACAATGTCGTGTCAACTCCAATGCACACTATGACAGTGGCAGCCGTCGGGCCAACCGTGGTCTGGCAGTGTCAGATACCCTCCAGCACACACCCGGACAGTGTCAGATACACTCCAGTACACACCCGGACAGTGTCAGATACACTCCAGCACACACCCGGACAGTGTCAGATACACTCCAGTACACACCCGGACAGTGTCAGATACACTCCAGTACACACCCGAAGAGTGTCAGATACACTCCAGCACACACCCGGACAGTGTCAGATACACTCCAGTACACACCCGGACAGTGTCAGATACACTCCAGCACACACCCGGACAGTGTCAGATACACTCCAGCACACACCCGGACAGTGTCAGATACACTCCAGTACACACCCGGACAGTGTCAGATACACTCCAGTACACACCCGGACAGTGTCAGATACACTCCAGTACACACCCGGACAGTGTCAGATACACTCCAGTACACATCCGGACAGTGTCAGATACACTCCAGTACACACCCCGACAGTGTCAGGCCAACTCCAGCACGCACTCGACAACTTCAGGCCAAACGTGGTCTACAATCTGACAGTGTCAGGTAACTCCAGTACACACTATGACAGAGTCGAGCCAGCCCCAGCTTACAATCTGACAGTGTCAGGCCAGCCGCAGTCTACAGTGTGATTGTGTCGGGCCAGCCCCAGTCTACAGTGTGACAGTGTTGAGCCAGCCCCATTCTACAGTGTGACAATGTCAGGCCAGCCCCAGTCTACAGTGTGACACTGTCAGGCCAGCCCAAGTCTACAGTGTGACAGTGTGACAGACAGCCCAAGTCTACAGTTGAGCCAGCCCCATTCTACAGTGTGACAATGTCGGGCCAGCCCCGGTCTACAGTGTGACAGTGTTGAGCCAGTCCCAGTCTACAGTGTGACAGTGTCGAGCCAGCCCCAGTCTACAGTGTGACGGTGTCGAGCGAGCCCCAGTCTACAGTGTGACAGTGTCGGGCCAGCCCCAGTCTACATTGTGACAGTGTTGAGCCAGCCCCAGTCTACAGTGTGACAGTGTTGAGCCAGCCCCGGTCTACAGTGTGACGGTGTCGAGCCAGCCCCAGTCTACAGTGTGACAATGTCAGGCCAGCCCCAGTCTACAGTGTGACAGTGTTGAGCCAGCCCCAGTCTACAGTGTGACAGTGTCGGGCCAGCCCCAGTCTACAGTGTGACAATGTCAGGCCAGCCCCAGTCTGCAGTGTGACAGTGTTGAGCCAGCCCCAGTCTACAGTGTGACGGTGTTGAGCCAGCCCCAGTCTACAGTGTGACAATGTCAGGCCAGCCCCAGTCTACAGTGTGACAGTGTTGAGCCAGCCCCAGTCTACAGTGTGACAGTGTCGGGCCAGCCCCAGTCTACAGTGTGACAATGTCAGGCCAGCCCCAGTCTGCAGTGTGACAGTGTTGAGCCAGCCCCAGTCGACAGTGTGACGGTGTCGAGCCAGCCCCAGTCTACAGTGTGACAATGTCAGGCCAGCCCCAGTCTACAGTGTGACAGTGTTGAGCCAGCCCCAGTCTACAGTGTGACAGTGTCGGGCCAGCCCCAGTCTACAGTGTGACAGTGTTGAGCCAGCCCCAGTCTACAGTGTGACAGTGTTGAGCCAGCCCCAGTCTACAGTGTGACAGTGTCGGGCCAGCCCCATTATACAGTGTGACAATGTCGGGCCAGCCCCAGTCTACAGTGTGACAGTGTTGAGCCAGCCCCAGTCTACAGTGTGACAGTGTTGAGCCAGCCCCAGTCTACAGTGTGACAGTGTTGAGTCAGCCCCAGTCTACAATGTGACAGTGCCGAGCCAGCCCCAGTCTACAGTGTGAAAGTGTCGAGCCAATCTCCCAGGCCACCTCGGCACTGATACGCGTGTTCAGTTAGAGGCGAGACCTCTGAATCATGCACGACTTGCTCGGCCAGGTGACTGACGCATCCGGGTCTTTTGATCGATGCTGCGGACGCACCAGCCGGCCGGCAGCTCTAAATAGGTGACCTGCGACTTACGAGGCCCTGCCGTCCGCCACGGGCTGGCGACGCTGACGGTCGGCCTGGCCAGCGGCCCGCAGCACGTGGCTGCTGGCGACGCCGGCACCTCTCGCTGGCCGTGCCGTGTCTGACGACAGGCCCGCGCGTACGTGCGGCGCGGCGCCGCGCAGGTGCGCAGACTGGCAGTTTTGTCGGCTGTGCGGCGATAAATTCCCACGCCGAGCACGATGGGTCGTACCGGAGCGTTGCCGGTGTTGTGCCACACAACTGGCGAGTGGCGGGGCTGGTGTGGCGGGTAATTTGTGGCACGCGCCGCTCCGATGGCGGCAAAATTGCACTCGCCAATCATCGTTAAGCGTGTAGCTATGATGTCGACCGGTGCTGAGGCCTGGAGCTCGCTCCGAGTGTTTCTGGCTCCAGTGGGCCGCCGACGTTGGGACTTGAAGCAGATGGCTTGGTGGCAAAGCTCGTGCAATGAGGTGGCTGGCGAACGTGGGTTGGGCGCATGTGGGGTGCTGATGATGGTACATGGTGAGATCACATGCCTGACCGGCGACCTATTGCCGGGGTATTTTCGGACAATGGACACGTGCCTGTTGGTAAAATGCAATGGTTAATCACTAACGGTCCGTGCAATAAAGATACATGACCTGATTGAGTTCGAGGTCGTCATTTAAAGTCATGCTCGGCTCCAGGCTTTGCATCGCTCATTAAGGCTCAATTCCGAAGGACGAAGCTCTCAAGATTGAAGGGTATCGGTTGGCCCTTAATTTAGCCAATCCTTCGATTGAGCGCTACGATAGAGCTGCGAAAATGGTGGCCTTCACAAATTCCATATTTTACGTTTGACGTAATTTGTGATGCAATCAGTGAACCCAAAATACAACATGTCGGTGCTCACCAACATGCATGTCGGTGCTCACCAACATGCATGCCGGGAATACTATTTAAATCAGCCTTATTCGCTCATTGGTTCCGGCACTGGAGACGATAAACGTCTTACCCAGTCAATGGGAGTTTGGCCGGTGCCTCAGTAAAGGCCGGGTTAACAGCTATGCCAAGACTCCAATTGTGAGCTTACGATAAGTGACTCGCGCTACTCAGATGTAAAGCAATGATGATATAAATTAAGCATAGAAATGCAAAATACATAGGAAAATTCTTTATAACTTTCATGTTATATATTCCGCAAGGCTTATTTGAACCCACTATGAATCTGCGTACACAGTCAACTAAAGCCCATAATTTAAGCGAAAATGCACCGTGCTTAAAAATTGTATTTTAAAATAGCCTACTGGAACAAGTAGTTGATTTAAGGAGCCAGAAGAAAAGAATATATCTACTATTTTATGGCTAAAACCGTGATAATCAAAAATGAGATAGAATCATTGCACTGAGTACTCGGCAGAGTCTCTGCTAAGAAAGCTTGACTGCTGGGAAAACAAATGTGATAAGACGGCCATAATGACGTAAAAACATCACCTACGCCATCCCTGAACATCGAACTGTTTGGATATATATATATATATATATATATATATATATATAGATATATATATATATATATATATATATATATATATATATATATATATATATATATAAAAAAAAATATATATATATATATATATATATATATATATATATATATATATATATATGCATCCAAACAGTTCGATGTTCAGGGATATGTGTGTGTGTGTGGGTGTGGCACACACACACCACAGACACACACACACTAATTCGATATTAGTGTGTGTGTGTGTGTGTGTGGGTGTGTGTTAGTGTGTGTTGGTGTGTGGCAAGACATGCATGCTGTCGTTCTTGATGTTGAGGTCATAGTCGTCACATAATCGAAGGGCCTTTGTCCCGTAGTGTGCTGCAGTGTGCAGTGTGCAGAACAGTGTGAACCGAGGCTACGCACATTTGCGCTTACGTACTTTTGCGCATACGTACATTTGCGCTTACGTACATTTACGCATACGTACTTTTGCGCTTACGCACAGTAGCCATACGCACATCTGCGCTTACGTACAAATGTCATCAGTATATCTGCGCTTACGTACATTTGCTTACGTACATTTGCGTACGCACATCTGCCATATGTACATTTGCTTTACGTACATTTGCCCGGTTACCCCCTGCACCTAGCATACTATCCGAGGCCCTGGTACCCGGCCATCAGGAGCTTGCTTAGCACGTGCCCTGTGCCTTTAGCTATGTGCAAAACAACACAACTCATTGCAACAAGATCTCGTTCGAAACAGGAATCGTCTGGGGTTTTTTATGTTGAAAGTCCACAAACCCGCCGACTCAAGGATGGAACGTGATAATGCAGAAAACCCAGCTCTCAATTTCGTTGGACTGATCCTGTAGCTTTGATAAAGTGGTTCCAATCATGAGAAATGCTTCTGTCAAAAGGCCTGACTCGTCCTGTCTGATTTATCCAAAATTGACCAAACCTTTATGATCGCTGTTTTGGCGCTTGTTTACTTCCTCACCCAATACTAACTCCTTGCAAATCACTGTCTTTATCTTCCGGATGGATTATGAGATAAGCAGCAGGTAACATGGCCTTTCCCACCGGGGTACATAATTGTGAAAAATCCAGTGTCAACGTAAAGCAATCCAACAGTGTCAGCGCAAAGCAATCCACCAGTGTCAACGTTCCTGTCTCCTTACCGGTGTTTCCTAATGACACAGCACTATCAAGGCGGCTAGATGCCCTCGTGCTCCTGTGCCCGCCTTTGTTTCATGAATTTCACTGTGCATTTACCGATGCTGTGCTTTATGACAAATTGCACCGACCGGATATTGCAACATAGCTGCATCCTGCTAAATATTGGATGCTAAATGTTCACAAAGTACACCTCGCATGCACCCTTCGGTGACCAAGTTCAACACCAAAAACACTCACAGCAACAGACCAGCACAAGCTGTCACTTACACATGCCCTGGGCCGTCACTTCACAAAGTACACCTCGCATGCACCCTTCGGTGACCAAGTTCAACACCAAAAACACTCACAGCAACAGACCAGCACAAGCTGTCACTTACACATGCCCTGGGCCGTCACTTCACAAAGTACACCTCGCATGCACCCTTCAGCAACAGACCAGCACAAGCTGTCACTTACACATGCCCTCGGCCGTCACTTCAACAGACCAGCACAAGCTGTCACTTACACATGCCCTCGGCCGTCACTTCCACGCTCCAGCCAGTCAGCACTCCTACTCCACGTGACTCTGCTCCTCTCCTTCCGATGAATCCTGTACTTCTGCAGGCGACCCCTACGTCCGTACCGCAGGTGGTCGTGTGCTTCCGTTCCGTCGCTGCTACCCGACTACACTCGCCGCACGAGACTGGCCGACTGACCGAGCACCCCTTTGATTGGACGGCCCGACTCCCTTTAGCCTGGACCGGCGCCCTTTCTCCCGAATACCTGCCCCGGCTCACGGGGCGCCAGCTCACCCGGGTCCCGGAGGGACAATGAAGACTGGATGGTGGTACATGGGATTGACGTTACACGCGTGTAGAGCATGCAGTACAGCATGGTGTATTCTCCCACACGCTTGCAACGGTAAGCTTGCTGGCTTCCGAGGGAAACCAACACAGCTATCACATATCACTTATCATTAAGCGCTGATCATAATTTGCACAGTTTATAAATACTCTGCAAACAAGATCATCGGCCATTGTTTCCAAAGTTATTCTATCCATCGATGCTGAGGTTGAACGTTCGTGCAATCGACTGTCCATCAGTGAGTGGACGGTAATAATCATGCCAGCACCTCCTATTGACCTTTCGCAAGGGTTTGTAAAAACACGATAACCATTCCTTACTTTTGGCATAGCTTTGAAGTGGACAATATACTCTTCACCACCGAGCGCAGCTTCAGATCTAACGTGGCCCATCTGTAGCTCCTATTACTTTGTTGTCCCTCGTGCAGGGAATTGGATTGGTAGTTTGCCTGGAAAGCTTCTCGGCGCTTGTCTCAGCCGTATGTTTAGGGACAATTCGGCACTCGAGTCATACTTCCTGGATTCGATTTACTTCAGAAACTTGTAAGGAGTTTCAGTTCAACATAGTTTCGGACAAGGTTGCATGATCAGAGGTGGAAAAGGGTTAGTTCTATTTTCCATAGGAAATTTAACTATTACGCATTTTAATTTCCTCCACATCAGCAGAATTCGCATGCATCAGCCGTCTCAAACCAAGTTAATTCCACAACCAATTCATACCAGACAAGCCGACCCAGTACTTTGCTCGATGCACGAGCTAGCTGGTAGACGCTCCACAAAGTGTGATAGCATGGGCGTCAACACGTCTGCCCACGGCGCCGATGTTTTGCCTGACGACCATCCTGCGCCGTCAGCGCCCCCCCCCCCCCGCCAGTCACGTGCACATGTTGACGCGCCACCTTCTCATCAGCGCGGGAGTCATTTGTCATCTACGCACGATTTCCGACTTTGTCTGCCGGAAAAACAGAAATGATCAACTCGTTGATCCGTGGTCCACCCCGACCTGGGCTTGTGTGTGTGCATATCATTGCCCAAGGCCACAACTTGGTTCAACATTTGCTAGCCAACAGCCGTGCGTGTATAATGTGCCGTGTGTTTGGATGCACCGTTGTGAACATATTTACAAGAGGCTGGTGGTGCCTGAAGGGCAGCTCTCCCATCAGTATCAGTCGGTACCCAGGAATATGCGGCCAGAACATCGCTCGTTCTTATCCGTGTATGCGTCGAAAGTTTTGCTCGACATATTGCCACTGCAGCCATATAGCCAGTATTTAGTTGCGTTAATTAAAGCTTAGGAAGTAGCTCATTCGAGTGCCTGATGCGTAGCCTGAATTCCATCCAATGCATAATAATATTTGACATGCGGCACAGGCGTGATGCTGGCATTGTGGTGAGTACAACACATTGTGAGGAGAATAACACCTTGTGGTAAGAACAACACATTGTGGTGAGGACAACACATTGTGGTGAGAACAACACATTGTGGTGAGAATAACACCTTGTGGTAAGGACAACGCATTGTGGTGAGAACGACATATTGTGGTGAGAACAACACATTGTGGTGAGAACAACACATTGTGGTGAGAATAACACATTGTGGCGAGAACAACACATTGTGGTGAGAACAACACATTGTGGTGAGAACAACACATTGTGGTGAGAACAACACATTTTGGTGAGAACAACACATTGTGTTGAGAATAACACATTGTGGTGAGAACAACACATTGTGGTGAGAACAACACATTGTGGTGAGAACAACACATTGTGGTGAGAACAACGCATTGTGGTGAGAACAACACAATGCACAATACTGCAAGTGCAATTGGGTGATTAGATCATGACATTTTCAATTATAATAAAAAGTCTACCAAAAAACATAACCACAGGCAAACTATTACGTTTAATGCTTTATTATTGTATACTTCCCTATTGTTTCACAGTTCGCGACATTAGATAGTCTTGCTTTACCAGACGCAGGACACGTTGAGATGAAATTATTACATTGCATCATGTGCGTAGTTTTGCATGATTTATGTTTAAAGAAATGAGTAGCTCAGGTCCCCAAGAGTAAGTTCAGCCTCCAATCATGCTGTGGGCACACTACTCCCACTTAAAGTTGAGTTGGAAAAACTAAGGGCACACCCCGCTCCTTCACAATAAGCTATTTCCCGAGCCTAATTCACCCCAATTTTTAACCGATGAGAATTCGGCCCCATTCAGCTATCATGCTCGCTTTCAGAGCCCTTGGTCGATTTCAGAGCCCATTGGTCGATTTCAGAGCCCCTTGGTCGATTTCAGAGCCCCTTGGTCTATTTCAGAGCCCCTTGGTCGATTTCAGAGCCCCTTGGTCGTTTTCAGAGCCCCTTGGTCATTTTCAGAGCCCTTGGTCGTTTTCAGAGCCCTTTGGTCGTTTTCATAAAACAACACCGGTGCGTGGAATCGTTGGTCCAAATCTGGTAATTAGTTGGTGCTGCAGTGCAGTCGCATAGTCGCCACAAAGTTACCACTGAATATATGCTGCATGTTCGATACAATGATGCAGTATCGCAAGTATAAATACTGTTCTCACCTTTACTTCCACTAATCCATCCATTTACGTTCATTTCGCACGTGATACATCTTTGTCGCGAAAGGTGGAATAGGCTTGAGCATGATGTTTAGATTTTGCAGCACCCTGCTGAGATTAATGCATACCAGTGATTGTAACTGGCTCAAACCGGATGGCTGAAAATAGACGTGGAAAAAAATCGTACAATATGGCAAACAAATATAAGAACCAATCTTACCCACGTGGAGGTTATCAACAGGCTTATCATGAATTCATGTTACTCGCTGTGAGGCGAGAATAGTGATTACCCGACATTGTTCGCTTCAGTACCAATTACCGCATGAAGCCTGATTTATATCCATGTGGTTTCCCACTACCCCTGGAAGGTAAGCTATCCATATGTGCGAGCATCATGCTGCCGTTTGAAAGTGTATACCCAATGACCCCTGTAAAAACAAATCATTAAACTTCAATTGCCTTCTATCCTATTTTGATCAATCGCAAAGCCTGGATGGTTGAAAAACAACGTTGAAGTTTTGATAGGCAGCTTTATACCATGTGCGTGCTTTTGTAGCTGCAGCATTTGTTTCAAATGAATGGATGCATGGACTGTGCCGTAAATTATTTCCGAAATAATTCTGTCAATGAAGCATATCAGTTATTTTTATTTTGCTCTGGAACTTGCTCATGATTTGATAATAGTAATGCAATTAGTATATTTTATGTTTATTTTAGCCGGTTAAATCAACAGAGAATTACCTTCTACTTAAGTTCACGGAAAATCCAGCTCTGTTGATATCATGTGCATACAGGGAGAATCATCTCTGTTATCATCTCCTGCTCATAGGGCCGCTGAACTTATGCCGAGCTTCAGACTCCCGTTTGTCCCGACGCGATTGTTTCAGTAAGGATTATTTCATCCTTTAATCGCTCCTGGCTACATTTGCGTGCGCTTCAACGACACGGACCAGCTGCTGCAGAACAGATTAAGGCAGACCCCATCGGGGCAAAACGAATCCATTGGGTAGCAATGAACCAGAAGAGATTGTATTCCTCGTGTGACCATTTGTTCTCCTTCACTCGGGCATGACTGATTGCAAATGGCCGTCGTTCCACTACGAAATCCATCCCGTGGGTTGGTTTAGTGCGGCAATAAATTGTTCGCGATTTATCAAGGAGAACGACGCAGCCGTCGTTCCTCATCAAATCTGGCGTGAGAGATGTGCGTATAACGTCACCGTCGGGCTATCATTGCGTCATGTCGGCTGACGGCGGCCGGTGACGTGGTGTTGCCGGCCGTCACTGCATCATGTCGGCTGGCGGCGGACGGTGACGTGGTGTTGCCGGCCGCCACTGCGTCATGTCGGCTGGCGGCGGACGGTGACGTGGTGCTGCCGGCCGCCCCTGCGTCATGTCGGCTGGCGGCGGCCGGTGACGTGGTGCTGCCGGCCGTCACTGCGTCATGTCGGCTGGCGGCGGCCGGTGACGTGGTGTTGCCGGCCGTCACTGCATCATGTCGGCTGGCGGCGGCCGGTGACGTGGTGCTGCCGGCCGTCACTGCGTCATGTCGGCTGGCGGCGGCCGGTGACGTGGTGCTGCCGGCCGTCACTGCGTCATGTCGGCTGGCGGCGGCCGGTGACGTGGTGCTGCCGGCCGTCATGTCGGCTGGCGGAGGCCGGTGACGTGGTGCTGCCGGCCGCCCCTGCGTCATGTCGGCTGGCGGCGGCCGGTGACGTGGTGCTGCCGGCCGTCATGTCGGCTGGCGGAGGCCGGTGACGTGGTGCTGCCGGCCGTCACTGCGTCATGTCGGCTGGCGGCGGCCGGTGACGTGGTGCTGCCGGCCGTCATGTCGGCTGGCGGAGGCCGGTGACGTGGTGCTGCCGGCCGCCCCTGCGTCATGTCGGCTGGCGGAGGCCGGTGACGTGGTGTTGCCGGCCGCCACTGCGTCATGTCGGCTGGCGGCGGACGGTGACGTGGTGCTGCCGGCCGCCCTGCGTCATGTCGGCTGGCGGAGGCCGGTGACGTGGTGCTGCCGGCCGTCACTGCATCATGTCGGCTGGCGGCGGCCGGTGACGTGGTGCTGCCGGCCGTCACTGCGTCATGTCGGCTGGCGGCGGCCGGTGACGTGGTGCTGCCGGCCGTCACTGCGTCATGTCGGTTGGCGGAGGCCGGTGACGTGGTGCTGCCGGCCGTCACTGCATCATGTCGGCTGACGGCGGCCGGTGACGTGGTGCTGCCGGCCGTCACTGCGTCATGTCGGCTGACGGCGGCCGGTGACGTGGTGTTGCCGGCCGTCACTGCGTCATGTCGGTTGGCGGCGGCCGGTGACGTGGTGCTGCTGGCCGTCACTGCGTCATGTCGGCTGGCGGAGGCCGGTGACGTGGTGCTGCCGGCCGTCACTGCGTCATGTCGGCTGACGGCGGCCGGTGACGTGGTGCTGCCGGCCGTCACTGCGTCATGTCGGCTGACGGCGGCCGGTGACGTGGTGCTGCCGGCCGCCCCTGCGTCATGTCGGCTGGCGGCGGCCGGTGACGTGGTGTTGCCGGCCGTCACTGCGTCATGTCGGCTGACGGCGGACGGTGACGTGGTGTTGCCGGCCGCCACTGCGTCATGTCGGCTGGCGGCGGCCGGTGACGTGGTGTTGCCGGCCGTCACTGCGTCATGTCGGCTGACGGCGGCCGGTGACGTGGTGTTGCCGGCCGTCACTGCGTCATGTCGGCTGGCGGCGGCCGGTGACGTGGTGTTGCCGGCCGTCACTGCATCATGTCGGCTGGCGGCGGCCGGTGACGTGGTGGTGCCGGCCGTCACTGCATCATGTCGGCTGGCGGCGGCCGGTGACGTGGTGTTGCCGGCCGTCACTGCGTCATGTCGGCTGGCGGCGGCCGGTGACGTGGTGTTGCCGGCCGTCACTGCATCATGTCGGCTGGCCGCGGCCGGTGACGTGGTGCTGCCGGCCGTCACTGCATCATGTCGGCTGGCGGCGGCCGGTGACGTGGTGTTGCCGGCCGTCACTGCATCATGTCGGCTGGCGGAGGCCGGTGACGTGGTGCTGCCGGCCGTCACTGCATCATGTCGGCTGGCGGCGGCCGGTGACGTGGTGCTGCCGGCCGTCACTGCATCATGTCGGCTGGCGGCGGCCGGTGACGTGGTGTTGCCGGCCGTCACTGCGTCATGTCGGCTGGCGGCGGCCGGTGACGTGGTGTTGCCGGCCGTCACTGCGTCATGTCGGCTGGCGGCGGACGGTGACGTGGTGCTGCCGGCCGTCACTGCGTCATGTCGGCTGGCGGCGGACGGTGACGTGGTGCTGCCGGCCGTCACTGCGTCATGTCGGCTGGCGGCGGCCGGTGACGTGGTGCTGCCGGCCGTCACTGCATCATGTCGGCTGGCGGCGGCCGGTGACGTGGTGTTGCCGGCCGCCCCTGCGTCATGTCGGCTGGCGGAGGCCGGTGACGTGGAGTTGCCGGCCCGGTGCGGACGGCCGGCCGGGACCGGCTGTCTAGCAACCGAAGGGCCGCCGATCGTTCTCCCACCAGTGGGATTTCTATGGGATTGGAAGCCACCGGTCAGACAGACCGACGACTCTAGCGGCGAATGCGCGCGCTCGGTTCACTACTGGACTGGTGCCACTGTGTGTGGCGAAGGAAATGGGTGCACTGTTGGACCGAGGGCACTGTGCGTGACGGTGCACTGCTGGACTGGGAGCGCTGTGTGTGGCGAAGGAAATGGGTGCCCTGCTGGACCGGGGCCACTGTGCGTGGCGAAGGGAATGGGTGCCCTGCTGGACCGGGGTCACTGTGTGTGGCGAAGGGAATGGGTGCCCTGCTGGACCGGGGTCACTGTGTGTGGCGAAGGGAATGGGTGCACTGCTTGACCGGGAGCAGTGTGCGTGGCGAAGGGAATGGGGGCTACACAAGCATCGGTTCCATTCTCTTCTTCTTCTTCTTCTTCTTTTTTTTTCTTCAAATACACGCCTGATTCATGAACCGCGAGAAAAAGAAAGAAAGGAAAGGAACAATAATGAGACAAGATACGTAGAAAATGATTACACGATTAGAGGAAGGAAACAAAAACACGAACTATATATATATATATATATATATATATATATATATATATATATATATGAAAAGGGAAAAGAGAAAACATACATTCAAAATAACAAAGAATAACAACAAAGCGGAAAGAAAAATAAATGTTCTTGAGAACACAACGTTCCAAGCAGTGTATGTGCTTGGTTGTGTATTGTTCAAAGGGAAATGCGATGACCTGTCCCTTGCTCACTGTCTGCATCCTATGCTCCACGTTGATACTGTCCGGACTGACACTTCATCTTAACTCGACATCTGCTGTTTCTCATCATGTCCACAAACCAGCTCCGGAATCTCGTCTCATCTCTGTTCATCTCTTGTCGTCTGCTATCTTCAAATCAGCCCGCATCATCTCTTTTCGCCTGCTCTCTTCAAGTCAGCTCTCGTCATCTCTCCTCGTCTCATCCAACCCACACAGAGCACGCATCACGAACAGAACAGCCGACATCACCACACTGGTGGCAGGCTGGGCAAACTCAGACAACAATAACAGGGGTGAGGCTGACGTCTGACCAACCAGTGGCGAAGGCCCCTCCGGCCGAGCCGACATGCATACCATGCCAACAAACGGCTTTCCTGTCGGATTGGCTTCAGAAAACACTTCCACATACCTGCCACGTGCATTATTTAACCGCGAGCCCGTGAACATTGTAACTCCGTTGTGTATCATTAGTAACATGATCAATAGCATGCTGGCTATCACCACTGGCGGATCCAGGGGGGCCATTCCGGCCATGCCCCCCCCAAGCGCTTCATAGTGTCTTTTGGCCCCCGCAAACCAATAAAAGTAAACTAAATTGAAATGCAGTAACCTTTGCTGAGGTTAAAAAATAGCTTTCTGGGTGAAATAATCTCCAATTTTAAAGGTATTTTGTTATGATTGTTTGGAAGCCCATTATGGTAGCATAGTAGATTCTGACGCATCGAGGGTTCTATGCTGTTGAAGTTCTGCTTACAGCAAGAGATGACGAAATCAGCAGTTTCATTATTCCTTCGTCAGATAGGTTCATGAAGTTTGTTTAGCCAGTAACGGGCAAGCGGACCCAGTGAGCCAGATTTCGAAAGCGGAATTTGAACAGGATGTTTCGTGCGAGTGACCAGTTAAGCCCAGTTGAGCAGCTTGTTTTGTATGTTAGTGTTGGGGTTGCTAAGATGAAGAGACAGGCTACATTAACTAGCGGATCCAGGGAGGAGACATTCCGGCCATGGATCCCCGAAGCGCTTAAAAGGGGGGGGGCATAGTGTCTTTTGGCCCCCCGAAACCAACAGAAGTAAACTGAATGAAAATGCAGTAACCTTTGCCGAGGTTAAAAATATCGTCTGGATGAAAGAATCTCCAATTTTAAAGGTATTTTTTATATTTGTTTGGAAACCAATATGATAGCATAGTACATTCTGACACGCATCGAGGGTTCTATGCTGCTCAAGTTCTGCTTGCAGCAAGAGTTGACAAAATCGGATATGCCAATGTGTACACGTGCACGAACGTTGACGTGGTGCAAGACGTTGAACGTGAACATGAACGTTTTGGTAAACAAGAACAAAAATCCCGTAACTTAGAATCGGTGGAGGTAGGCTGGGGCCCCTACACAGGAAATTATGTTGTCATTAATTATTATTGTAAAAAATGGGTCCATTTCACAAATAGTGGTAGAAATCCGATGCTTTTAACCAAAAGTAGTGGGAGAATGGGCAACCTCCAAATCCCTTCGACCCCTCCTCTGATGCAATTCCTAAGTACGCCACTGGGGGAGGGGGAGGGGGGGGGCTGACGCCGAAAACCGAAAGTTGCCCCCCCCCCAAACCGGTGGGCTAGATCCGCCAGTGGCTATCACAATGTATCTGAAATTGGTTTGTGCTCATTACGAATTGATCTTCATCGCACCTCAAAGAAGACCTCATTCACGCCGGGCAACGGTGTTTGCCTGCACTGGTAAACACAAGCATTGACCTGCAGCGATTCGCACCACAAACAACTACTCGAGAAAGGGAGATATAGCAGAGGAGGGACTATGCATGTCATGCGTCGGCTGTTTTCTCCGCAGTTATCATAGTACGCCAGACAGTAGTGCGATCCGGTCCATCGGGGTCACACCTGACGAAAACAATTTGTTTTGACCATGGCTTTGAAGGGCTCCCCGCGCACCCTTCCACAGTCTCCAATAACTTTCACTTCCGTTCCGAACTGGGTCATGGGATCGATACCTCCGTGACTAAAAAACAACAGCAAGTGAAGCGAGGTCTTGCTGTGATTCTCATCGCTGCGCACGCGCGGTTGCTTAGGACTCAGGGTTCAATAGCTTGTGCAGCTATGTTGACATGTGTGCCATATTGTATGTATGTATATGTATATGCATATATATATGAATACATACATGTGTGTGTGCGTACGCTTGTGCGTATGGGTGTGCGTATGAGTATGCGTATCCGTATGCCAATGCGTGTGCGTATCCGTGTACGTATGCGTATGCGCGCGCGCGCGCGTGTGTGTGTGTGTGTGTGTGTGTGTGTGTGTGTGTGTGTGTGTGTGCTTGTGAGTGTGCGTATGCGTATGTGTATGCGTGTGCGCGTGCGCGTGTGTGTGCGTGTGCGTGTACGTGTGCGTATGTGTGTATGTAGGTGTGGATGTGTGTGTAGGTTTGTGTGTACGTGTAAGCGTGTGTGTGTGTGTAGACGTGTGTGTAGGAGTGTGTATAGGTGTGTGTGTAGGTGTGGGTGTAGGTGTGTATGTAGGTGTGTGTATATAGGTGTGTATGTAGGTGTGTGTGTGTGTGTGTGTGTGTGTGTAGGTGTGTATGTAGGTGTGTGTAGGTGTGGGTGTATATATGTGTGTAGGTGTGTGTAGGTGTATGTAGGTATGTGTGTGGTGTGTGTAGGTGTGGGTGTAGGTGTGTGTGGGTGTAGGTGTGTGTAGGTGTGGGTGTGGTGTAGTGTGGGTGTAGGTGTGGGTGTAGGTGTGTGTAGGTGTGTATGTAGGTGTGTTGTGTGTGTAGATGTGTGTGTAAGTATGTGTGTGTGTGTAGGTGTAGGTGGTGTGTGTGTAGTAGGTGTGTATGTAGGTGTGTATGTGTGTAGGTGTGTGTGTGTGTAGGTGTGTGTAGGTGTGTGTGTGTGTGTGTGTGTGTGTGTGTGTGTGTGTGTGTGTGTGTGTGTGTGTGTGTGTGTGTGTGTGTGTGTGTGTGTAGGTGTATGTGTAGGCATGGATGTAGGTGTGTGTGTGTGTAGGTGTGTGCGTAGGTGTGTGTGTAGGTGTGTGTGTGTAGGTGTGTGTGTGGTGTAGGTGCGTGTGTGTAGGTGTGTGCGTAGGTGTGTGTGTGTAGGTGGGTGTGTAGGTGTGGGTGTAGGTGTGGGTGTGGGTGTGGGTGTAGGTGTGGTGTAGGTGTAGGTGTGTGTGGGTGTAGGTGTGTGTAGGTGTGGGTGTAGGTGTGGGTGTAGGTGTGGGTGTGGGTGTGTGGTGTAGGTGTGGGTGTAGGTGTGGGTGTGGGTGTGGGTGTAGGTGTGGGTGTGGGTGTAGGTGTGGGTGTAGGTGTGGGTGTAGGTGTGGGTGTAGGTGTGGGTGTAGGTGTGGGTGTAGGTGTGGGTGTAGGTGTGGGTGTAGGTGTAGGTGTGGGTGTGGGTGTAGGTGTGTGTGTAGGTGTGGGTGTAGGTGTGGGTGTGGGTGTAGGTGTAGGTGTGGGTGTGGGTGTAGGTGTGGGTGTAGGTGTGGGTGTAGGTGTGGGTGTAGGTGTGGGTGTAGGTGTGGGTGTAGGTGTGGGTGTGGGTGTGGGTGTAGGTGTGGGTGTAGGTGTGGGTGTGGGTGTGGGTGTGGGTGTAGGTGTGGGTGTAGGTGTGGGTGTAGGTGTGGGTGTAGGTGTGGGTGTAGGTGTGGGTGTGGGTGTAGGTGTGGGTGTAGGTGTAGGTGTGGGTGTAGGTGTGGGTGTAGGTGTGGGTGTAGGTGTGGGTGTGGGTGTGGGTGTGGGTGTAGGTGTGGGTGTGGGTGTGGGTGTAGGTGTGGGTGTAGGTGTGGGTGTAGGTGTGGGTGTGGGTGTGGGTGTGGGTGTGGGTGTAGGTGTAGGTGTGGGTGTAGGTGTGGGTGTGGGTGTAGGTGTGGGTGTGGGTGTGGGTGTAGGTGTGGGTGTGGGTGTAGGTGTGGGTGTAGGTGTAGGTGTGGGTGTAGGTGTGGGTGTGGGTGTGGGTGTAGGTGTGGGTGTAGGTGTAGGTGTGGGTGTAGGTGTGGGTGTAGGTGTGGGTGTGTGTCGAGTGAGGTCTGGGATATTATTGTATTGCGGGCATGTCCTGCGCACCTGAGGCTCTTGCCATTTTCGGTTGCACTGCCTCATTTGATCACGTCAAACTTTTAACTGCTTAGTTAACATGCCATTGTCCGAGCAGTATATGCAAGTGACTTTTGATGCTGTACCACGTTCAAAGGCTTCAACTTTGGTGCAGATGCTCTGCCTCGCTGCACTGTCGTTCTTTAACTTGGCTTGGAGTCATCCAGCCCCGGCGGATCCACCGTGGCGGGATGAAGGAGCCGGCCTGGCTTCTTTGTTGTCGGAAGGCACGCACTCCTTTGTCGGTTAGACACGTATTGCTTCTCTAATCAACGTCTCGTCTTTGCAATTCTTAGCATTAGCCAAAAAATGAAGAAAAAACGTTCGTAGTCTACGCCTTGAAGCGGTTGCAAGCAGAAACGTTGCACGTATTTTGACATTGAACATTTATAAATTGATGGGTGACGTTTGCGTACTTGGCTGATGTGACCGGCGCCCGCGAGTTATTCAGATCACTAGCGACGGACAGCCGCCTAGAGATGTGGCCATCTGACGGTGGGATGGGTCAATCAAGGTTAGGTGGTTCTATATCGGGGGGGGGCAGTTCAACAACCGTGACAGCAGACACGAACATCGTGCACTCATGAATGTGTCAGAGCTGACGAGCTGACGAGCTGACGAATTGACGAGCTGGCGAGCTGACGCTGGCTGAGATCGATTGGTACAAGTTGCGGCAAGAATTGCTGAACTTTGAGCAGCTGACCTTGCTCGTCTAGCCAAACATCAGCTCTGTTCAATGGAGCTTGCGGCTTTGCCGTGAACCGAAACAAGCTCACTGGCGGATCCAGGGGAGGGGGAACAGGGCCCCCCCCAATCAAATCTGGGGGCAACAGTACAAATTAGCCCCCAACAAACACAAAAACTAGGTAACAAGTGAAGGCTTCTTGTTAGCTATCCAAATCTAATAGGTTTTGTTTCATTGAATACATGATTGTGTCATGCCTGCTTGTTTATTTATCCATTATTCCTTCTTCCTACAGCAAGAGGCAGAGCTATCGCTATACGAGTAGATATGAAGCGTCAACTTTCCATAAAGGATTTATTCTCAAAAATAGGGCAAAAGGTAATTCCATACATGTTTTGTGCTTTCATAGTTTTCATATATGCAGGTATTTATCTTAGATGTGCTGCCCCTGTAAGAAGCCTTGCAATTAAAACATATTTTGAGTATCTGACCTTAACTATTTTAATGCAACTTATGTAATACTTTTCTTCCGAAAGCTGTTAGAAAAACCAGAAAGAATTAGGTACATAACTAACTATCTTTGCCCCAATAGTTATTAACCCTCGTACTCCCAGCAGATTTCACCACCACGCACCACTGGGGGTCAATTTGACCCCACTAACTTTGTTATACGCCATATGGAAAGATACGGAAAACGGCATCGTTTACCTGTTATTGAACTTCTAATATTAAATAAAAAGTTGCATTGTATGTCTGATAGTTCACGGTCCAGCTGGAGTGGAAGCAACCTAGTTTCGGGCCGCGACCGCTTCTTCAGTTGCAGCCAACGCAACGCGGTAAAAGTGAGAACCCCGGCTACGTTTTCATTGATAAAAACGGAACCGCAGTATAAGATTTGAAGCATATTTGTACACTGATAGATACGATAGTGCTCTATAACATACGTTACGGATGTGAATTTTATTAATTCGACAAAAAATTGTCAAATTGACCTCGTATCCTCGCCTTGTTCGAGGTCACACAGATCTGGACTATTTTTCAAATTGTATTTGATCAATTGCTTATCGAGAATATGCCATTGGTTTTTCGATACCTCTTATTGGTTTTCCTACAGACAATCCTGAAAAGATGAATACAAATGTCATTTTGAGAAGCAAAATCCGAATTTAACGTCGAATATCTCGGTGAACCTGGATCACCCAAACATAAAGTTTGAACCAACACATCGGCTATTCCTAGAACGCATGCAAAGTTTCAGCCGATTATCTGTGCGTGTTCGGCACTTAGGTACTGTGGAAAAACCTCACGGCTGTGGTGCGAAAATGACCATCCCCCCGTCCGGAGTGCGAGGGTTAATGTTATTACAAGAAACATTAAGATACAACATAACTTTGGCCTAGATATTCTTAATGTATATGTATATATATATATATATATATATATATATATATATATATATATATATATATATTTATATATATCATATAGGTCTGCCTATTTAAATACAGGGTCATATTTCAGATAACTGCATGGCGTGATTGGCCTCAAGTCAGGAACACTATGAACGCAATGTGCTCCGGTGTACATCGTAACTGGCTGATACCGGCCGAAAAGACATTCCGCGTATTGATGTTGTTCAAATTCAGTCAATATTTAACTTCTTTAGAGCATTGCGAATTTTCCTTTGTAATGTACTTTTATTTATGAATATTGAATGTGTCGGGTGCAGGTAAATGTTTATTTAATGACAGACTGAAGACTGTGGGACGCTCGCGATATTAACATCCTTTGACTATATCCTGTGTCTGATTACAGTCCCTGCTCCTGATTCTGTTTCGGCTCACTTACCGGCTCCTGCCACCGGTCATACACCGGCCCCTGACTCTGCTTCGGCTCCCGTATCGGCTCCGGTACGGAGTCCCCCCCTCAACCAGTGACTGGATCCGCCCATTGCGCTTCCCACACCCTCCCCCCCCCCCATGGTCGACAACAACACATCGCTTCGCACCCTACCCCAGGTCAGCACGTCAAACACCACGTCTACGTTGCTTCCTCCCCCTCCCCCGGTCGACGACAAACGCCCCGCCAACATCGCTTCCCCCTCCCCCGGTTGGCAAGTCCTGGAGACCCAGTTTAGCCCCCAAACCGAGCGGCTAGATCCGCCAGTGAACAAGCTCCACCCCAATCAGCTACCGTCAGCAGGCCTCAATTAACCATTGGATGACTCATTTCAAACGACACAAGATCGAATGGTACATTTACGATTTTCAAGACGCTCGGACGCCGTATAGTATTCACTTGTCCATGATATAGCAGTCCATGCCAGTGTTATTTTCCTCGTTCACATAACCAATGGGCGCAGCCATGACACCTGCTGCCACTGACGTTGCTCTTTTGCCGTCAACCGCGCCAGCGATCGAGGAACTCTTACTTCATCTCAGTGGCTCACATTACTCTAAGCCAATCAGCAGCCTCACCACTGCCAGCAGGTGTTGACGGCGACGCCATCAGCACAAATCCACCAGCCCAACCAACGCCACCTATGACGGAAGATGCCCTGCCATGTATGATGCCCTGTCTGAATATTCACGCTCCGTCTGGTTCAAACGAGAATGCAAGCATAATGGGCGAAAACATCCATTGGATGTACATACCTCCACGCAAATTAAGACAACGTTTCCATAAAGCAGATAAGTCAACAATCATTTCGTCAGATGTAGCCCCCAACACAGCAATAATTGTTCGAAGTCTGGCCTGGGCCGTGCAACAGCACCTTTCGCGAGGTCAGACGAAAGTGTGTTGCTGATTAAGCACGATGCTAGAGGTTTTGCGAAATCTGATTTTGAGCTTGGGCAGCGCAACTTACCGGCTCACCTCGTATTCTATGTCGGTGCCGCGGCTACACGTCTGTGGTCACACACGCTGAGCCCTGCTCCTGCTCCTGTCGTCGGGTCATTATATAAGGCTTTTGTGATGATGGGCAACGATTGCAGATGGCAGCATATGATTGCATCTGCCTCAGTTCTGCTCGCAGTCGCGTTTGATATTTTTGAGCATCTGCACTATTGAGTTGTGACTGAATTATCTGCATCAGTTGACCGGATGATGAGCATTCAGAGGCTTTGGCTGCAGTGAAGCTGCATCTTTTGTTATGCCATTACCATATGTTGAGAGGCGAAACGTATCACCAGCGAAGTCTTGAAAATGTGCCGCAGGGCGATGTGTCACAGTGACCGTTTGGGATATCATAACTTGCCTGTGGCATTGAGCACCGACGGGTCGATGTGGCGCTCCAGAGAAAGGTAGCGAAGCATGGCAAGGCGAATTTGTATCGCTGTGCTTTCTGGAATTACAAAATTCCAGGCTCGATCTGAAATAATGTAATTTGATACATGATGTTTAAGGTTCCAAACGCTTGTGGGATTGTCCCGGTTGTGGACGGGGACACTTAACTATCCAAGGGATACTTGACGCTGATTTTTTTTAGACGGGCATAGCATGTGCATTTGAAGTATCCAGTGTCAATAACTCACGTCTCTGATTTTATTACTCTTTAGTTCACCTGGTACCGATAATGGAACCGGCGATGATTCAGTACTAGAGCGGATGGGGGATCGAGCCGCACAGACCTACCTGTTGACGGAATGTTGTACGATAAGCAGTGCAGCAAAGAAAATGACAGGAAAGGCCTCCTCATATCTATGCCTCACATACACACACCCACACACACACACACATACACACACATACACACACACACACACATACACACACGCACACATATATATATATATATATATATATATATATATATATATATATATATCGAAATCTATGAATATCCGACAGGCCATCCAAAGATCTCACCTTGTTCCCGACCAACAAAGAGCCTCAAGTGCTATTCGATATCCACCATCAATATGGTGGACGCTGCTGGACGCCAAGGCGCTCACGTGCTGCTGTTGCTGTCGTAGAGGGAACGGTTCACAAATTGATCGGCTGACACTGACGACACTGGCGGACGATGGTAGTACTGAGAAAGTGAACCGGGGTAGCCGGACAATAATCGTGCTGCCATCCGGGGTAACATAGGGCAAGCAAATTGCGATGTGACGGAACCGCGTTTGGAAACAAGAAGCATAACACTTGAAAGAGCGCAGCTTCCTCCACGGTTCGCGTGTTCAGCTCAAATTCGACAAGGCAACCGGAACAGTCTACAGTTGAATTGGATGTAGGACAGCTTAGTTGGATCTCTCGCGCATTAATTTGCACAGCGTGCAAGCTGACCCACCAGGAGAGACCCGCGAAAGCCTGCAGCAGGCTTAACATCCACGACTGTGCTGACCACCTGAACGAACTCTCTGCCAAGCTTCGCATGGATCGCCTGGATTTCTCCAGAACGCTTCACTGGCAGCGACCTGTCGCAGTGTGCAACAGGTGGCTTTGTCAGAGCTCAAACACTCGGTGTAAGTCCGCACCTGCCCCGTCTCGAGAGACCATCATTTGAACCGTGCATGTCTGAGCAGACTTACATAAACGGTGCGCAGCCGAAAACACACAAGAAGCATGTGATGACTGAAGGGTTTCCGAGCATCCAGTGCCACCAATGGCATGGGTCATGGGTCATGGGTCATGGGTCATGGGTCATGGGTCATGGGTCATGGGTCATGGGTCATGGGTCATGGGTCATGGGTCATGGGTCATGGGTCATGGGTCATGGGTCATGGGTCATGGGTCATGGGTCATGGGTCATGGGTCATGGGTCATGGGTCATGGGTCATGGGTCATGGGTCATGGGTCATGGGTCATGGGTCATGGGTCATGGGTCATGGGTCATGGGTCATGGGTCATGGGTCATGGGTCATGGGTCATGGGTCATGGGTCATGGGTCATGGGTCATGGGTCATGGGTCATGGGTCATGGGTCATGGGTCATGGGTCATGGGTCATGGGTCATGGGTCATGGGTCATGGGTCATGGGTCATGGGTCATGGGTCATGGGTCATGGGTCATGGGTCATGGGTCATGGGTCATGGGTCATGGGTCATGGGTCATGGGTCATGGGTCATGGGTCATGGGTCATGGGTCATGGGTCATGGGTCATGGGTCATGGGTCATGGGTCATGGGTCATGGGTCATGGGTCATGGGTCATGGGTCATGCGCACACTCGCTGAAGGAGCGACACCGCAAAATTCTGCTTCTGTTTCGGTCTGAACAAAAGGCCAAATCAAAGAAGCAAAACAAAAAAACACTAATTTATCACAAAACAAAACAAAAAAGGTCCATAACAGTGTGTGACGTGTGCACTTTCTTGCAATGTCCAATGAAAATGGCGATGATCCAACCCCACCCCCACTCTACATATGCTCCACCCCCTACCTCACTCAAGCACCGTCTGGACCACTACTTCTATTCAAGCCGACAAGATATGCTCACTGTTCTTAAGCTCTATACTCGCTTACACAGACGACATCACCGTACTGGTGATAGGCTGGCCAAACTCAACCAGCACCAACAACAACAAACTCTCCCCGTCGCCAGCTCCTCACAGCTACGTACAAATACACAACACGGCACACAAGACAACACAAGCACACGGAACGCACAACATAAACACCGCAAACAACAGACATCTCCACACTGATGGCAGACTATACAAATTTATAATCAACAACAACCTCTTCTGCGGGAAGACCACACTGCTGATATTGAATCCGATAACGTGTCTGCTCCAATTGCAAAATATGCAGTTGTAAACCTGCGTGTTGTTCCGCCTGGGCTTCGCAGGCTCTCTCCTGACTGACTATTGACTGGTCGTTTGATCTTCTGTTTGTGTGCAGCCGACCCTGGGAACCTACCTGAGCAGCAATTCCGCAGAGACCGCCCGAACGCTGAGTTGTCACCCTAAGTTGTGCGCGAATGACCTTGTGCGGGTGTTTTTTCCAAAAGTCATCGAGGCTGTTCGTGTAAACGCGAGCCTGGGAGGCGTAAATGGTGCAAACGGCACTCAGAAAACAACGGTGGCGCATCCTGCCGCGCCACCAACTGTACTCGCCCGGACGCCGTGACAAATGGAGGAGACAATTCCACTGCTGTCGCTTCGTAGTTGGCCACGAAAACAAGACAAACGCAAACCTCTTATCGCACCCGCTGCCAACGCCTTCGCGTAGTGCTTATTGGTCGGGTGACATGGACAAATATGCATTGAGATGAAATTAATGAAGGATAACGATTAATGAATGAAGTGCTACAGTACAAATTATATCTGTAGTTCACATGATGCGTGATCCCTTCTCTCTCTCTCTCTCTCTCTCTCTCTCTCTCTCTCTCTCTCTCTCTCTCTCTCTCTCTCTCTCTCTCTCTCTCTCTCTCTCTCTCTCTCTCTCTCTCTCTCTATCTCTCTCTCTCTCTATATATCTCTATCTATATATATATATATATATATATATATATATATATATATATATATATATATATATATATATATATATATATATATATATATATATATATAATATATATATATATATATATATATATATATATATATATATATATATATATATATATATATATATATATATATATATATATATATATATATATATATATATATATATATATATATATATATATATATATATATATATATATATATATATATATATATATATATATATATATATATATATATATATATATATATATATATATATCTCTCTCTCTCTCTCTCTCTCTCTCTCTCTCTCTCTCTCTCTCTCTCTCTCTCTCTCTCTCTCTCTCTCTCTCTCTCTCTCTCTCTCTCTCTCTCTCTCTGTCTCTCTCTCTTCTCTCTCTCTCGGCGTGATTTGCTGCTCGGCGTGCTCGGCGTGATTTGTCGAGCTCCCTGCTAATTTTGTTTGGGGGGCCACGGGATTGATTTTTGTGGTGTCCCGGTGCTATCTTTGGAGCCGGGGCCAAGTTTTTGGGCCAAGCGTGATTTTTTCAACATCCAGGTGCAATTATTTAAGGCGAGGAGGGGAAAACGTCACTTTTATCCCCCTCATTCGGTACGCGATTACATTGACATACTCGTGCATATATATATATGTATATATATATATATATATGTATATATATATATATATATATATATATATATATATATATATATATATATATATATATATATATATATATATGTATATATATTGCTCCGATACATTGAGAGCGTGTATGTCGGTGCGCCACTAATATCTCCATTATCACGCATCACATCTACATATCCGAACTGCCACAGGTCCTATCTCCAGCTCCGAACCGCCACAGGTCCTATCTCCAGCTCCGAACTGCCACAGTCCCTATATCTAGCTCCGAACTGCCACAGGTCTTATATCTAGCTCCGAACTGCCACAGGTCTTATATCTAGCTCCGAACTGCCACAGGTCCTATATCTAGCTCCGAACTGCAACAGATCCTATCTCCACTCCCGAACTGCCACAGATTCCACCTCAGCCCCAAACTGCCACAAGTCCAATTTCCACCTTCGAACTGCTAAGGTTTCACGTTTTGACCCCCACTGTCACATGTCACATCTTCCGCCGCGACCTGCCATAGTTCCTATCTGCCCCCCCCCCCAAAAATTGCCACAGGTTCCAACCCTGAACTGCCGTACGTCCAACCCATCCCTCCTCGGTAGCTGCGTCACCGCCCGTTAGACTGTCTTCACTTGGACTGGACTCCCTTGTGCTGGCTAGATGTGGCTGAAGTCTGCACTCGCTCGCATTGACCCGGCCCGCCCCAGACGGGTGCAGTCAGCAGGCGGGCTGGCACGCTCCTGGAGGACCAGTTGGATCCGATTACGGCCAGCCGGCGCCGGTGAGGTAGGATTGCACCGTCAGCATGTCCCACTGGCCACACAAGCTCCACCGGCATGCACATCCGCTGTTCCGCACCGCCAAGCATTCGGGTTGGGTTTATTCGAGAAGGTCCTGGTGCCGAGCAGAAGCCTCGTGCAGGCGGGTGACCAGGCGGCGTGTCAAGGCCATTTCCAGCTTAACGGGCACATTGCCGGTGAGAAATGATCAGCCGCCGCCGGCTGATGTAAACGGTTATGTCATCACCGGACGCCAGAACTGCCGCACGTGCCCCTGCAATATCTGGCGCGCCGGGTCTGAATCTGTGTCTGACATTGGTCTGGGTCTGGGTCTGGGTCTGGGTCTGGGTCTGTGTCTGGGTCTGTGTCTGGGTCTGGGTCTGGTATGGTATGGTATGATATGGTATGGCATGGTATGGCCTGGTATGGTATAGTATTGTATGGTATGGTATGGTATGGTATGATATGGTATGGTATTGTATGGCATGCTATGATATGGTATAAAGTCATAAAGTTATCAAGTGTTCAAACTTAATAAGGGCCATAAGGGCCCATCCAAGTTGAGTCTGTAAAGGGAAGATACATACCACAATCCTGGCAAAAAGACACTCATCACCTCAACCAACACCACATCCCAAATACAAAATATATCTACCAACATTCCACATACTCATCAATGTCTATCTACCTTACCTATCCAGCCTTATTCGTTCGTTCCCGCGTAACACGTGTGACTTGAAGGCCCAACAAATAATTTTCAAACTCCATACATGCCTGCTTGAAGGGGCTGTTCAGTGCACACCTACTTGGCATAAATATCACCCCATCTATCACCATTTAGAACTCAAGAACAATATTTTGAAGCCTAAATAACTGTCCACCCTATTTTAAAATAAATTCAATGAGGAATTCTATTCCACTGATCAACAATCCTTTGACTGAAGACCTGTTGTCGCTTAACTGTCCTACACCTTGAAATGTCTATCCTGAATTAATGACCCCTTTGTGATAGTCTAAATAGAAAGTCATCATTCGGATTGACCTTATCCAGCCCTTCAATGATTTTGTGCGCTACACTCTTTCTTGCATATCTATATATTTTGCTAAGTTTGGCTCCATGCCTGTGCATAATATTCTAAGTGGGGTCGCACATAGGCTAAGTACAGTATTTTCATGACTTCCTTGCTCTTATACCTCCCACTCCTATTAATGATTCACAGCATTCTGATTGCCCTGTTCCTAGCTCAGATACGTTGTTTTTCTGCTTTAAGAAAAACATTTGCTGTCCATTTGAAATTAACGCACATAAATATCTTTCTTCTTCAATAACATACAGTTGCATGCCTCCCATTGCATATCTGAAAGTTTCACCTCCAGATCCCAGATGCATAACTTTACATTTGTCATAGTTGAAAGACATCTGCCATTTATCAGTCCACTTTTTAGGTCCTCCAAGTCCAGTTGATTATTACTAGATTGATCACTACTGTTAGCCACTCCTAGCACTTTGATGTCACCACAAATTTGAACAGCCCGTTCCTCAGCCCTACCCCAATGTTATTCACAAAGGTAGCACTCCACCCTGTGGCACTCCACTCAGAACATCCTTCTACTCAGATTTACATCCATTTAACACTACCATTTGTTTCCGTCCCCTTAATCATGCTTCAACCCAACCTATAAGTTTTCTGTCAATTCCACGCTGCTCTAGTTGCTGCATTGTTTAATGCCCATGTGGAACTTTATCAAAAGCTTTGCTAAATTCCAAATGCACAACATCCATCCTGCTTTGATTGTCTACTTCTTTAGCTACATAATTCATGAGCTCCAATAGGTAAGTTAAACAAGGTCTTCGAGATCGAAATCCATGTTGGGTATCTCTTAAAAGTTGTGCCTATCTAGATGAAACCGAATATTCTGTTTGACCAGTTTTTCTAGTACCTTGTAAACTATTGACGTCAAACTGACTGACTTGTGGTTTCCTACACACTTGATGCCTCCCTTTTCGAAAATCGTTACTACAATTGCATTTCGCCAATCTTCAGGTACTTCAGAATACTCCAAAGAACGTCCGAAAGTGATACCTAGTGAACTGACAATGCTATAGCACACTCTAAGATCCTAACGTATATATCATCTGGTCCAGATGCTTTATTAGGTTCTATATTCTGTAGCTATTTTTCCACAGTTTCTGTAGTTCTTGTAAGATCTTCCGACCTATCATCTGCCATGGCATAACTTTCAGTTGCTTGCAATGTATCAGAATTATCTTTAGTAAAGACACATGAGAATTATTGCTTGGAGACTCACGATCATCGACCACTATTTTATCATCTACCTCCAGTACACTACACTTTTTAGACTTAAATTTGTAAAAGCTAAATAACCTCTTAGCATTGCCTGCTGAATATTATCGAGCTAATTTGTTTCATTCAGTCTTTTAGATGCCTTAACACACCTCCTAGCTTTATTTCTAGCTGTTCTATATGATTCTATATTTTCCTCAGAGTTAGCATCTTTAGTTTCTTAAATGCCTGCTTCTTTGACTTCAGTAAATGTTTTACTTCCTCGGTCAGCCATGAAGGGTGCTTAACCTTGTCTAATCAAATTTGCCAATTGGGAATGAACCTATCCTGACCTTGAAGCACTTTGTCTTTTACCATTCTTCACATTTCATAAGCATCTAAGACCATCAATAACTCTTCCAAATTAATTTAATCCAAGAAGTTCCTGAAGTCATTGTAATTCCCTTTAGCAAAATTTGGAATCAATGTTTTATTGATTCCTACACTTCCAACATAGAAGGAATAACGTATAATGTTATGATCACTATTACCGAAGGTCTTTCCTATGTTCACATACAGTACAACATTTTCATCAATTGTAGGCACCAGATCTAACATTTCATTTCCCCTTGTAGGTTCATACGTCATTGGAAAAAATATATTTTACTCAAACCAAGCCATGAAGCTTCTTCCTGACTTCCTTAGACATCTAGTTTTGTTTCCCATCCCTGCTATGTTGAAGTCCCCCAACAGTACCGTGCTCCTATGGTCTGGTCTGGTCTGGTCTGGTCTGGGTTTGGTCTGCATTTGTTCTGGATGCGGTGAGCTCAGTCGATATCATTGCCCTGCAAACGTCTCTCTATCTTGGCACGACGCGTCGAGTCGTTTCACGCGCTCGCTATAACGCCTGCTGCTGGAGTAGCTACTTGGCAACTGGCCAGGTAAGGTCGGGGCGCAGGTACCAGGTGGTCGGCTATCGGCCAACCTACATTTCGACCGCAAAATACGACACTAAGAATATGAGCAAGCTACATATGGGTCCCACAAAATATCGACATGCAAAATATTAACACGCGTCATATAATTTACGCAAAACCTGCACGAAAGAGCATCGACAACGGAAAATATCCTCGTGCAATGTTATCGCCAGCATACCGTCCACTCCATAATATCCACACATTCGAAACAGAAAACTTAATACCAGGACATTCAGGAAGTTAAGATATTTGGGAATCAATTTACAAGTTTACCCAAACTGTCCACTTTTCCCTCTCTTCCTCTTCCTGTCGCCCTGTCTCCCTTTCTCGCTTTATTTCTTCCTCTCTTTCCCTCTTTTTCTCTGTCTCTCTTTCTCCCTCTCTCTCTTTCTCTTTTCTCTCTTTCTCTCTTTCTCTCTTTCTCTTTCTATCTTTCTCTCTCTCTCTCTTTCTCTCTTTCTCTCTGTCTCTCTTTCTCTCTTTCTCTCTTTCTCTCTTTCTCCCTTTCTCTCTTTCTCTCTTTCTATCTTTCTCTCTTTCTCTCTTTCTCTCTTTCTCTCTTTCCATTTTTCTCTCTTTCTCTCTTTCTCTCTTTCTCTCTTTCTCTTTGTCTCTTCGTCTCTGTGAGTCTCTGCCTTTCTCGCTGCATAGAATGAGTAGAAAGGATTTCAATCGATGGTGGTTTATGGTTTGTGGTGGTTTATCCGGACTTGGCGGGGCGAGTTAACCATGCCAGCTAGGTGGGATTTGTTCCACCTGGTATTTCCCAAATCACAAACAGTGGGGTAGAAGCTCTACCTAGTATTATAATGTTTTACAAGTACATTCTTTGACTTCTGCATTCAAAAATCGTGCGATTTCGAACACAACGGTTATATCATTCTCCATTAATGCATGTATCATTCTATATGTCATTCTATATGTATCATTCTATATGCTGGACAAGTGAAAGCCAATGCTAACAAAGAACAGTCGAAGATCAGTGCATATCAGTCGTTGGCAGAGTGCCTTGTGTGTTTAAGTATATAAGTGCTCCCAACTGAAATGACTTCGGATGCAGTACATTTACCAAATTATATTACCAAAGCAAACATGAAAATCGCTATTCCTCCCTGGAACCGAACTCAAGACCACGTGACGCCAATCAGCTTACCTCTGCCATCCGGGTCAGACCACGTGACGCCAATCAGCTTACCTCTGCCATCTGGGTCAGATGGCAAGTGCTGGCTGTGGTTCATGGTGTATTATAAACTGCCCGCTCCGGAATGCCACCCACCACAAGTCCCCTTCTTTGAACAAAAATTGAGAGTAGGTATTTCCGGAGAAATGTTGTGATGAATGTTGGGAAACCTCAAAATAAAAACATCCGGTTCTGAGTGAGAAAATTAGAGACTGGAATGCGAGATTACAACGTGAAGCGCTGTTGAAACCTGACAATGGGCGGACATATCGCCGCGAAGCTCAAAGACAAAGATTAAGAACACATCATGAATACTGAAATATAAGTTGGTAAATCAAGATTGAAGGAACACATCTGGCAACAGTGAGGAAATTAAAACGCGATACGGTGCCATGAAAAGTTATGACGGTTTCAAGAATGTGGTAGTTGGGCCGAGTCGGACGTGTTGCTCAAATAACTTCACCTTTTCACCTTTTGTACATACATCATATTCACCTATTCAACTTCATATTCACCGTTTGTACATACATTGCACAGGGTGGACTTGGTCAGACTTCGCCTTCTCTACTAATAAGCAGGCACCCAAGTAAAGATATATGATTCAGCTCCCGTGCAGGGAGCAGTATGCAAATCCGAGTAAATCGCTTGAGACATTTTACCTCCAGTACAGAAAATGCAAACTTGTATGCCGATGGACAGCGATAGTAAAGGTTCCAGGCATCCCTGGTTGACGCCGACTTCCGTAAGATTTCAGTGCAGCTATTTGGTAACATCCGATATCCAGCTTCTCACCCCTAATATCCAGTTTTCAACATCCATTTTCTCGCCGCCTAGCAAAGCTGAGATGGTGGGGGGGGGGACGAAATTGCACGTATATTCTATTCCATTTTTCTGTCCCTCAATGTCTTCTATTACATCACTCCATGTTTTGTCAACGATACTTTTCGGGTCGATAATTACTTTGCTGATATTTTGCATGTAAGTATATTACCATAACGTATTTAGAGGGGCGAGGCCAGGCCCCAAAGAGCATATTTTCAGAACTTTTCCACAAAAATACATTATCTCGAAATCTAAAGCATTTTATTAGTAAAATAATGTCACAAACCTGAATGTTAGTTGTTCAAATCTGAAGAGTTTTTCGAAATCGAAGAAAACGATTTCAAATTGCTCCGCCCACTCCACCCCCTCCCCCCCTCAAACTGGTCGGAAGCCAGTCATCAGGATCCACCACTATATGTTGCAGAATCGACATAGTATGTCAATATATTGCGTGTTGACACGCAGCATCGGTGCATTGCGGAGTTGATAATTATTGTGCGATATTTAGCCTGCCCATATTCTGAGCTTCGATATTATGCGGTCGATATGTTGCATATCCATATTTTACATGTCGATATTTTTTGTGTATTCCAACGGGTCGTGCTCGGTTATGTGAGTAGGTGGACCCTCGTAATGCGAGGGAGTGGGTCATTTCGATCGCTGATATATTTTGTATGATGTAACTCCTGAACTGTTTACATTCTGGCTTTGACATTTTGACGAAATTGAGAAGTGCGACTGTTGTCGGAATTCTTGGCTATACGCTCTTAAAATACTGGGGGTAGGGCGGGTCAAAATCAGGTTATGACATTGTCTTAATGCGGGTTTCAAATGTACCTTGAACAATGTTCATAACCAAACCATGCAAGCTATGAACAAGAGTGTGTGTGTATACAAATGATCAAAGAAACATGAAAGCATGTCAGACTGCCGCCTTATATCAGATCTGTAGGTCGAATGAGGATCGAAACCAGGAAAGTGTTTTTGCGGATGCCTGTATCACGAAGTAGTATTTCAATATCGTGTCATGTAATGTTATGTCCCACCGTCGTGACTAGAAGGTACGTATCATCTGGCCATACTTCTTCGATACATCTTTATTTAACTTCATTAACTTCAGACCATAGTACTAAATGCTATGATCCAGGTAACCTTTTGGATTTGCGCAAGTTGGAAAATCTTATGATAGCTTGTTTTTAATATTCGAATACAAGACAAACAAGAATTACAGCAATTTTTCAAACATTATGACAGTTTGAAATGCGCCAAATAACCTAATCCCATTATAAAGCATGACCTTGATCGTTGGGTGGCTTGACGCCGGCCAGTATCGTCTCAGTTCGGCAGGTTCTGAAATAACCTTATCCGATTATAAAGCATGACCTTGATCGTTGGGTGGCTTGACGCCGGCCAGTATCGTCTCAGTTCGGCAGGTTCTGAAATAGCACGCCGGAGCACGTGGTTTGCGTCAGAATGGACAAGTTTCATGTCGGGACAAACCGTTTTTTTTTTCAAGTTTCACTACTGATTTTTAATTCTAAAGACGATTGTGGCATGCATTTATTTTTAAAAAAGTCCTTAAAGAGCTTAAATAATCATACAATCACTTCAGAATGCCTCGCTTTGTGATTGGTCAACACATCTGTGACGTCACGTATGTCGAGGGTAGCGAAGGTCCACCGCCGGCCATTCGATTTTACGCATAGGACGCTACCAAGGTTGGATTAATCGTGACTGTTTTAGCTTAAATGGCATCCGACCGTCGGGTGACATAGATGTCCCGGCAGGTTGTTCGGGCTCTTGTCAAAAGGCACCCATCTCGGTATATCGGTGTGCCTCCAGAGCACTTCTATATCGTTGGTCTATTAGCCAATATGATTAATTATGTAAACAGAGGTCAGGCTTGACAGCGGAATATTTAGTGTCTGGCAATGATGCGCATAAGATTAGACATGCCGAGTCACCTGCTCGCCGATCTATTCGGTGTGAGCACTGGTTGCGTATCCAGGCTGCTAGCTCTTGTCGTGCCTGTGTTTGGGAGCTGTTTAAACGAATTGGTTGCTTCGCCAGAACAGCAACCGATCCGTAATAATCTGCCTCATGCATTTATGGCAAATTTGTCGTCCTGTGAAAGCATTATTGATTGCTTCGAGATCCAAATTGAAAAACCGGCTCACGCGGTCGCGCAGAGCACGTCATGGTCAGAGTATAAAAAAATGCAATAGTGTAAAATATCTCATTTTTGCTACCCCTGACAGGCTGATCAACCTTGTATCGGATGGCAAACCAGGGCGCGTCAGTGACATGGACATCGTGTGCAGTTCAGAATACCTGGACTGTCTGCGCAACGGTGCAACAGTTTTAGCAGATAGAGGTTTGAAGGAGTTGAAGAGCGAGGCAGCAAAACGCGGCTGTTCATCAGTCGGGCCAGCAAGCGCTCGAAAGGATGAAACTCAGTTTAGTGCCACAAGCACTCACTTTGTCCTCCATGACGCGATTCGGTTGAAAAACTTGGCGTAGAACTTCCCGATCCAGACTTCACTGCGCGTCTCCGGCCTGGCCGCTTCGAGGCTCGACATATCTGACGTCATCACTACATGTAGGTTTTTAAATCGAAGACAACACTTAACTGAAATCATTTAATTAAGTAGAAAATGCACCTCCGATGAGCAAAATACTTCAGTTTTGTATACGAAATATTACATACGTTTTTTTTGCAACAAAATACCCATTACGTGAAACTTGTCCATTGGCCCTCTCGTGCTGACGAACAAAATAGCAGCATCTCCGGTTGAGAATCGCGAGTTTCCCGCGCTCGCATAGACCCCGGCTGGAGTGGTTAGTTGGCAACTGGCCCGATACGACCGGGGACCAGACACCGATTGGTTGGTTGGTTATTGGTTTTACGACATGTCGACCGTTGAGTCATAGGGTCTGTTCCCGTGGCTCCACTAACCTCCACAAACCTCCACTGGTCGTTCCCGTCGCAAATCCGGTGGAGATTTTTCCTCCACCAACCTCCACCAGTGGAGCAAAAGCTCCACCAGCCCAGAAGCAGGGTCCAATCGTGATTTTTCAGTTGAGCTCAATCACGGCGCACTTGCGCCATATATTTGCGCGTAAACAACGTCCTCCATCATATGAATCTCATCTTCATGCATCAACTAAATACCAGGATCATCCTTCGCAAAGGAAATATGAAATTACTACTACAACTATGAACAATAATCGAAGTAACAGATGCGGACCACAAAACATGTTTTTAAGCCTTTGATCTACGTCATTCGGCCTAAGGGAAGATGTCACTTTACCGGCCGGATCCGCCGCAATTCCCATGCCCAGAAGTACCGCCGTTCTCTTGGCGCTGACTAAAATCCTACTCGAGCCCGATCGACGAGGTCGGGCAAGTTGAGATGAGGAAAAGTCAGCATCGGATAGAGAAGCGCCTCGGGGCCGAGGGAGCCCGGCGGGTCCAGACACGAGATTATATGCTGTACGTTGAGAAGGCAGGCCAAACCGCAAAACAGGGGGAGACGATGCTCAACCGAGAGGAAAGAGAGATTGCCTGGTTCATCCCATAGGCGAAAAGGACGTGCTCCCCGCAGTCTCTGAGGACACATACATAGCCAGAAATAAAGAGAAATTTGTGACTTTGTAAAACAAGGCACACTATGTACATTGTGCGCTCATCTGGACAAACATTTGAAAGGCAATTTGGCCAATTTATGATACAGCGCCAAATGCTTATTTTTTGTCGCGGAATTCAGACCGCTGTCAGCTGATTTATCCACCAAGCTCCACCAGTCGTTCCCGTGGGCCAGTCTCAACTAGCCTCAACTAGCCTCCACTGAGTTCCTTCTGGTGGAGCCGCGGGAACAGACCCATATAGCGTCGCCAATCTCTCACGCCGATTGGTCGCGGGCGAAGAGTAACGACAGGTGAGATTCGAACCCACAATCTTTCGATTGCGAGACGAGCATCTTACCCCTAGACCACTCGTCCCCGGACCAGACACCGAGGCGGCCGTGTCGGTGCATTGGCGTCGCTTAAAACTGGCGGCCAAAACTCTGCAGTTGAACTGGATTCCCGTACCAGATGGTGGGGCCGGGGTTCACGCAACAATCCCTGCTTTGCATAGGATCCTGGTTCAAAAAGCCACCTCCGCAAGAATCCGAACTATGTTTCTTAAAAAGACGAAGAAAAGGGTAGCTCAGTGAGGTCTACGATGACTGCAGTCCCTCGTGCGGTTCAGTGGCCGGACTCGGTGTAGGTGATTATCAGATAGGCTCCGTGTGGCTGGCGAACTCCAGTGACGACGGTGAGTGTCATCTTGTTCGTGTCAAGGTTACGGGACTGTCGGTCGGAGTGTCATCGTGTTCGTGTCAAGGTCACGGGACTGTCGGTCGGAGTGCCATCTTGTTCGTGTCAAGGTCACGTGACTGTCGGTCGGAGTGTCATCGTGTTCATGTCAAGGTCACGGGATTGTCGTTCGGAGTGTTACCGTGTTCGTTTCAAGGTCACAGGACTGTCGGTCGGAGTGTCATCGTGTTCGTTTCAAGGTCACGGGACTGTTGGTCGGAATGTCATCGTATTCGTGTCAAGGTCACGTGACTGTCGGACGAAGTGCCATCTTGTTCGTGTCAAGGTCACGTGACTGTCGGACGAAGTGCCATCTTGTTCGTGTCAAGGTCACGGGACTGTCGGCCGGAGTGTCATCGTGTTCGTTTCAAGGTCACGGGACTGTCGGTCGGAGTGTTACCGTGTTCGTTTCAAGGTCACAGGACTGTCGGTCGGAGTGTCATCTTGTTCGTTTCAAGGTCACGGGACTGTCGGTCGGAGTGTCATCGTATTCGTGTCAAGGTCACGGGACTGTCGGTCGAAGTGCCATCTTGTTCGTGTCAAGGTCACGGGACTGTCGGTCGGAGTGCCATCTTGTTCGTGTCAAGGTCACGGGACTGTCGGCCGGAGTGTCATCGTGTTCGTTTCAAGGTCACGGGACTGTCGGTCGGAGTGCCATCTTGTTCGTGTCAAGGTCACGTGACTGTCGGTCGAAGTGCCATCTTGTTCGTGTCAAGGTCACGGGACTGTGGGCCGGAGTATCATCGTGTTCGTGTCAAGGTCACGTCACTGTCGGTCGGAGTGTCATCGTGTTCGTTTCAAGGTCACGGGACTGTCGGTCGGAGTGTCATCGTGTTCGTTTCAAGGTCACGGGACTGTCGGTCGGAGCGTTACCGTGTTCGTGTCAAGGTCACAAGACTGAGGAGAAAGCCGGGCCCGTTGCGCCCGTCTTCCATGTGTCAGTCCGTGACAATTGCCACTGCCGTAATGACCCAGGGTAGTGGGATCGACATCGCCTGGGGATTTTCTCTTGAGCTAAGGTTAGCCTGGAGAACAGAAAAAAGACAATGGGGAACAGATAAGGGAGGCCTCCGTCGCAGTTCGTGTCGGAGGTTTGGTCCACTCGTGCAGTAGCTCTAGACGGCCGGCCGCACTGAGCCTTGCGCCCCGAGTGCGTTAATCGAGAGAACTGGGTGTTTCGATGTAAATGTGTGAAAGAATCGAGGCCTGACAACGATTAATTGAATACAGACGAAGCTCTATTCCATCTACTACACGAATACGATTGCAATTAATGACGAGCTGCTGCTGTCGAACTCAGCAAAATTCCGCATTCATTCAGAGCAAAAATATAAATCACGAGATGAGCTGCACACGGCTAACCTGAAACTGTGCTTGCTCTGCAAAACATGGAAATACAACAGCAGCTAATTTATCGGCAAAACTTGCTCGTCGTCTTTGGCTTGTCCTGCGTCCGTGGCGTACGAACAGATGCATGCGCAAGGCGTGCTGTCTCAGAAACGGCCCCCCCCCCCCCCCCTCCCCCCCCCCCCCCCCCCGGGGCCCCCCCGCCCCCCCCCCTCCCCCCCCCCCCCCCCTAATGGCCCCCCCCGGCCCCCCCCATTTCCCCCCCCCCCCCCCAAAGGCCGGAAGGCGGCCGCCCGTTCTCCCCCCCCCCCCCCGAAAGGGCCGGCCGGGGACCGACCGTATCCCCCCGCCTCCCCGTAACGGCGAGCAATCGCCGAGCATCACCCCGCCGCCCTAACGGCCAGCCAGCGACCGACCGTATCACCCCGCCTCCCCGTAACGGCCAGCCAGCGACCGACCGTATCACCCCGCCTCCCCGTAACGGCGAGCCAGCATCCGGCCATATCATTTGTCCTCGTCTGACGCACCGCGCTAGCACTGATTGTCCGTGTTAATTATTCAACGGAGGATGGGCCGAGGGAGACGGCGGCGGGCCGTATAAGACCGACCTCTCATCGCGGCTCTTGGATGTGTGTCACCCTCTTGTCTTGCGGAAAAACGACCACGGGCTATCTTCCCTAACTCGCCTTGCTTTTATCCGGGTCCCACTCAGTACAGCAGAACAAGTTTTTGGGGACAATTATCGGACGTCTCTGGTTTCTAAAAATGGATGTAGGAAAAGGTTTGTACTTTGACTTGCTTTGCCAAACCCTCAACGAATCATGATGAGTATCAAACGGTGGTGAATGCAATGGCCACACACATCGCACAAATTGCTATACAATACATTGCATTAGTAACACAATGGTGAATACACATTGTATTCACCATCGTTCGATGAATCTATCATGGTTCGTTGAAAGCTTGACCAAACAAGACGAAGTGCAAACCTTTTTCAACATCTATCTTTAGAATCCAGAAAAATTAGAGAATCGTCCAAAAACTAAAGATTCATCGGGACAGACTTTTAAAAACCACAATAGAAAAAGTTTCACTATTTATTTCTTTACGTACTCGAGACTTTTCAATGGCACAGGTATATGTTAATGAGTCTTGTCGACGCGAGAAAATAGACGTTTATTTAGCGCCATTCCTCGCCCGGCCTCCGACAGACCTGGACTAGGAGCAAGCACTCCATCCAACAATTTATTTATCTATCGAAATGGCGATGCACTCGGCATTCTGACAGAGAATCATGCCGAGTGGCATGCCAGAGAATCATGGGCTCCGCCACAGAGGAACGGGGTTGCGTCCCCCCCCCCCTCAACCGCCGGATTGGGGGATTGTACCACCAATAATTGTCTGGCGTATAGTACACAATGTATGCATGAAATGCGCATGATGCAGCTGAATATCGCAGAAAAGTTTGTCATGTGTAGTTCTTCCTTCACTCTGTCTGATATGCCAGCAAATGATAACCTTGTTGAAACCCAATAAATGATGTGAATCGAACCAATTATGGAAGGCTACATCGCCAGGTTCGGACCCATTTGAAAGGGTTTCCAGAAACACAGCTTTGGTCCAATCAGAGGATGGGTAGGTTTTAGGTTAACGTTATATTGTCAAGCATGGCATCACATTTCGATCTCTCATTGGCCAAAGGCCGCGTTGGCGGTGTTGACGGCCACACTGTCATCTTGGTCCGAACGATGTTTTATGTGACTTGTGTAAACAGCCGTTTACACCGTATCGATCAGGGGCATCATCCCATCAACCGCCATAGGTCGGTCAGCCTTCAGTGTCGTCACAATCTACCGATTTCCAGAGTATCATTATTCTGCTCTACTCGAAGTGTGATTGGTCAGTTCTTGTAAGCAGGCATGGCGCAGTACATGTTCTGGCGCGGCGGCCGATGCTCTGGCGCGGCGGCCGATGCTTTGGCGCGGTGGCCGATGCTCTGGCGCGGCGGCCGATGCTCTGGCGCGGCGGCCGATGCTCTGGCGCGGCGGCCGATGCTCTGGCGCGGCGGCCGATGCTCTGGCGCGGCGGCCGATGCTCTGGCGCGGTGGCCGATGCTCTGGCGCGGCGGCCGATGCTCTGGCGCGGCGGCCGATGCTCTGGCGCGGCGGCCGATGCTCTGGCGCGGTGGCCGATGCTCTGGCGCGGCGGCCGATGTTCTGGCGTGGCGGCCGATGCTCTGGCGCGGCGGCCGATGCTCTGGCGTGGCGGCCGATGCTATGGCGTGGTGGCCGATGCTCTGGCGCGGCGGCCGATGCTCTGGCGCGGTGGCCCATGCTGGCCGGCACGGCGGCCGATGCTCTGGCGCGGTGGCCCGCTGGCCGGCAGCACCCAAACGTTGCTGGCCTCCGCCCAACCTAGAAGGTCACCGGAAAGAGATACAGGATCATGCCAATGGACCTTTTCGACGTTTAAGGATAGGGCTACATGCTGCCGTTACCTGCAGCTCTCGATATGGTGGAGAACGAAAGCTAAAGGGGAAGGGCCAACTTTGCCAATGAAAATGCATGCCGGTGAATACCGACGAAGCCACAACGGAGTTGGGATGGCCTACCTTACCTGGCGTCGCCTCTCTGGTCCAATACTTACACCGTCTCCGGGAGGGGGGGGGGGGAGTTCCTTAAATACTTCCAAACTGATCGTTGCACGAAAACGAACGGGGTACCATCGGAAAGCCTTCATTGAATATGATCAGAAAATGGTCTTGGGATAATATTGAAAATCCAAACGCCGGTTTTGGGGGAAAAATCTCTTTTATTCTCACCGGTCATGCAATACAACTTCGACATTATCTAGTTCATAGCAACTCAAATTGAACCACACAACAGCAGTGTCACAGCAGCAGCAGTATCACAGTGTCACAATGTCACAACAGCAGCAGCAAATAGGATTGCCCACATTGCGCACTTTGCCGCGACCTGACCTCAGTCCACTGGACGGAAGTCACACAAATTGGATAGGGAACTTCTTCTGATGCTTCTGCATGCATACCAAGGTAAATATGATGTTAGAAGAGCATGGATATTACAACAATAGGACACTTGGCCGAAATCAGGCCAAAATTTGCCGTGACCTCAAGACCTGACCTGACCTCGGACAAAAATCCCAGATACACGTTTTGAAGACACTGCTCAATTGCATCCACGTAGCAAGTTTCACCTCAATATTGCTCCACGCATATGAGTTATCGATCCTCAGATATTTTTGAAGGTGGTCTTTGATGTGAGCTAGGTCAATGACCTTACATGACGTGAGATTGAAGTTTTCACTTCAGATGCAGAACTCATCACGGAATAGGTGCTGAAAATGTGTGGTTCTGCGCGCCGCCGTTTTCCAGCTGTCGCGGAAAAATCTAAGGGGACATATAAAGACTCCCCGAGACCTAATTTAAGTTAGATTGCAAGTTCGATGGCATACATTCCATTGTTTATTTTGTAATGATCTGTGCAAGGATCCAACCACGGACATTACCTCGTCGATTAATGCCTGGATTACCTGGATTAGCTAGTAGAAATACCTGCTCAATTAGTGAAAACGACAAGACACATTACTTCATCTCCTGCACAGCCGACTTAATAACTGACATGGCTCAATAACGGCAGCCCGAGACGGCCGAAGGCAGCTGCTTCCAGGAAGCAGCGGCCGGGAATCTAAAGCTCCTCTGCGTGCATGCTAGCCGCAGTCTCAGCAGCTCAAGGGCGATGGCCGATCGGATCATTCGCCGCAACACCTCGGAGCGGGCTGGAAGCATTTCACGTAGAGCTTAGCTAAGGGCTCAAGCCGCTGTAGAGCACCTTAAATACTTTGGTGACATCCCGCCTCTCCACCAAGCGCTCGATTCTGCGCCACCCCAGAGACTCGAAGGCCGGACCGACGTGTTCCCAGCGACGTGTTATCGTGACAATCCTGGCTGCGAAGTGGATCAGTTTTCTTTGTAATCTGTACTAACCCTTTGATGTCCCTCTCCAGACCGAAATACAGAAAGTGATATGCGGAAAGACGTGGGTTTGAATGAGCACTTTGAATGTCCTCCGTGAAGTGGTGACGGAGTCAATAGAGCCGAGATGAGCAGGCAATTGCATCTCCGGGCGACTTGCGTGAGGTGTGCCCCCCCCCCCTCCGCTATAGAACTGGAGACCTAGGAGAACCCGCAGCTTGACGGCCTGTGCTGGCGTGAGGTGTGCCCCTCCCTCCGCTACAGAACTGCGTCTATCAAGATACAGCAGTCAACAGCAGCTTGACGGCCTGCGTGAGGTGTGCCCCTCCCTCCGCTATAGAACTGGATCTAGGAAGATACCCAGCAGCTTGACGGCCTGTGCTGGCTTGGACAATTTCACTTTTGAACTGAAATCTACAGCTTTTCCATGTGTTGCCGATAGCCAGTGAAAATGACGTCCGCTTCGTCAGGTTTCGTCCGAGTGAGTTTGACCGAGACCATGTCTGAAGAATTTCGAGTGAGTGTTCTAAGCAGGGGGGTGCGCTCCAGCATTGTAGTCCAATACAAAAAGGGAGACTCTTGAGCCGACCAATCAGCGTTTGACGACCTTCGTCGGTCGTGACAATGGTACACAAACACATTTTGTCTTTAGTGCGGCGAAACCGGTGACATTCACACAAATACCAAATTTGTTTCCCTGTCAGCGGTGACATTCTGATAAAGTAGTATTAAAGATCAAGATTAAAGTAGCAAGAATGTCTTTGTAGAAAATTAGCACGAAAAAATGGAATAACATATGAATAATAGCATCCACAAGTTTTTCCATACAGCCTTTACTATTGCCACGATCGGCGGAGGTCGTCAAACGCTGATTGGTCGGCTCAAGTTTATAGAATTGATGGTCCTCTCAAGCGTCTCCCTTTTTGGGAAGCGGAGCGTTCTACCTGGTGTTCTATAGCCTTGGTTCTAAGAAGGTTTTGCGATTCTGCAGATTTGCATGATCCGAACGGCGTGGTCAAGCAGCTGGGTGCACCCAGCTGCTTGATAGTATACATTCAGCAGCGTGCATACATACAGCGTCAGCATACGCTGACGACACGTCGTCAGCGTATGCTAAGGTGGACAACGATGAGGTACGATACGGTGATGTTCGGGAAAGTTACAGGGAAGGTCGTTGGTGAAAAGCTGAAGAGCAAGAAGGCAACGGAACTCTGGGGGGCACCGTGGGTGACGGGACGGATATCAGAGCCCCTCCCACCATCTGCCCCCGGCCACCCAGGCGACTGTGAAACCAGGTGGGGTCGATGCCGTACCATCGGAGTTTTTGAAGGGCACCGTGGTCGATGCTGTCAAAGGCGTTACTGAAATCCGGAAAGTTCGCCTCTGTCGGTGTTGAAGCTGATTTAGTCGAAGCATCGAAGGGCAAAACATCGAGCACGGCGTCCGCAGTACAGTGACTGGTATGTAGGCATATTGGTGAGGAGACAGAATGTTGCTTGGTGAGAGGTACCCAACGAGTTCGTGACACAAAATGTTCGATTTTTTAGTTGAACAGGAAAGATGAGTTCTACTGACTAGATCACCTGATTACAAATGCCGCACCAAGAAGGCACTGTCGCACCAAGCGGGAACTGCCGCACCAAGCGGGCACAATGCAGCACAGAGCGGGTACCACACATGTACCGAGCAGGCACCACGGCTGCACCGAGAAGGCACTGTCGCACCAAGCGGGAACTGCCGCACCAAGCGGGCACCACACATGTACCGAGCAGGCACCACGGCTGCACCGAGAAGGCACTGTCGCACCAAGCGGGAACTGCCGCACCAAGCGGGCACCACACATGTACCGAGCAGGCACCACGGCTGCACCGAGAAGGCACTGTCGCACCAAGCGGGAACAGCCGCACCAAGCGGGCACAATGCAGCACAGAGCGGGCACCACACATGCACGGAGCAGGCACCACGGCTGCACCGAGAAGACACTACGGCTGCACAGAGCAGGCACTACAGCTGTACCGAGCAGGCACTACAGCTGTACCGAGTAGGCACTACCGCGAAGCAGGGCGGTGGTGCATGGCGTATGTGGCCCGTCGGGCATATTCACCAAGGTTGTGCCGTGACATGACTTCGCCTTCTCGTCAATTGCATCATGTGCTGGAAATACGCGAACGAACAACGACACGAACAGCAGAGAGGTCCAAAGAGGTCCAGGGGTAGAACACTGGTCTCTTAATCGAAAGGTTGTGTGTCGCCCTGCCGCTTCTCGCCGCCGCTACAAATCCGCGTGAGCAGTTGGCCGTATAGCCTAGAATGAGTTGGTGCGTCGTGAAGGATCCAATAAAATAGAAAAACTACACGAAATAGTGACGAGTGTTTTGAATAGGTACGTAGTGCATTTTTTTGTAATCGAAGTGACATGGCGCACACATCCATAATTCGATTTGATATAATTTTAGTTGTAAAGGTAATGCAGCACGAACATGCATATTGTCATGGCAAGCTCATTTAAATCTTTATCTCTAAAATGTAAGGCTGGAGGGCATAGGTGGAGGGCATGCTGGAGACCTGTCGAAATTCCAGAGCAGCAAGTATTGTCCTCTCGCAGGCAAAAAAACCAACATTCAATGAAAAAAAGACATCGGCATTGGAATGGTCCCAACCCCTGTTATTGATTGCATTGTATTTATATTTATTTGTCTTGTAGAGTACAATTTTCCAAAAGTAAATCCTCCCTGGGTCCAACGAAACCAGGGAGGGTTCTGACCCCTCCCCTTGGATCTCCATCTCTGCTGGAGGGCAACTCACTGTGGTGTAATTTCAGCATCCAATGATGTCGGCATCAGGCAGGGTTCTGGCCAACTCCCACTCACGCCCACCATGTGCAATGTTAAGGAAAAGGTAAATTGAATTAAGTTTTCTCGAAATACGGACGCAAGTTATTACAATTCAATGCCTCACTGTAACATATGAAACATATGAACCCTTATCGGGTACAATGCAAACCCAATAAGCTAATGGAATTTCTGTATTTTCTGTACTTCCCAGTTCTGAAATCCCGGCAGGAGAACACCATGCTTGCTATTCAGTCCTACTTCACATCCAACTCCCTGAAGATGAACCATACTAAAACTACCCTACTCGTCACCTCGGCAGAGTGCAGAAGACGATACATTTCGGGGCTAGGATAATATCTGGGGCTCGCCGTCGTGATCATATCTCGCCGATAGTGGAAACGCTGGGCTGGCGTAGTGTCCGTGCCCTCGTTACCCACCACGATAGCATCGCCGTGTTTAGAGCCCTGAATGATCCGCGGGCCCCTGAGGTGATCCGTTCTCTGTTCAGGCGGCAGTCGGACGGTCTCCCGGCGTTCCACCTGTGCGATGGTGGCTGGGGCACTGGAGCCATCGCCTTTCCGCCTCAGCATGTCACGCAGAGGTTTCTCCTTCCGGGCAGCATCGGCCTGGAACCTACTGCCGCCGGCCACTTCCGCTTCTCGGACATGGGCGAGTTCGTTACGATGCTTAACGACGACGTCTTTTAATTTGACTGCACGTGTCCGGGGTTTTATGTGTGTGTGTGTGTGTGTGTGTGTGTGTGTGTGTGTGTGTTGAATTTTGCCAGCCTACCACCGTGTGGTGATGTCGGCTGTTTCCGTGTGTTTGGTCGTTGTATTAGCATTAGGAGGTAAGAAGGGGTGAAGAGTATGGTAGGAGGCTTAGTCGGAGGGTGGAAGAGGGGCTTGATTTGTTGAGCGGTGCCGAGGTAGATTTGTAGGCGTCTTGAAACTTGGAGTCAGCTGAGTTGAGCAGAGGTACAGTAGAGCTGGTCGAAGGCCGAAAATGATGTAGTTGAGAAGAGTTGCCAGTCCGGACGGTGCCAAGTTGGGGTATGGGATGTAGTGGGGGGGGTTTGGGGTTGGGGTTTATCTGCATACTGTTCTTTTATTGCTTCCATTTTTGTTGATGTTCGTGTAGTGTTGTCTGTATCTGACTGTAATCTGACTCAATCCAAATATTAATCTATTTTATGAAGTTAGTTTGTTAAATCTGGAAATACAAATGCAATATTTTCCAGCCTGCGTCTCAGGCAGGTTTTTGGGATCGACTTTGCTATCCCCCCCCCAGGCGAAAAGACGTGGTGGTACCCCTACAGAGAATCATGCTGACTGGTATGAAATGCAAATCAGCATCTCCAAATGCTGCAAAGAGCCTTCACTACACCACTTGCTTATTATCCAGACAGCTGGCTGTTACGGATGCAGAAATGTATTAATTATATCTGAAGTCTTTGACAGTTCCTCCATGAAAAGACGAGATAGCACTGTTGATTATGAATTGGTCAGTACTACGCTACCCATCAACCATCGCCACCTCGATTGGTAGCATATGCAGCACACGATTAGTAGTATATGCAGAAAGGGGTCATCGTATACCCTCGGTGTCTTGCACGTTTGATGGTACGCCATGTTTTGTGCTCGTGTAGAGGTTATGATAGGGAGCACATACGACATTTTAGGGCTACTCCTAGGTCGCTGACATATTCAGGGCTACCGCTAGGTCGCTGACATATTCAGGGCTACCGCTAGGTCGCTGACATATCCAGACACGGTACATGACGAGCCTCCAAGTGTGCATGATGGCAGGCTTTCCACTTCCTTTCAGAAGTAGAATTTGAGGCCATTCATCAAGATGAAAGGAGTACCTATTAAATTATTGACGAAGATCCCTTAATAATTTATTACGACTTGAAGAGAAATGGGCCCAATATGTTCAACGATATGACCAACGCGCTCATCAATCCAAATAACAACCTAACTGAACACTTGAACTAACGTCCACTGTGAGGTGTTGGCGACCGGCATCAGTACTGATAGGTCATGTGGAGGCGAACAGCCTGGCACAACACTGCGAGAAGCATGACAGATGGATGACAGATGGATGACAGCTGGATGACAGCTGGATGACAGATCATTGCTTGGCTCCCAACGATGGCAACCCATGTCCCTTGTGTCCACTGTGGACCCACGTTTATCCAAATGAATTTTATTTCAGTTTCATCAGGAAATTTATCGCCATCTGGACGGCTTTCTCATCCATCAGCAGAGCCGTGCGATATAGCAGCTGCTCTGACGACATTTTGCGCCTCTTCAAAACTGAATCGGGCTGCCCAACCACATTGGAGCCTTCTCACAAGCTATAGAGTTTGCTTGTGGGCGAAATTGGCTTCCTCAAGTTTCAAAGAGGTCCTCGAAGTTTCATATGAATCGTTTCACGATTAGGCCTCACCCAGTGAGGGCCTCTCTCCTCTCGCTAGTTTTCCTGTTCGATGTGTGATGGCGATGGCTTCCGCAAACTGTTTTGTCCCGACCACGGGAAAAGCATAGGCGATGACCCCCGCCCTCTCCAGCCCTGTCAAACTGTTGTAAAACAATAATCAGTCATGTCAGGTCCGTGAGCTATGGCCTTTTCCTTGAAGGCATATGGTGTGCGGGACCCATCGGTGGAAGGACGTGGTCGACCCTTTGCTGGGAGAGATGTCTTATATGCGGTCTCGAGCCCACTCGTCCCCGAGACTATTCTTGACGCATGAAGTCAAGACTCCAGGAAGCATGATTGTCATAATGAGGTGTCTATGAACAATCCTGAAAAGGAAAGATTCTTATTTTCGGGCGGTATCTTGCTTTTTTTGCTAGCTTACGTGAACAAATATGTTCGGATGATTGTATTTTGTGCTTTGGATGTACTCAGACCACACCGCATGATCGTTGTGACCTTCCGAGCAGGAAATAAGTTGATCGACATTGGCTGGCCTCGGGCAACCGTAAAATGTAATTTGTTCCTTAGACACCGAAGTAGATCGCATCAAATGTTACGAGGTAATGCACGCACATGCATTCATTAATCATTCATCATTGGCCTTACGGTCCGTAGTGTCCCAACGCCCACCTGCCGGCCCGTCACCGTAACACGGCCCCACGCCAGCCCAACGCCCACCTGCCGGCCCGTCACCATAGCACGGCCTCACGCCAGCCCAACGCCCACCTGCCGGCCGGTCACCGCAACACGGCCTCACGCCAGCCCAACGTCCACCTGCCGGCCGGTCACCGCAACACGGCCTCACGCCAGCCCAACGTCCACCTGCCGGCCCGTCACCGTAACACGGCCTCACGCAAGCCTGTCACCGTAACACGGCCCCACGCCAGCCCAACGCCCACCTGCCGGCCCGTCACCATAGCACGGCCTCACGCCAGCCCAACGCCCACCTGCCGGCCGGTCACCGCAACACGGCCTCACGCCAGCCCAACGTCCACCTGCCGGCCCGTCACCGTAACACGGCCCCACGCCAGCCCAACGTCCACCTGCCGGCCCGTCACCGTAACACGGCCTCACGCCAGCCCAACACCCACCTGCCGGCCGGTCACCGCAACACGGCCTCACGCCAGCCCAACGTCCACCTGCCGGCCCGTCACCGTAACACGGCCCCACGCCAGCCCAACGTCCACCTGCCGGCCCGTCACCATAGCACGGCCTCACGCCAGCCCAACGCCCACCTGCCGGCCGGTCACCGCAACACGGCCTCACGCCAGCCCAACGTCCACCTGCCGGCCCGTCACCGTAACACGGCCCCACGCCAGCCCAACGCCCACCTGCCGGCCCGTCACCGTAACACGGCCTCACGCCAGCCCAACGCCCACCTGCCGGCCCGTCACCGTAACACGGCCTCACGCCAGCCCAACGCCCACCTGCCGGCCGGTCACCGTAACACGGCCTCACGCCAGCCCGTCACCGTAACACGGCCCCACGCCAGCCCAACGCCCACCTGCTGGCTCTGCCATTCACTAGTCCGAGATGGACACGGTTGGTGGCCACTACACGATCAGGCGCCAGCGTGCTCCAGCGGGTGGTCGTGTGTGCCCGGACGCACGCAGCGAGCACTGCGGCGAGCACATGGCGCGACCATCAGACATTTGGCGGGAATGGTGGCGGCCAGCGGCGGAGTCGGGTCGATGTCGTGCGGCCGGTGGCAGTGACCCGCCGCCGCGTGTGGTCTTCACCTCGTGTCGCCAGCCGATCAACGGCGGCCGCCATCGGAAGGTGGCCAGCTGCGGTGTCGACACCTCGCGGCACGCTCACGTCACGGCGGTCCCCTGACGCAGCTGTGAGACGAGACGTGAGCCCACGGGTAGCGCTGCCAGCTGTGAGACGAGACGTGAGCCAGGTGGCGCTGCCAGCTGGAGACGAGACACGAGCCCACGGTAGCGCTGCCAGCTGGAGACTAGACGTGAGTCCACGGTAGCGCTGCCAGCTGTGAGACGAACGTGAGCCCAAGATAGCACTGCCAGCTGAGACGAGACGTGAGCCCACGGGTAGCGCTGCCAGCTGTGAGACGAGACGTGAGCCCACGGGTAGCGCTGCCAGCTGTGAGACGAGACGTGAGCCCACGGGTAGCGCTGCCAGCTGTGAGACGAGACGTGAGCCCACGGGTAGCGCTGCCAGCTGTGAGACGAGACGTGAGCCCAGGGTAGTGCTGCCAGCTGTGAGACGAGACGTGAGCCCACGGGTAGCGCTGCCAGCTGTGAGACTAGACGTGAGCCCACGGGTAGCACTGCCAGCTGTGAGACGAGACGTGAGTCCACGGGTAGCGCTGCCAGCTGTGAGACGAGACGTGAGCCCACGGGTAGCGCTGTCAGCTGTGAGACGAGACGTGAGCCCACGGGTAGCGCTGCCAGCTGTGAGACGAGACGTGAGCCCACAAATAGCACTGCCAGCTGTGAGACGAGACGTGAGCCCACGGGTAGCGCTGCCAGCTGTGAGACTAGACGTGAGCCCACGGATAGCACTGCCAGCTGTGAGACGAGACGTGAGTCCACGGGTAGCGCTGCCAGCTGTGAGACGAGACGTGAGCCCACGGGTAGCGCTGCCAGCTGTGAGACGAGACGTGAGCCCACGGGTAGCGCTGTCAGCTGTGAGACGAGACGTGAGCCCACGGGTAGCGCTGCCAGCTGTGAGACGAGACGTGAGCCCACGGGTAGCGCTGCCAGCTGTGAGACGAGACGTGAGCCCACAGATAGCGCTGCCAGCTGTGAGACGAGACGTGAGCCCACAGATAGCGCTGCCAGCTGTGAGACGAGACGTGAGCCCACGGGTAGCGCTGCAGAACACTCGGCAGGCAAGATGAGTTCCGATGCTGTCACGGCACGACGCGCTTGTGAAGTTGACACTGAACATGAGTTAGTTAGCCCCTTTCCCTGAGCTAAGAAAATATTCCTACTTGGATCAAGGAACACGATGGGATTGCATGCAATCTGAATGACTTCCCGCGCGCTAGGTCGTGGGAAAGCCCCGCTGTTTGCTGGCGAAACTTCCACTTTGATACATCCGTTTTGTACGCTTCGATTCCACGATCGGAGTTTTGCAAATACAATGGCGTCACAAGTCCCACGTTTAATCATTGCAGTGTAAGCGTTTATAAAGCCTTGCTTTTGTAGTGTCTTCACACGGAGCCGTTGAGAGCCCGTGCCGCGAACAGCTTGCAGGTATTTGGCACGCTCTGATCTGGCTGCATCGACTCGGAGTGGGCCAGAACGGCTCAGATTAGACAGGCTCACGCGAAGCGCTTCTCACGCCGCGGGCGACTCGTGTTTTATCATCCTGCTGGACGTGCAGAAGGTCAGGTCGCGTCACGCGCTCGGAAAAATTGGCTCTTGTCACGCGAAAACAGCGCACTGCGACATCGTGCACGCCCGTGGCCCTGTAGAGGAGGACAACTGGTGTGTCCGGAGTGGGCCTGACCATCGTGCACGCTCGTGGCCCTGTAGAGGACAACTGGCGACAACTGGTGTGTCCAGAGTGGGCCTGACCATGGTGCACGCTCGTGGCTCTCTATAGGAGGACAACTGGTGACAACTGGTGTGTCCGGAGTGGGCCTGACCATGGTGCACGGCCGTGACCCTGTAGAGGAGGACAACTGGTGTGTCCGGAGTGGGTCTGACCATCGTGCACGCTCGTGGCCCTGTAGAGGAGGACAACTGGTGAAAACTTGTGTGTCCAGAGTGGGCCTGACCATGGTGCACGCCCGTGGCCCTGTAGAGGAGGACAGCTGGTGTGTGCGGAGTGGGCCTGACCATCGTGCACGCTCGTGGCCCTGTAGAGGAGGACAACTGGTGACAACTGGTGTGTCCGGAGTGGGCCTGGCCTCTGGCCTCTGGCCGGGCTTTTGGTCGTGGCCTGGCCTTTGGCCTTTGGCCTGGCCTCTGGTCGTGGCCTGGCCTCTGGCCGTGGCCTGACCTCTGACCGTGGCCTGGCCTCTGGCCGTGGCCTGGCCTCTGGCCGTGGCCTGGCCTCTGGTCGTGGCCTGGCATCTGGCCGTGGCCTGACCTCTGACCGTGGCCTGGCCTCTGGCCGTGACCTGGCCTCTGGTCGTGGCCTGGCCTCTGGTCGTGGCCTGGCCTCTGGCCGTGGCCTGGCCTCTGGCCGTGGCCTGGCCTCTGGCCGTGACCTGGCCTCTGACCGTGACCTGGCCTCTGGCCGTGACCTGGCCTCTGGCCGTGGCCTGGCCTCTGGTCGTGGCCTGGCCTCTGGCCGTGGCCTGACCTCTGACCGTGGCCTGGCCTCTGGCCGTGACCTGGCCTCTGGCCGTGGCCTGGCCTCTGGCCGTGACCTGGCCTCTGGCCGTGGCCTGGCCTCTGGCCGTGGCCTGGCCTCTGGCCGTGGCCTGGCCTCTGGCCGTGGCCTGGCCTCTGGCCGTGGCCTGGCCTCTGGCCGACTGCGGTCTGCTGCCGACAGATGCAGAGTACTTACTACCCCTAGCAATCCAACAGCAACTGTCTGACCGTTTGCTAATGTGCGTGCATATAAGTCTGTACGCAGAGGTGGAAAAGTGTCCAGTCCAACACTTACAGACTATCAAACACAATCAGACTATCACATGTTCATGGCTGACATTAAGACCCTTGAGCCAAGGTATAAGCGTGTATTGGCACCACAGTAGATGCATACATTACCCCAAGAAGAATATTCTCCTCTTGATATAATATCCAATTTCGCATCCAGTCATTCATCTCTCACCATTCGCAAATATGAGTACACTGATAAAAATGTGAGAAGCGCATATATTCTCTGAGAATAGCAGACGTTCTCATTTTCCCTATCGAAATCAGACCACACAAAACGAGCACTCTGTTCGCGATATGCTGAGAACACCATTCTCAGACGAGAATGCCAGTGTATTGAGACTTATAAATGTACTCACGTGAAACCACTTTCAAGACTCAGGAAGGAGAATATCTTTTGGTCTCAAGTGAAACCAGTCAGACTGAGAATAGCAATTGTTCTCAATTTAAACAGCTATGCTCAATTGAGACCAGTCCTAAGTGTCACTCTGACCCTTCGTTGGTCGCAAATGTGCTTGTGTAAAACCACTTCAAAGTCTCAACAAACATTTTTTTTTAATCTCGCTGAAGCCAGTTCACTTGGGAATAGCTATTGGTTTCAGCATTCGAAGCTATTATTAAAATATGACTAGTTTCAGGTTTCATTTGATCCTCAAATGAGGGTGGTGATTTGCATAAATGTCCCTCGCTGTTCTCATATGAAACTTCTTGCAGGCTTAAATATGTGTTTATTTTGGTATCGCAGCTAAAACAGGGAAGATGAACAGTGTCCCAGTGTCACATGACATACTTTTAATGTAAAGTTATAAAGTGCCGCACACTTATCGCCGGCATGAAGTGTCATCTGCCACACATGCCGCTCATCGCTGCCTCAGTGGATGATGTCCTGGCGATGGCCAGCGCAGTCATTGAAGAGGAGTCGTGAGCACCACAACATTCTGTTGATTTCCCAAATGTATTCCAAATATGTACCATAGAAACTAGCACGCCTTTACATCAAATATCATCGCCGTTTGCATATTCGCTACGTCACTCGCAGACAACAATCCTAGACTTGGACATATGCCTGGGCATAATGTTCACCTGCCCAGGCATAAAGGAGACACCGGGAGCTCCAAGGACTTACGCTGAAAGCAAGTTCATTCAGGTAGAACGCAACTTCTTTGCCCGTTGTTTTCCACGCCGCGCTCTTGGCCTCCTTTGTCCCCAAACAGATATGTTGGAACAGCCCATGGGATACAGAGGAGAAACCCGCCACAGGTATGGTCTCTGCCACCGCCCAACCGTCTTCAACCGTGACGGGACTGTCGGAGAGTGTCAATCGGCAGCTGGAGACAGTTCAGTGAGAACGTGAGAGAAATCTGAGACAGTGGAAATCCCAGCTAAGGTGCTGGTCGAGGAGGACACCTAACGCTTTAACGATGGGACGTAGCTTCACAGTGATTGCAGTCCGAAGATTATTATGGAGAACAATGGTAAGTTGAATCGCATGACATTATAGCACTTTCAGAAATTGTCTACAGCTGATTAGTATGCTTCCTTTAATTACAGATCCGGTCAACTGCAGGGCCGCAAGTTCGAAAGCTTAAGATGTCACGCCTTTAGCGGGTACTAATAATTTGTGCAACGACAGCTACAGTGAAGCCTTGCTTTTTGTGCAAACATGTTCTATTGCGCTCAAATGTATTAAACACCGTCTTCATTGGGGTATAAAAGCGTTCGACAAATAGCACAGGAAATTTTCCGTGCGTTCCCCGAACCGAACAGCGGTGTTCGGAATACAGCACGTGTATCTGCACCTGTTAACTCTTTCATGTTTCTTAACGTCTTTCTGGTCGGATCCTCACACCCTGTATCGGGGGAATGGGGGGGGGTGATACAACCCCCTCTAATCTCCAAACTAAGCCTCGTGCGTAAGGGAAAGAGGTGGCATCGGAAAGCGCTCGACGAGTAGGGCCAGAAACCACCCCCAAAATTGCATAGCCCGAAAAGAGACGTCACTAGGGGGTCTATGTATTTACGACTACCATCATATTTTTGGCTCTGGAGAGTTCATTTAGGAGGAGATTTGAAGAAGAAAAATTATTTGGAATCAGAAATGGATGGCGAAATCCATCATGGCCATTAAATGTTTGCCCACCAAACAATCAATTTGTTTTTAAATTGAAAAAAGAGTTTTCAATTATCTTTCATTTTTATTTTTCTAGTGGATAGAACGGACAGAAAAACGTTGCTTGAAGTCAACTTGCACTCACACAAAATGCTTACTTAAGCCAGAATCTTTCATTTTAGCACTAATGGGCAGATATGCAAAACTAATTAGCCATCAAAAACGAAACAAAAATCCTATGGTGCGTTTCGTTAAAAAAAAAATCGTCAAAATTGTCTTCATCTGTTAAAGCGTGACGAATGGCTGAACTCTTCTGGAGGTGACCTCACTTGACCTTGACTAACCCGTTGACCCAAAATGACCTGACCTCAAAATGTTCATACAACATGTTAAATTGGTGTGGGAAAAGGTATGCTAAATTTCGGCGTGCTGCCGTGCGACGTTGTTTCGGTATCCGCGGAAAATTTTAGTGGGGCGCATATCAACCCTCCGAGACTTAGCGGGCTGAAACAAATGAAGTGTGTGCTGAATTTCGAACAGGGACTTAAGCCCACAAGGTTACACTTGGCAAGGGTGGATCCAGTAATTATCATTGGGGAAGAGGCGCAGGAGAAAAATGCACCCCTTTGTGTTGGAAAGGTGACCCTTCAATAAACTTCAGTGCACCCCTCCCCCGCTTAGCGAATTTTTACGCCGAAGGCTGAAATTCCATTCTCCGAGGAAATGCGTCCCTTCCCCAATGATAATTATATTATTTATTTCCCAAATATATTACATTATTGTATTATTATATTAGATAATATATTATTCCCCAATTATACTATCCGCCCTTCCCAAGTTCAACCCTACTGGATTAAAATGCATATTAATCCCGTGTTCGGAATTCAACACACACTTCGCTAGCTTTAGCAGGCGCAGGTGAACGTGCCGTATTCCGAACACCGCTGTTCGGTTCGGGGAACAAACGGAAAATCGCCTGTGTTGTTTGCCGAACATGTCCATGCCCAATGAAGACGGTGTTTAATACATCTGAGCCCAATAAAACATGATTGCACGGAATTACAAGGCTTCACTGTAGCTGTCGTTGCACACGTCATTAGTAGCCGCTAAAGGCGTGACATTTTGAGCTTTCGAAATTGCCGCCCTGCAGTTGACCAGATCTACGATACAAGGAAACATAGGAAGCAGCTGTAGACAATTTTTAAAGGAATATCATGTCATGCAATTCGACATGCCTTTGTTCTCCATAATTATCTGCACACTTCGGACTGCAGTCACTGTGAAGCTATAGCTGGGTAACTCCAGACAGATTGCATAGCAATGGCGGCCGGACGCCGTTGGAAAAAAATGGACGATGAGTCCAGCATTTATTCTCATGGTAGCCGCAATTTGATACAACTTGAGACCTGCATTATTTCTCACGATGCCTCGATATAATTACGCATGAATATTGAGAAACTTACTTGGTCCATGACATAAATCCGCAAAAATATAGGTTCTCAATGCCCAAAAACTGCACTCATTCAAAACATTGAGTCCGATATCTGTCCTTTCGTGAACAACCTAACGAACATGTTCTCAAACCGTTTTTTTCAGTGTAGCTGCATAACGACGTGCTGTGCTCACTGCTCACTGTATCCATACAGGTCGAACACGGCACTGATTTGGTGATGAGCAGTGTCAGTCATTGGCATGGCAGCCAAAGCAGGCTATTGATTTTAGCAAGGTCAAACTCAGATTACTGTTCAAATTATTTTATTTCCCAACGATAAGCCATGTAAGTACAATAAATCGACACAGTGAACAACATTGCTAAGTCATGATTACACCAAACATTTCTGGTGCACGGAACCATCAGACCAGTCGGGTAATGCAATACTTATAATCACGTGTAAAAGTTGAGGGAAGCATACTTCATGCAACTTCTTCTCATGCAATACCGTAATAACAATGATTCAATGTTGGTCCAAGCCATGGCTACTGACGGAGGAGGGAGGTTCACTTGTGCCCCATGCAGTATATCTAACCATGGAGCACTGTGTGGCATGAAGGTAGATGGAAGTTGCTTTACCTCTCCAATTTCTCAAGAGCCCTCACCACTGTTCATGACTCCACCTTTTTATATTAAGCATTAGCTACCATGCTGTGTGGAAATGATAAACTTAGGAATGATTTTGCCAATTACTCCAGTTCATGGATGGTTTCTTCATGATTACTGGTTATAGTAGGCAATGTGGAGAGGTTGAGCAGTGAGCAGGCTTTTCCTTCCAGCTTTCCAGTTGTATATGCTCACAACCCTGTGCTCTTCCCTTGCCATGAACAACCCTGGACCGCATACGGTAACAATTACAAGAAGCAGATACTTGGAGAAGTCCCAATCCTGCCACATATGGAGCAACAGCAAAGAAACTTTCGTATTCACTACACAAAAAGTCCACTTGTTTACGACAAAATGTGATTGTGAGAGCACAGCAGAGCCATAACTTGGTCACATTGCACTAGAGAATGAAATGATCAGTATTGTGTAACCTAATTTTGCAGTATGTTGTGAGCTGGAGAATAGATAGCAAAGAAAGTATCATGATTAATTCATTGATCTAATTACAGGGCAAGGTATGTGATAACATTATCACATACATCACACTATCAGCATCTGCTGATGGTGCATTATAGTATGTCAGTACAAATAGTCTTCTGCTGCCAAAACTTAATTGCTTTGGCGTTTGATAAGGTACACATCAGCAGTATATGTGGTGAGCAAACTTTTACTGACACTATGGGTGTGACCATGAAACAAAACATTACCCCATGGTAGGCTTCCCTAACATGGTGGGCCAGCCGACAGAACATTTGCGCGCAAAATATGCCAACCTTGGCGACATCCTATTGATGCATGATTAAGCAATTGCCTGCTTTGGGCTGCTTTTATTTCTGGGTGGGGCTAATCAGTGGCATCAGTGTTGCCGGCTGGTTGCATTTTGTGCTTGATGGTTTTCTTACGCCGTGTGTTTTTTGTTGACTTGGTTTCTTTTAGACCAGAGAACCACCATAAATAGCAATGTGCCATATGGTGCGTCATGTGTTGTATTGGCATCAGGGCATTAATGGCACATCACTCTGGATTTAAAACTATGTCGTTGAAATGGAACGATGCTGTCAGGTGGTGGGGTTATGGTCTATGCCACTACCTCTGCTTATAGCAAAGGCCTTGATTCGGGCATCAATTCTATCAAGTTTCATGGTGAAAAAAACACTTCACATTGGAGTAACTGTATCATTTCAAATTCCCCGATGGCAACAAGGATCCTGGAAGTCAGCAAAACCCACCCCTTGGGCACGCACTTCATCAGGGTCGCCTGCGAACTGCACCTCACAGTTCTGATGCTCAAAGATGGAAAACAAGACTTCCACACTATCCAGCTTCTGTGCCTACACACTATAACCAACGCCTTCAATATTAACCAGCATGTGAAAGCAAACTCGAAAGCCGTCACGGTAGCTCAGTTGGTTAGAGCGCTGGCCTGCACCGGTATCCACTGTCCTGGCAACACAGGGTTCCAGTCGCTTCGCGCGCTCGCATTTATCCCCCGGCTGGGAGGGTCAGTTGGCAGCTGGCCCGATAAGGCCGGGGACGAGCTATCGGGCGGCGGTGTCGGTGCATTGACGGCACGTTAGACTTTCGGTCAAAATTCTGCCGTTGAACTGGAATTCATGGATCGGGTGGTGGGGTCAGGGTTCACGCAACAAGCTCTGCTTAGCAATGGGAGGCTGGTCCATAAAGCCACCCCAGCAAGAACTCGGATCATTTTTTTTAACTGCGCCGCAGAACGAAATGGATGCGTGTCGTTCAGTGTCCGAGTTATGCCGGATGCCAGTTTGTATGTGACAGACTTGCCACGACCATGCTAAAGCCCATGGGAGTTGCTGCGAGAAGCGTATTTCATTCAGTCCCCTCCCCTGGCACCTTTAGATCACCACGACCAAATGGCGAGGGCACGCTCCCATATGCATGTTGTTCTGAAATACGATGTGGAGTACGTATAATATATGGATAGCTATGAAAAACAAACTGATTCGGTATCTTATCAAGGAAAGTGGCCTTCCACTAATTCATATCCAGTGTGCACTGTGACAAGTTTACTACTTGCACACGGGCGTCGGTGACGGATCTGGGAAATTATGCACAGCTGTGGCGACAGCTGGCGCTATTGCATTCAGCACTAATACAATAACGCATGCAAGCTGTCACCATAGCTGTGGATAATAATCCGATATTTGTCACCAACGTCCGCAAGCAAGTAGTATGTTTTCAATCTCTGAGAGAATGGACGCTAAATGACCTCGTAGTCGGCACGGCCTTAAGCCCAAATAATCAATAAAAGCCTCTGTAGGCATGAATAGTTGTTTGCCCGTGAGTCTGCTATCTATTCATAGGTTTTTGTCATCATTTCTTCTCCATGCTTATTTATTTCGCAGTGTCTAATTTACTCTTCCATGCTTTCATGCATTCAATGCTTGTCCTTACTTCCTTCGTCATGCTTTCTGTAACATAAATGATATGCATCTATCCAGGGGTGTTCTTTGATATATTTTTTAGGCGGAAAGTGCCCCTCAATGTTGGCTTTGCCCCACCCTCAATAATTTCAACTTTCAGCATGGTACCCTATTGAGTGTGCTCCCAATCCATTTGGGTCTGCACATTGCCTTCATGTATTCTCCACGCAATAATTTTCACAAATCAACACCTGTGCATCTACCTCACAATATGTACCTGCCCTCTCGTCTCTCAACTGCCCCCGTGCATGATCTGCCATCGCTGGTCGGTCTCAGCGGTGGGTGGAACTGCGCCCCGGCTCGGCCCGACCGGGCGGTAGGCCTGATCTGCCATCGCTGGTCGGTCTCAGCGGCGGGTGGAACTGCGCCCCGACTCAGCCCGACCGGGCGGTAGGCCTGATCTGCCATCGCTGGTCGGTCTCAGCGGTGGGTGGAACTGCGCCCCGGCTCAGCCCGACCGGGCGGGACGCTGCCGCTGGACCATGACGGCCGTGACGCCCAGGACTGGCACCGGCGAGTTCCCCGGACGGGCTATCGACACCTGAGTTAGCCACGTCATTGATCGTTCTCATCCCTTCGTACGGGCGGCGCCTTCTGAGCTCTGCCGGCCACCTCCCGAACTCTGCCGGCCACCTCCCAAACTCTGCCGGTAACCTCCCGAACTCTGCCAGCCACCTCCCAAACTCTGCCGGCCACCTTCCAAACTCTGCCGGTAACCTCCTGAACTCCGCCAGCCACCTCCCAAACTCTGCCGGCCACCTCCCAAACTCTGTCTGCCACCTTCCGAACTCTGCTAGCCACCTCCCGAACTCTGCCGGTAACCTCCCAACCTCTGTCGGTCACCTCCCAAGCTCTGCCAGCCGCCTCCCAAACTCTGTCGGTCACCTCCTGAAATATAACGGTCACCTCCAAAACTCTACCGGTCACCTGACATCTACATGTTACCTCCAAAACTCTGCTGGTCACCTCCCGAACTCTGCCGGTCACCTCCAAAACTCTGCCGGCCACCTCCCAAACTCTGCCGGTCACCTCCCAACCTCTGCCTGTCACCTCCCGAGCTCTGCCAGCCGCCTGTGGAGCCCCTCGGTCCGTTCCCGAGCCAGCCCTGCAGACTCGGGGACAGACTGAGGGGCACGGCTGTTCCGCTGCTCAATATTGGATGGCGTCTAAGCGCGCTGCGGTACGTGAGCAGGACGTGAGCAGGACGTGAGCAGGACGTGAGCTGGACGTGAGCAGGACGTGAGCAGGACGTGAGCAGGACGTGAGCAGGACGTGAGCAGGACGTGAGCAGGACGTGAGCTGGACGTGAGCAGGACGTGAGCTGGACGTGAGCAGGACGTGAGCAGGACGTGAGCAGGACGTGAGCAGGACGCAAGCTGGGGTCTTCTGAGATCTCTCGCAGAGTCAGATAGACGTGGCGGACGTGCCCCACCCGCCGAATATGGCTGGAGTGACAGCTCCTGCTCTGCTCCTGCTGCTTCCCGCCAGCACCGACCATCCAGAAATGGGAGTTATCTATACATGTAGTTAATTTTTGGGATTATCGTATATATATATATATATATATATATATATATATATATATATATATATATATATATATATATATAAACATGGAAAGGTACGGAGTGAAATTATAAAGATATATCTGATGCATATATATTTTAAAACAGCTTCTCATCGCTTCTTAACCACATGTCTAGTTGGCTATGCCCCCTCATGCTTTGGTTTCGCTATTTATGTTAGTTATGCTTTGGTCTTTAGCATGTCTAATCTGGCAACACTGTCGGCTGTTTATGGACCGAGCTACTTATTCCATCATTAATATTGCACCGAGATAGCCATGCCTGTCTGTGGTTATTTTACAGTAATTCCTTCGTACACCCCTTATGTATATAAAGAGTGTGGCGTGAATACATCGGGATGCTAGCGCGAGCGAATAACGTGCTTACGTGTAGCTATCGACTATGTATTATAATAAGGAAAGTGGTTGTAGTGTACCCAGAAGCCCAACTAAGAGGTATTTAGGATGCCCAATTTCCACTTCGGATTCCCATCGCGTTATACTTTAATTTTCACGTGTAAGTGTTTAGAGTGGGTTCGAATGTCATGCAAACGAACACACATGATAAGTGCATACTTGTGGTGCTAGGACGAATTACGAGATTGTAAAATGAAGCAATGTATGTTACTACGGGACTGTCGATATTGAAGAAAAAAACATCATCAGCATTTGCCCAATTTCACTAACACGGTATGATACTAACACATTGCTCTTGCAACGTTTTTGTGTGCCAGTTTTCAAGTCATTTTCAATTGAATTTCCAGTTAATATACGTGGAGAGGGGGATAGTTTGATATCGAAGTGGCCTACATACGATATAAAATTATTGATGCTGGGTTCTACGAGGCGGCCGCCTGCCGATCATTCCTAAAACAATTGACGATCATTTATTTAACCTGAGAAGGGAATGCCCATACCTTAACATACATGCAGAGGCGTTTCGAAGGACGATTTAGAGCCAAAGCCTCTGTCAATGCTTTATTCGAAAATTCGTGTTCTTTTTGCGTAACGAATTTCCCTGGAACCTTTCTCTACCACCCTTTCCCAATGCTAGGAGCGCCAAATATTGTTCGTGCATTTCCCACCAAATCAATTCGATAAAATATAGCCGCACTTTGGGCTATCGGACTTACCTAGTGTTGTGTTTGTGCATCTGGGATGGACGAACCTGATAACTGTCTCATGCATTCTAACGGAGCTGGACAGGCCATACGTCATTTGTATTCGAAAGTGACCGCAGTATTTGTTCTGATGTAAATGACACTGTTTTGACAATCATTTATTTTTATTATGTTTTTTTTGTTGGCCAACACCAATTTCACACTTTCAGAGTCGGCATGCAAAAAGACTGGGTAATTTCAAAACTGCAGGTGGATTCTGCGTAATATATGACGAAGAAGATGATTCTTACTCGATAAATCTCTCCTCGCAAAGCCCAGCTCCTCGCCAAATGCAAAGTACCTTTCCCAGGTTGCAAGACGGCATCACAAATATTCTGGTGCTTTTGATCATGACCATGGCCTTGCTGATAGCGAGGGCACTGTTTGAAGCATCAGCCACCAGTGTATGCATTGTGTGGGACGTACCGATGTGGTTTCAATGCTGAATAATCGTCAGAATGTCGCTTCACTAACACTGCATAATAGCATAGCTTCTTGCAGCGGCTTTGTGTGCCAGTTTTCAAATCACCCCTCAATTTTGTGCAGTGTAAGCGAGGTAGCTAGCCGATTGCGACCTTGTGACGATCTCGCGCCAACCGTGTGCACCGAAACAGGGGTCTTTTCTGCCCCCCCCCCCCTCCAGTGATCCACAGGCTTTTCCAGGAGTTTGCGGTACGTAGATTGAGATAACGATTCTGTGACGTCACGATGATTGTCTCGAGTGGATGAAGGAGGTGCTGATTCAGAGCCGCCAGCAGGAGCTTATCCAAAAGGAGTGGAACCAGGTGGTTCAGAGACATCGCCAATGCCAAGCGGCATCTCGAGGAGTTTGTTTCACGATTGTGGAGTCGTTCGTCGTACAATGCTGCTGAGTGCGCGCGAGCGCGCGGGTGTTGCGGGTAGTCAGCGGGTGTTGCGGGTAGTCAGCCCAACACCACGTGCTGATGTCAGTCGCAGCGTCCGTCCGTGGCATCTGACTGTCCGTATGGACGCTCATCACCTGCTCAGCTGCTGGATGGATACTCTCCAGTTGAGGGAGGGAGTCCGTGGCATCTGACTGTCCGTATGGACGCTCATCACCTGCTCAGCTGCTGGATGGATACTCTCCAGTTGAGGGAGGGAGTCCGTGGCATCTGACTGTCCGTATGGACGCTCATCACCTGCTCAGCTGCTGGATGGATACTCTCCAGTTGAGGGAGGGAGTCCGTGGCATCTGACTGTCCGTATGGACGCTCATCACCTGCCCTGCTGCTGGATGGATACTCTCCAGTTGAGGGAGGAGGGAGTCCGTGGCATCTGACTGCCCGTATGGACGCTCATCACCTGCTCAGCTGCTGGATGGATACTCTCCAGTTGAGGGAGGGAGTCCGTGGCATCTGACTGCCCGTATGGACGCTCATCACCTGCCCTGCTGCTGGATGGATACTCTCCAGTTGAGGGAGGGAGTCCGTGGCATCTGACTGTCCGTATGGACGCTCATCACCTGCCCAGCTGCTGGATGGATACTCTCCAGTTGAGGGAGGGACACTTTCCAGTCGTGGGGTGGGCACGGATACTCCTCACCTGCTGGATGGACACTCCGCGGCTGCTGGATAGACAGTCTCCAGCTGCGGGAGGGACACTTTTCAGCTGTGAGAAAGACAAGGATGGGCACTCCCCAGCTGCTGGATAGACATTCTCCAGCTGCGGGAGGGACACTTTCCAGCTGTGAGAGAGACAAGGATATTCATTACCTGCGTCACGGGCACTCCCCAGCTGCTGGATAGACATTCTCCAGCTGCGGGAGGGACACTTTCCAGCTGTGAGAGAGACAAGGATATTCATTACCTGCGTCACGGGCACTCCCCAGCTGCTGGATAGACAGTCTCCAGCTGCGGGATGGACCCTCCCCAGCTCCCGGATGGACCTTCCTCAGTTACGAGGTGGATTCTTTCCAGCTGCGGGGTTAAGCTTCTCAGCTATTGGATGGAAACACCCTAGTTGCGGGATGGACACTCTTCACCTGCTGGATAGACACTCCTCGCCTGCGGGATGGAACTCCTCGCCTGCGGGATGGAACTCCGCACCTGTGGGATGGGCACTCCCCAGCCGCTGGACAGACATCCTCCAGCCGCAGGACAGTGAGACTGTCTGGCGCAATCCACTTCGTGCGTATACACCATGGCGTCTACCCAGCTGCGCCGCTTCTGCCGAGCGGCGTCGAAACACCCCCATGCATAATTGCGCTGGGAGGAGCCGCAATTGCCCTCGGGTGAGCAGCGCGCCACCAGTGGTGCTGTGGTTCACAGAGCAGAAACTCCGGCTCTGCCTACCTGCGGCTGCTGCGAATAGTTGGAACGTGGCTGGAGTTTAGAGCACGCGCACACGCCATGGTGTTGCCACACCACACGACGGTGAATGTCGTGCATTGTTGGAGTAGCAAGGCTTCGCGGTGTCGCCTGTCAGACTCCGAGTGGTGACCAATATGTGTCAAGCCACTCACTGCGATCGATGGCCATGTTTGCATCACGCCTATGTGTGCTAACGTTCGCACAGGCTCTAGCAAAAGTACCACACACCTCTACTCGCGAAATATTTGCAAACCAATACTTGTTCAGAATACGAACATTTTTCGTTACGCCCGAGATGTGTAGACACGTGGCAAGCTTGGAGGGTTTACAACAGGTACTTGAGCAACTAACACTCATTTGATTTGTGAGCAGCATTGCATAGTGCTGTTCAGTGGCGTACCTAGGATTTACGCCAGGGGAGGGACAAACGAATTTGGAGGGGGCCCACCTACCACCACTTAAAAAGTCCCCAGATTTCGACCACAATTTTTCAACTGGGCCAATTTTGTATAATACAATAATTAGTGACCAACTTAATTACCTTGTGTGTGTGTATGTGTGTGTGTTGTTGAGTTTGGCTTGCCTGCCACCGTGATCGTGATGTCGGCTGTTTCTGTGTGTGTGTTGGTGTGTATATGTATCTGTGTTGGCATTATATATGGGTGATAGGGAGTGAGGAACATTATAGTTAGGGAATTATACAAAGAAAGGAATAGTAAAGCTGACTTGTTGAGATATGCCGGGGTAGAGTTGAGGTCGTCTTGAAGTTAGAAGTGTAGAGATGAGCAGAGTTGAGTGGAGTTGTCGTAGGGATGAGATGGTAGAACTGGTCGAAGGCCGAAGATGATGCAGTAGTGAAGAGTTGCCAGTCCGGACGGTGCCAAGTTGGGGTATGGGGTGTAGTGGGGGTTGGGGTCGGGGCATCGCCATGGTGTTTGAACATTTAAAGAACATGGTATCAGAGCGCTTTGGGGATGATGGTTATGTTTTCTCTTTTCTTTTTGAACGTATCTTTTTTTTCAATCTTTTGTTCATTTTCTGTTTTTCTTTTTTAACATATCTTTTCATTTTTTTCCCCGATCCTTTTTTGCATTTTTTTTTCAGTTGTTCTAGTACGCGTGTGAGAGCGAGAAATTGGAAGATATGTTCGTGAAATGCTGGATGTTCGTCGTTGAGGAGAGTAGTGAGGTTTGGTAGGATGTTGCTTGTGGCACAGTAGTTTGTGATATGTTGTCTTTGGTTGGTGTATTTGATGCAGTGGATGAGTAAGTGTTTGATTGTAAGTATTCGGTGAAATGTTGTGCATTGTGGTCTTGGGTGCTGTAGGGGGAGGTACTAGTGTGCAAGTGTTGTGTGCCCGATGCGTAGTCGTGTTAGTATGCGTTCTTTGGATCTGGTGTTTTTATTAATGGTGTGCCAGTGTTCGTGTTTGGGGTGTATTTCGTGAAGTTGTGTTATTGCTGTTTCCCATGTTTGGTGTATGCGTTTGTTGATTGCCTGGCGTATGGTGGGGTAATAGTCGGATTGTGAGTAGGGGCAGTGTGTGGTTTGTTGCAGTGTTGTGGCTATGTTTGCTTCGGTGTAGGCGTATTCGTTGCCTTGTATGTTTGTGTGGCTTGGTATCCAAAGGAGAAGTGGTCGTGGATTGTTTAGTTTGTTATGGATGTGCAGTATTTTGAGGATGAGGGGGTGTTTGAAGGTGGTGTAGGGTGTTATGCCTTGTATTGCTGATTTGGTGTCTGTGGCTATGATGTTGTGTTCAATTTGTGCATTGTAGATAGTGGAGTAGGCCGAAAAGATTGCGTATAATTCTGCTGTGTATGTGGATGCTGTGTCGGGCAGACGGGCACGATGACACCAGGGTACAATACCGCCGCTGTGCCCGTCTGTTGTGTTGTGTGTGATTTTGAGCCGTCGGTATAGATGATATTGTAGTTTGGGTATTGTGATATGAATTGTAGGAAAAGTTGTTGAATTTCTGTGTCCGTGTATGTTTGTCTATGAGGAAGTGTGTTGTGGGTGTTTGGTATTTCCATCATGCTGTGGGTGTTGGGAGTGGTCTTAGGTAGGAAGTGTGATGTTTAGCCTATTTGCGCGTTGGTGAATGCGGCATCCTATTGTTGTTTTTAGTGGTGGTGTATTCATGAGTTGGTGTCTGCGTGTGGTGCGAATTTTTAGCGCTTCGGTGCATGGGTGTTGTCTGGTGAGTTGTGTTTTGTAGTTGTCATAAAGTCATAAAGTCATAAAGTATTAAGGCTTAATAAGAGCCACAGGGGCCCATCTGGGTTAAGCCTATCTAGAAAAGGTACTAGAATGTACATACTCCCACCCCAATCAATCCCTTATCCCAAGTTCCTAGGAAGCTATATATCCCAGCCCATCTAACACCACTCACTTGCTACCGCCTAACACCCTCAATAATCACAAGCTCCTCCCATCACACCCATCGTGCCACCATAGACAACCTCATCAGCATCACATCCCGAAGGAAGGTGCCGAATCCACTGCTAGGCACATCCCACAGAAATTCATAAAGCGTTCAGACTTAATAAGAGACTCACTTGCTATTGCATAATACACTCAACAATTACAAACTCCTCCCATCATACCCATTGTGCTACCATAGACAATCTCATCAGTATCACATCCCGAAGGAAGGTGCTGAATCCACTGCTAGGTACACCCTATATAAAGTTATAAAGCATTTAGACTTAATAAGAGACTCACTTGCTATTTCATAACACAGTCAACAATTACAAACTCCTCCCAACTCCCACTCCTCCCTGTCGATCAGCCTTCCCTGGAATACAGAAAAACAATCCCCCTATTCTTATAATGATTGTCTATGCCGTTTTTAAAGATGTTCAGTGTGTTGCTACTGACAATGGTTCCTGGCAGCTGGTTCCAGTGTTCTACTACCCTGTTGGTGAAGAAAGACTGTCTTAACCTTGTCCTGCTGTGATTAACTTTAATTTTGAATTGATGACCTCTAATTGCATCATTTCTGTTAAATTCAAACACTTCCCTGAGATATCCCTGTTCCTGACCATGAACAAATTTAAAAACCTCGATGAGATCTCCTCTCAGCCTTCTATATCTAAGTGAAAACATGTTCAATTTCTTCAGTCTTTCCTCATATTCCAGGTTGCCTATACCATTAGCCATTTTTGTTGCCCTCTTTTGTACTCTCTCTAAAAGCCAACAATCTTTCTCATAACTAGGGGACCAAGCTTGGACACAGTATTCCAAATGTGGCCTGACATATGCACAGTAAAGCTTCCTGATGACCTCCTCACTTTTGTATGACACATTCCTCTGTATTGCCCCAAGCATTCTTAGTGCCTTCTTCCTGGCTTCTTTGGTCTGTTCTGATGCCCCCAATTTTGTGTTCAAAATAACACCTAAGTCCTTCTCCTGCTGAGTCACAGATGGTACTTGGCCACCCATCAAGTATGGAGCCTTCATATGCTGCCTACCTACATGCATGACTTTGCACTTATCAAAATTAAACTTCATTTGCCATTTTTCTGACCACTTCACTAGCTCGTCTAAGTCTTTCTGCAGCAAAACCTGCTCATTTTGCCCTGTTATTGCCCTAAAGATCTTCAAATCATCCGCAAATTTCAAAACCTTACTGCTTAGGCCACATTCAATGCTATTCACATATATAATGAACAATAGTGGCCCCAGTACCGACCCCTGGGGGACTCCACTAAGAACATTTTGCCATGATGACTTTGTACCATTTAGCATCACTCTCTGCTGTCTATCTGAAAGCCACAACTCTATCCATTTTAGGATGCTACCTGCAATACCATGGACCTGAAGCTGCATCATTAACCGTTTATGGGGTACCTTGTCAAAGGCCTTACTAAAGTCAAGATATGCTACATCAACCTGATTTCCCTGATCAAATTGTTCTGTAGCAAAATTTAAAAAGTCCAAGAGATTTGTGAGGCACGATCGCCCTTTTCTAAACCCATGTTGAGTATCTTGAATCAATTTGTTTCCTTCCAGAAAACTAACTATTCTATCCTTGATAATTGATTCGAGTACCTTGCAGACTAGGGATGTGAGGCTTACTGGCCTATAGTTTTCAACTTTCCCTCTTTCTCCTTTCTTGAAAATAGGAACTACATTTGCCCTTTTCCAATCTGTTGGAATTTCATTTTGCGAAACTGATCTACAAAATATTATACTAAGTGGAATTGCCACTTCCTTTTCAGCTTCCCGCAATACCCTAGCATAAATTCCATCGGGTCCTGCTGCCTTGTTTGTCTTTATTTTTCTGATATAATTGAAAACAATATCACTATCAATGAAATCAACATCGTGTATCTGATCACCTGTCACTGAACTGTGGTTCACGGTTGGCGGATTAGTCACATCCTCCACTGTAAACACTGATTTAAACTGCTTGCTCAGCTCCTCAACCATCTCACTATCCTCACTCAATATAGTCCCATTTACATCCAGTGGACCAATTGTGCTTGAAACTTTACTTAGCTTGTAGAAACTAAAGACCTTTTTACTGTCCCCATTACAGTTCCTAGCCAAATCCAATTCTTTTGCTCGCTTTGCTGCTCTGATTTTCTGCTTCACAGCGTATCTAGATTTTTGATACGACCTTAGATTTACGATATTTGAAGCCTCCTTAAATACTCTAAATGCACCTTTCTTAGCCTTAATTGCTTTCATCACATCTGGTGTAAGCCATGCTGGCTTTCCTACCCTTCTTTTGCGCCTTTGCTTTTGGGGGACATGTCTAATCTGAATTTCCCTCAAGTAGGATTTGAACTTTTCCCACATTTCACAGGCATTTAAGTCAAAGAATTCTTCTTCCCATTTTATGGCACTTAAAGCCTCTCTCATGCAGGCAAAGTCTGCCCTGTTAAAATTTGGAATCTTTGCCAAATTATCCTTGATTGTCCCTGATACCTGTGCCTTGAATCTCACTATGTTATGGTCACTTCTTCCCAGAGTTTCTCCTACAGTCAAGTCTTGAACTAAATCACTTAAATCTGAGAAGACAAGGTCCAAGAATGAGCCCTGCCTGGTTGGTTCCATTACAAACTGGTGTAAGAACAAGTCCTCTTCAAGGCATTTCCTAAACAGTTTACATGATGGGGAGCCAACACCAACATTTTGATATCCTTTTAGATTAAAGTCACCAAGAATAAGGCATTTCCTCTTAAAGTTTCTACTGATTTCCTCACAAATCACCTTATCAAGCTCCAGTTGCTGGGAATGTGGCAAGGTTCCTGATCGATACAAAGCTCCTATCCTCAGTTTATTGTTGTTGCCTTTTCCCACAGCAACATCAAGCCAAATGGACTCCACAGACACATTTTTCACCCCATCTACTACTTTTTGAGAACTGTATAAGCTATTCACATAGAGCATTACACCACCCCCTTTCACTGCTGGACCCCTATTGCATGAAAACATATTGTATCCCTGGATCTCATAGTCCTGCAAGTTCTCCCAAAAATATCCCTCACTGACCCATGCCTCAGTAATGCAAACAAAATCTGGTTTCTCCTCAGCAACATAACACTTAAACTCACCAAATTTGGATCGAATGCTCTGAGCATTAAGCATCATACACTTAACAAAAGTTCCATGACCATCTTTGGCTTTTTTATGTTGAGTAGCTCTATCATCTCTGGATGAGCCACCACTCTGCCCCCTTGATCTACTGCTACCCCTATTTGCTGACTGTGAGGTTCTATTGCCTATGTTGTCACTATTGACATATCCCTGAGATGGCAATGCCAATTCTTCCCTCCCCACCCCATTATCTAGTTTCCCTGAAGGACATGTTCGTATACTTTGCCTAACACTTGCACCCCCTTCTCAGAGAAGTGCAAGCCATCCCTCTGATAGAGGTCAGATGAGCCATAAAACCTGCACCACTTGTCAACAAAAGTCAAACCTAACTCATTGCAAAGCCTACCTACCCTGGCATTGGCTGCCAGTGCCCTAGAGCTCCACTCAGGGGAGACTCCAGCCCTAGGCAGAATAGCTGTCACAATAACTCTGCTATTGCTTTGCTTCAGGGTGGCTAGAAGGGCCCTGTAGTCCTGCATCAGCTCCTCACTCCTAGCAGGACCTATGTTGTTCACTCCTACCTGCACTATAACTGTACTGAACTGGTTTTCGCTGGTGGCCTGTGCGACCACTTGGACCAGGTCTCTAACTTTGGCACCAGGCCTGGTGATGCACCTCCTACCTTTCCGACCTTTACAGAATACCCTATCCAAATGCCGCACACGAGAGTCTCCTACGACTACCACTTTCTCCTTGCTGCTATCACTATCACTATCACTATCCTGGGGGCAGTCCTCCAATGCCTGGAACCTGTTGGATGTTGTTACTACTCCTGCCTGTTGAGCTGCTTCGCTAGGTTTTTTCCCACTCCTACCACCTACCACCTGCCACTCACTGCCCCCTTGCTTAGGCTCACGCCTCCAAATCCTCCACCCCTTGACTTTAAACCACTGCCCCTCCTGTGAGCTACTATAAATATTCTGTTCACTAGGAACACTTATCTCTTCAGATCTCCCTGCCACCTCCACAGCAGGGGAAGCTTGTATCTGAGTGGTGCTTCTGTACGTCTGTGTTGCAGTTCTGGTATGTGGTTGTATATGTGTAGTGCGAGTGAAGGTGAAGTGGGGTATGCTCCGGTGGTGATTTTGAGGCATTGGTTTTGCAGTGTGTCAATAATTTTGAGGTTTGTTTTAGCGTCGTTTTCGAAGAGTGGAGGGCAATTTCTTTAAACAAAATTGTCTTGTGATGGGGGCCTAATCTTCCACCATCGTTTCTTAGTCACCGGATTTCAACCCTAACTCCCCCACCCTGTATTTAGGTTTTCTTTTGGTATCCCTTGATAAGCCACCTCACACTGCTGAAATTACACCTAAGCAAATAACTTTAAAATGTCAAATTTCCCAATTTCAGACATTCTAATTCATAGCGCTCGGTCGTCACGACGCCAACGTTCGTGCACGTGCACACCCATCGTGCGCATTCGGCGCATTCGCCACACTTCTTGCGATTCTCCGGTTTCTGCTAGGCCTCCTGCGTTTTGCTAATTGCTGCCACATAATAGTCTTGTGCCATATTTGACGTGTGGAATGCTTCGTATGGGGGTTCGCCGGGAAAATTAGATTAATTAAATTCGATGATTCGTCCTCTCCTTTCCACATTTTCTGGTAGCTAAGAAATCCGGATACACGCTGAGCTTTGATGTACCCCATCTCTTTGATTAAATACGCTCCCAGATTGGCTACCGAACCGAGACCCTAGCTAGGCGTTCTTTTTGGCCCGTTACATTTTTCTTCGTCTACGGATGCGTTTTAGGGCTCCAGCCAATTATTTTAGGGGCCCGACACATCTTTGAGACCCTGGCTCCTTTTTCTAGAGTTTTGTTTCTTTTTTTGTGCACCGACGGTATTTTTTGGCGACATTCGGTACGCTTTGGATGGCCCGATGCGGTTTCGGCCAACCGTTATGCTCTTAGGATCCTGCTGTGTTTATTTGGGGCTCCTGATGCACATTTGCGGACCCCAGCACGAATATTGGGGCTCCGGTATAATTTATCGGCGCCCTGGCGCGACTTTTCGGGCCGAGGTGCGTGATTCCGGCGGGGGAGGGGAACTCGACATCAGTTTTCTGGGCTCGACAAATTTGTTATGGCTTCTTCTAAATTTCTTACCCTCCGAGTCTTCGCCTGATTTTTCGGACTCTCGTCGCCATATCCGTGCGTCCCGTCACGATTTTTCGAGCTCCGGTACATTTTTTATCAGGGTCTTACGATATTTTTGAAGGCATTTGTTGGTATGTTTTTGGCTCCGGAGCGATTTCCGGGCTCGGACATTGATTTTTCGGAATCTCCCCTTATTTTGGAGGGCTCCAGCTCGATTTTTGTCGGATCCCGGTGCGATTTTTTTTTGGGAAGCTGTGCTTATTTGGAGCCATCAACGCCAGTTTTTGAGAGTCCTGAGGGGAATTTTTGATGCCCGGACCAGTATCTTTCGGACTAACCATGGGAATGTTGGATCCGAAGCGCGATGTTTTGGGAGCTCGGCGCGAGTCCGTGGGACGCATTTGTATTAAGCTGGGCCCCAGCGCGATTTTCTCGGGCCCCGGCACAACATTTCTGACCCGACTCGAGTTTATTTTGGTGCCCACTGCAATTATTTAGACATCCCTGCGCGAATTCTGGTGGCCCCAATGCGAATTTACTTGGCCCCAGAGCGATTTTTTGGGACCACGGTGCGATTCATGAGAGCCCACCCGTTTAGGACCGGGGGGAGAGGGAATTTTCCTCTTTGGTAAGCTACTGCAGCTGCTCTACGATTCATTTTTAGCTGATGGCGCCCTTCAGAGCAGGAAGGTCATTCGGACAATTTTCTTTCGGGACCTGTTCGGAATTTTCCGATGCTCGGGTCAATTTGACGGAGTTTCTCTGTAATTTTTTTGCTGTCGAGTTATATTTTTGGAAGCCCCATGTGCGATATTTTTTGGCCCCGGTACGATTCTTCGGGTTCCATGTGCATTTGTTTCGGTGCCCCAACACGCTTCTTATCCGGGGCGCTACGTGTTTTTGGGGGTCTTTGACGATTTTTTTTTATGGCCATAAAGTGACATTTCGTGTAGGCATTAGTTTTTGAGAAGTCAGCTGCGACTTGTGAGGCTCCGCGCCACTTTTTGGACCCCGAGTGTGATTTTGAAGGGCAGTGCGCGACTTTTTTGGTTTAAGTGCGATTTTTGGGCCCCGTCTTCATTTGTTGGGATCTGTAGCGTGAGTTTTGGTGACCTCGAAAGGTTTTTGGGGTCCCAACACGTTTTCGGCCCTTTTGGAGCGATTGTTAGGACCCCAGCGTGGTTTTCCATGTCCGGACTGCTTTTTTCATTTCCCCGGCTTCGTTTGTTTTGGGTGGTCCCGATGAAACCTCTGGGGCCCTAGTGCGACCTATCCTGGGTAAAAACACTGGACCTTTTGGGGTTCCCGTCGTGATTTTCAAGACCCGCAGCATGACATTTTTGGGCCCCCAGCGTGATTTTCATGGGCCCTGGCACGAACTTTTGAGGCCCCCAGTGTGGTTTTCAGGAACCCCAGTCCGTCTTTTTGGTAGCCACAGTGCGATTTTAAGGCGCCCCGGCCTGCTATATTGGGCCTCAAACGTGATCTTTTTCAGGGCTCAGACCGTCTTTTTGGGCCCATCATGATTTTCAGGGACCCCGACACGACTCTAAGGTATAGGGACTCTAAGGAGTAAGGTCAGCGTGATTTTTCAGTTGACCACGTCCGAACTTTTGAGGCCCCCAACGTGATTTTCAGGAGCTCCAGTCCGACTTTTTGGGCCCAAGCGCGATTTGCAGGGGCCCCGGCCCAACCTTTTGGGCCCCAGCATAATTTTCAGGGGCCTGGACCGTCTTTTGGGCCCAGCGTCATTTATGAGCCTGGCGCTATCTTTCCGAACCACGGCGCGATTCTTGGGGGCCCCACAACCTCTCAGGGGAGGGGGGGGGGGGACTGCCCACAATGGCCCCATTCGGTACTTCACTGGTGCTGTTCCATAACGATTGCTTGGAACAATATGCCTAATTCAATGATTTCAAGGGTAGAATATCCACCATTAGGACAATTCGATTCACATATTTTTGCGAAAGCGGTGACATATTGAGCTCCTGTCGACTAGCTAGTGACACCAATCAGACAAGAAGCGAAGTGGCACAGATTTGACCACAGTATTACCATACCAGCACAAGTTTTCAGAACCAGATTTTTTAGTGAAAGGGTTTGGTCACCCCATGTTGTAATTAGCACAATAAGAAATATTGCTGATGATTTCAATCGCAAGTGTCGCCTCCTGTTACGGAAAACACGTCCCGTGTCGCCTCTTATTACGGAAAACATGCTCCGCACATGTTCAAACGACTCACATGTAAAATACTAACCTAGATGAGCATGAACGGTCCCATATCCAGTACACCAAGGCTGCACATAAATAGGCTGGCTGAGAACGCAACACAGACTCCTGGAATGCTTAGAGCATCACTCAAAACCATGTGAAATGTACAAATAGTTCCACACGACAGACGCTGTCAAACACTGGTTTGACACTGGTTCGTCAACATCGCTGCGTTTCTGCAGACTAACGTCCATCGTGCTCACATACGAAATCATACGTTTATCTACGCTTCATAGCTGTATCCAGACATCCATGTATAACCAGCTAATACGCCATTGGGACCCCTGAACGAACAAACGAACAAAGACAACAGGCGGGTCGTCAGACTGCCGTGCGGAAGAATAGGACATCGCATGGTTGTCGGCAGGGAGCGGTCACAGTCAGGGTCGGACATCGCACGGTTGTCGGCAGGGAGCGGTCACAGTCAGGGTCGGACATCGCACGGCTGTCGGCAGGGAGCGGTCACAGTCAGGGTCGGACATCGCACGGTTGTCGGCAGGGAGCGGTCACAGTCAGGGTCGGACATCGCACGGTTGTCGGCAGGGAGCGGTCACAGTCAGGGTCGGACATCGCACGGTTGTCGGCAGGGAGCGGTCACAGTCAGGGTCGGACATCGCATGGTTGTCGGCAGGGAGCGGTCACAGTCAGGGTTGGACATCGCACGGTTGTCGGCAGGGAGCGGTCACAGTCAGGGTCGGACATCGCACGGTTGTCGACAGGGAGCGGTCACAGTCAGGGTCGGACATCGCACGGTTGTCGGCAGGGAGCGGTCACAGTCAGGGTCGGACATCGCACGGTTGTCGGCAGGGAGCGGTCACAGTCAGGGTCGGACATCGCACGGCTGTCGGCAGGGAGCGGTCACAGTCAGGGTCGGACATCGCACGGCTGTCAGCAGGGAGCGGTCACAGTCAGGGTCGGATATCGCACGGTTGTCGGCAGGGAGCGGTCACAGTCAGGGTCGGACATCGCACGGTTGTCGGCAGGGAGCGGTCACAGTCAGGGTCGGACATCGCACGGCTGTCGGCAGGGAGCGGTCACAGTCAGGGTCGGACATCGCACGGTTGTCGGCAGGGAGCGGTCACAGTCAGGGTCGGACATCGCACGGTTGTCGGCAGGGAGCGGTCACAGTCAGGGTCGGACATCGCATGGTTGTCGGCAGGGAGCGGTCACAGTCAGGGTCGGACATCGCACGGTTGTCGGCAGGGAGCGGTCACAGTCAGGGTCGGACATCGCATGGTTGTCGGCAGGGAGCGGTCACAGTCAGGGTCGGACATCGCACGGTTGTCGGCAGGGAGCGGTCAAAGTCAGGGTCGGACATCGCACGGCTGTCGGCAGGGAGCGGTCACAGTCAGGGTCGGACATCGCACGGCTGTCGGCAGGGAGCGGTCACAGTCAGGGTCGGACATCGCACGACTGTCGGCAGGGAGCGGTCACAGTCAGGGTCGGACATCGCACGGCTGTCGGCAGGGAGCGGTCACAGTCAGGGTCGGACATCGCACGGTTGTCGGCAGGGAGCGGTCACAGTCAGGGTCTGACATCGCACGGTTGTCGGCAGGGAGCGGTCACAGTCAGGGTCGGACATCGCACGACTGTCGGCAGGGAGCGGTCACAGTCAGGGTCGGACATCGCACGGTTGTCGGCAGGGAGCGGTCACAGTCAGGGTAGGACATCGCATGGCTGTCGGCAGGGAGCGGTCACAGTGAGGGTCGGACATCGCTCGGTTGTCGGCAGGGAGCGGTCACAGTCAGGGTCGGACATCGCACGGCTGTCGGCAGGGAGCGGTCACAGTCAGGGTCGGACATCGCTCGGTTGTCGGCAGGGAGCGGTCACAGTCAGGGTCGGACATCGCACGGCTGTCGGCAGGGAGCGGTCACAGTCAGGGTCGGACATCGCACGGTTGTCGGCAGGGAGCGGTCACAGTCAGGGTCGGACATCGCACGGTTGTCGGCAGGGAGCGGTCACAGTCAGGGTCGGACATCGCACGGCTGTCGGCAGGGAGCGGTCACAGTCAGGGTCGGACATCGCACGGTTGTCGGCAGGGAGCGGTCACAGTCAGGGTCGGACATCGCACGGCTGTCGGCAGGGAGCGGTCACAGTCAGGGTCGGACATCGCACGGTTGTCGGCAGGGAGCGGTCACAGTCAGGGTAGGACATCGCATGGCTGTCGGCAGGGAGCGGTCACAGTCAGGGTCGGACATCGCTCGGTTGTCGGCAGGGAGCGGTCACAGTCAGGGTCGGACATCGCACGGCTGTCGGCAGGGAGCGGTCACAGTCAGGGTCGGACATCGCTCGGTTGTCGGCAGGGAGCGGTCACAGTCAGGGTCGGACATCGCACGGCTGTCGGCAGGGAGCGGTCACAGTCAGGGTCTGACATCGCACGGCTGTCGGCAGGGAGCGGTCACAGTCAGGGTCGGACATCGCACGGCTGTCGGCAGGGAGCGGTCACAGTCAGGGTCGGACATCGCACGGTTGTCGGCAGGGAGCGGTCACAGTCAGGGTCGGACATCGCACGGTTGTCGGCAGGGAGCGGTCACAGTCAGGGTCGGACATCGCACGGCTGTCGGCAGGGAGCGGTCACAGTCAGGGTCGGACATCGCACGGTTGTCGGCAGGGAGCGGTCACAGTCAGGGTCGGACATCGCACGGTTGTCGGCAGGGAGCGGTCACAGTCAGGGTCGGATATCGCACGGTTGTCGGCAGGGAGTGGTGGCGGTCCTGTCGCATTCAATGATGGCAGCCCACCGCTCAAGTGCAGTGCGTCCCGTCGCAGCTGTGTCGACACACAATCCGCTCTTCAAATAAATAATGTGCCAATACATCAGAAGAAATATCGTGACGAAAAAGACCCAAGATAGAAACATCCAGAGGATGAATCATCCAGATAGAAACATCCAGAGGGGGTGAAGTTCAGCTGGAAGACACGGCTTCAGATGTTATGCTGCACAAGTTTTCGAATACAACGGATACTCGAAAATAATATTAGCCGGACTGGGCCATGGGCATGTACTGCTTTGTATGGGAGCAGACTCGCCCGTGGCATTGTACTCACTTGTTATAACCATCAAAACATTTAACGTTCAACAGCTGCTTTCGATTCCAAAACTGCGTTGCGAAGCTTAATGCCGCACGGCACACGGAAACAACATTCGTGGCGAGTGCTGAGAAAAGTGCATTTGATTCTTCACCTATGCATAGGTGAAAACTCCAAATTAATTGTATTAATAGTTGAATATATATATATATATATATATATATATATAAATATATATATATATATATATATATATAAATATATATATATATATATATATATATATATATATATATATATATATATATATATATATATATATATATATATATATCTACATTTATATATATATATACCTATATATATATATATATATATATATATACATATATATATATATATATATATATATATATATATATATATATATATATATATATATATATATATATATATATATATATATATATATATATATATATATATCATAAAATATATAATACTTAATAGTTTAAAATTAATGGTAACAGTGGATAAAGGAACTTGCTGAAGCATAGCATATCGAGTACACTAAATAGTACCTGATTATTTTGATCCTAGACTCTGAATATCGCTCCTCAATTTATGACATATTTGTCTTCCCAACAATCTCAAGGAAATATTCGTCACTGAAATCAACAAAACAAAGTTAATTCCCTCTACCCGACTGTCTACTCTTTCAGCACAGAGCACAGCCAAATAGGGTGACGAAATATTGCATACTAAACATAGCATACACTAATTACCTTTGAAGAACGTATTGCTTCACACTGAAGACTAACGGATAATTTATGTTCTAAAACTTCGCCAGATCTAGCGTATTGTTCTTCTCATTAGGAACATCTCCTCAAGCGTGCGTAATAACATTAGATAAGATGTCACTCATGTGTGCAGTCGGCTAGCGCGCCTTTCTGGAGCGCGAGAGGCCTTTGTTTATGTCTTGGCCGACTCCCACCCAGGAGATGGCAGTAACTGGCAGGTGTTCGACTTGTCTTGGGATTAATGTTGAGCGACCAGCCCCCGGGGGAATCGGCTGCACGAGCACGCCTGCCACAGATTGTCTGGTCCGGTGGCAGTGCCGAGGGTACAGCTTCGTCTCGTGTCTGGTCCGGTGGCAGTGCCGAGGGTACAGCTTCGTCTCGTGTCTGGTCTGGTGGCAGTCCTGAGGGTACAGCTTCGTCTCGTGTCTGGTCCGGTGGCAGTGCCGAGGGTACAGCTTCGTCTCGTGTCTGGTCCGGTGGCAGTGCCGAGGGTACAGCTTCGTCTCGTGTCTGGTCTGGTGGCAGTGCCGAGGGTACAGCTTCGTCTCGTGTCTGGTCCGGTGGCAGTGCCGAGGGTACAGCTTCGTCTCGTGTCTGGTCCGGTGGCAGTGCCGAGGGTACAGCTTCGTCTCGTGTCTGGTCTGGTGGCAGTCCGAGGGTACAGCTTCGTCTCGTGTCTGGTCCGGTGGCAGTGCCGAGGGTACAGCTTCGTCTCGTGTCTGGTCCGGTGGCAGTGCCGAGGGTACAGCTTCGTCTCGTGTCTGGTCCGGTGGCAGTCCTGAGGGTACAGCTTCGTCTCGTGTCTGGTCCGGTGGCCCAGCTTCGTCTCGTGTCTGGTCTGGTGGCAGTGCCGAGGGTACAGCTTCGTCTCGTGTCTAGTCCGGTGGCAGTGCCGAGGGTACAGCTTCGTCTCGTGTCTGGTTCGGTGGCAGTGCCGAGGGTACAGCTTCGTCTCGTGTCGTCGGACCAGTCCTCCGACCACCGGGCCAGAGAGTGCGAGACAGGCCCGCCGGAGCAGTCCTCCGACCACCGGGCCAGAGAGTGCGAGATAGGCCCGCCGGACCAGTCCTCCGACCACCGGGCCAGATAGTGCGAGACAGGCCCGCCGGACCAGTCCTCCGACCACCGGGCCAGAGAGTGCGAGACAGGCCCGCCGGAGCAGTCCTCCGACCACCAGGCTAGAGAGTGCGAGATAGGCCCGCCGGACCAGTCCTCCGACCACCGGGCCAGAGAGTGCGAGATAGGCCTGCCGGACTAGTTCTCCGACCACCGGGCCAGAGAGTGCGAGATAGGCCCGCCGGAGCAGTCCTCCGACCACCGGGCCAGAGAGTGCGAGATAGGCCCGCCGGAGCAGTCCTCCGACCACCAGGCCAGAGAGTGCGAGATAGGCCCGCCGGACTAGTCCTCCGACCACCGGGCCAGAGAGTGCGAGATGGGCCCGCCGGACCAGTCCTCCGACCACCGGGCCAGAGAGTGCGAGATAGGCCCACCGGACCAGTCCTCCGACCACCGGGCCAGAGAGTGCGAGATGGGCCCGCCGGACCAGTCCTCCGACCACCGGGCCAGAGAGTGCGAGACAGGCCCGCCGGACCAGTCCTCCGACCACCGGGCCAGAGAGTACGAGACAGGCCGGCCGGACCAGTCCTCCGACCACCGGGCCAGAGAGTGCGAGATGGGCTCGCCGGACCAGTCCTCCGACCACCGGGCCAGAGAGTGCGAGACAGGCCCGCCGGACCAGTCCTCCGACCACCGGGCCAGAGAGTGCGAGATAGGCCCGCCGGACTAGTCCTCCGACCACCGGGCCAGAGAGTGCGAGACAGGCCCGCCGGACCAGTCCTCCGACCACCGGGCCAGAGAGTGCGAGACAGGCCCGCCGGACCAGTCCTCCGACCACCGGGCCAGAGAGTGCGAGACAGGCCCGCCGGACTAGTCCTCCGACCACCGGGCCAGAGAGTGCGAGATAGGCCCGCCGGACCAGTCCTCCGACCACCGGGCCAGAGAGTGCAGATAGGCCCGCCGGACCAGTCCTCCGACCACCGGGCCAGAGAGTGCGAGATAGGCCCGCCGGACCAGTTCTCCGACCACCGGGCCAGAGAGTGCGAGACAGGCCCGCCGGACCAGTCCTCCGACCACCGGGCCAGAGAGTGCGAGATAGGCCCGCCGGACCAGTCCTCCGACCACCGGGCCAGAGAGTGCGAGATAGGCCCGCCGGACCAGTCCTCCGACCACCGGGCCAGAGAGTGCGAGATAGGCCCGCCGGACCAGTCCTCCGACCACCGGGCCAGAGGTGCAGATAGGCCCGCCGGAGCAGTCCTCCGACCACCGGGCCAGAGAGTGCGAGACAGGCCCGCCGGACCAGTCCTCCGACCACCGGGCCAGAGAGTGCGAGACAGGCCCGCCGGACTAGTCCTCCGACCACCGGGCCAGAGAGTGCGAGATAGGCCCGCCGGACCAGTCCTCCGACCACCGGGCCAGAGAGTGCGAGATAGGCCCGCCGGACCAGTCCTCCGACCACCGGGCCAGAGAGTGCGAGACAGGCCCGCCGGAGCAGTCCTCCGACCACCGGGCCAGAGAGTGCAGATAGGCCCGCCGGACTAGTCCTCCGACCACCGGACCAGAGAGTGCGAGATAGGCCCGCCGGACCAGTCCTCCGACCACCGGGCCAGAGAGTGCGAGATAGGCCCGCCGGACCAGTCCTCCGCCCACCGGGCCAGAGAGTGCGAGATAGGCCCGCCGGACTAGTCCTCCGACCACCGGGCCAGAGAGTGCGAGATAGGCCCGCCGCGTGCACAACGTGCTACGGCTGGGGTATCTGAGCGCAGGCGCCCGAGCCGAGCTGTTCCGAATTGGCGCCGAAAAAAGCGGAACCTCCGCCACGCACGTGGCAAATTGTTCTTCTGGGCATCATCTGGCAAGCAGCGCTTCAGCGTCACGTTGATGTCGGCAGGGAGGATGGGGGTGGTGGTTGTCGGGGGATGAAGATGGGGGGATGATGGGGAAGGGCAGTTTGCTGTCGGATGTCGGTGGAGAATAATGCCGCCCTGCCCCCGCGAAAAAGGGAAGCGCTGCAGTCATCGCATAGCACACGAAGAGAAGCGGTCCACATCGGTGACCGCGATGTGGTCCTCACAAAGTGCCGCGAAGAGAAACGGTCCACATCAGTGACCGCGATGTGGTCCTCACATAGCGCCGCGAAGCGAAGCGATCCACATCAGCGACCGCGATGTGAGTGCCGACACCTTCAAAATTCACCTAACTCTCCATCCTTGAGGTGGATGCCATCTCCAGCCTACGGGAAACAAAAAAGGTCTGGGCATACCAGAACACCGTGCTGACGTCATCCCTGGAGACATGGCCGGCAGATGGTTCCAGAAATCGCAGTATTTCCTTGCTGTGCAGTTAATACGTTAATGTGATTGACATTTCATGTGGGAAGTGGTATTCAGAGGATTATTTTGTCTCGCTGGGGAATCATTTACGATCAAATGATTTAATGGATCTCAATCGAGTCTGATTCACCTTTCTTCAACAAAGAAAAACGCATTCGAGTATATTTTCTTCCTTGGCCTCAGCCCTAAGACGTCACAGTAACGTCATATTCTGTGATGTCCAAATCAAGTTCTGAATGGATGCTTAACTGCTTGTCAAAACACAGTATATGGTATCAATTATTTTATCTTCATAGAATGAAAGGTAAGAAAATTCCCGAGAGCATACTTATATCATATTGTGAATACACAAATATGTATATTACATCACATTTCGATGATCTGTCCAAAATCCTTGGATTAAAACGTGATGTATTTTTAAGCTTGTTTTTAAACGATACATGGTACATAGTAGTGCTACCGACATCGTGTACAAAATCTCAATTCATGACTTCGGTGCTATGCAAGCTTATTGTAGCAGACATCGACATCGGGGTAATCATCGAACGCACCCCATCCTAGGAGGAGCACATATCCCACTTGAGTGACTGCGCCTTGCGTCGGTCGGTGCACACTATGAACAACTGGTACCATGATCACAGAAAATACAGCTACAACCAATTATCATGCATACTTGATCGTTCTTCAGTGGATCGAATTCAATGGCTTTTAAGAAGTGCGTTCTGTTGAACGGTCTAATTAAATTTGCATAATATAGGGGTCGCACAGCTTGCTAACATTATTGCACATGTTGATTGTCTTGTCATGGACGTCGATATTAGCTTGACGTGAGTCTGTAAACTATGGCACAGGTTAATTCTTCGGCCCTGCACATCATTTTGAAGGCAAGAGAAAACATGCAATTGTTCTCACTAAACTTAATTGGTAATACTATGATGAACTTGGTGTTTCGGCTCTTCACCGTTCCTGTGATCTGATTAACGACATTGAACAATAATGAATACCTTACATGTTTTGGGGTTGTCTACACCATTGCTATCGACTGCCAACAGAAGCATTCGAATCGAATGACTGTTCCGAAGATATCCAAGGCAGAAGGAGAACCTGCCTGTGCCATGCCGGGGGTGCTCGGCTCCGGGTCATCAGGACCCGGATTAGCTGGATGTCTGTACCAATTGTTACCACTCTAAGCTCCCATCGGAGATTACTCAAGGTCTGCCAGCCGTGAAGGTTCTGAGGCTACACGAGATCTCGACATATTTGCGCCGATCTAATCAACGCACTGGCGCTTAGTTGGCGGAAGCTTCTTTGATTTCGTGGTGGATTCGGATTAAGTTGCGTATGCTCAACATTTTGGGGACTTATGACCTTGAATATGCCGTGGACGTTCACTGGTTCACGAACTGAGTATGAGGCATTGGACACTGTTTTATTCGTCTCGTGACACGCGGCATGCTGCTTCTTTTTTCTGCTTGAGCTCAATTAGGGGAGAAATGGCAAGTGAGGCGAGGGACAGCCACTCCTTCGGATGAAAAGTCGCTCTCAGTAGGGAAAGATTAATTATAATTACGCACATATGGTGTGTGTTCGCTGTCAGCTTGTGGTGTGCACTGACGCTTTAGTAAGCGAGCCAAGTCCTAGGTATATATCACTTATATGCAAGGATGCGAGTGTTTCTGTGACATACTTCACACACACTTCTGACACACATTTCTGTGACACCTGACACAGTGGTATCCGGGCAGCAGTTCGTTTACCACTCCGCTCCGTGCTCACGTGTCACAAGAGACACTCGAGCTGTAGATGGGCAGTACAACAATTATAAGCCATTCATCGTCCTGGCATATGTTCGTGGTGTCTCAGGCTATTTTATCCACGTCAGACGACCGGCCTTGACGCGTCTGGAGGTAGTTCTAACAAGTCTCGAGGTGTCGAGTGGACTGAATATCTCGAGTGGAGTCCTGTTTAGGTAGAACTCATCGTTGCCAGTACTTCACCAAGTATGCTGTGTTTGTGAAGCCCCCTGGTTTTGAATGCTTTCTCACCGGGCTTTCGATCATTCTATTTTCCGCTTCCAGTCTCCATCACCCATTGGCTGGTCACCCCCACTCTCACCATTTATTTATTTATTTCATGATACATGCCCTCCACGTGCAGTGGCTTTTAGGTGGGGACTGTAGTGGCAGAAACTCACCATCTTACCTGCCGCCATCACATGATCGCCAGCCGCCTCACGCCTTCCCCGCCACTTCACAATCCTCCCCCCTCACCCCACCCACTCGCTTCACAGCCCTTGTCGGCGTGGACGGTCGTGTCGGCGTGGACGGTCGTGTCGGCGTGGACGGTCGTGTCGGCGACGCCATTGGAGTGTCGGCGTTCGTTTACCCAACGCTCGACACTCGGGGCGCGGATTCAATCGGTTCCGTCGCGCCGCCTTGGGGAGGGGAGGGATGGGTGGCCCGCCGCGTCAGGCTGGACCTGGTGAAGAATGTCTGGAGGAGGGGGGGCTGTCAGCAGTCAGCAGTGCGTGGCGTTATTGGGTCCGGGGTGATGCGTCATGCGAGATAGTGGCTCCCCTCCCCGTCCTAGCGGGCGCTATGGCGCCGCTAATGCACTGCCGCCGAGTTCCAGGGCACCGCCACACCACGGCGCTGACCCCGGCTGACCGACACACGGACGGACGGGCACGGACCGACACACGGACGGACGGACGGACACGGACCGACGGACCGACCGACGGACACGGACCGACACACGGACGGACGGACGGACACAGACCGACACACGGACGGACGGACACGGACCGACACACGGACGGACGGACGGACACGGACCGACACACGGACGGAAGTACACGGACCGACACACGGACGGAAGTACACGGACCGACACACGGACGGAAGTACACGGACCGACACACGGACGGACGGACGGACACGGACCGACACATGGACGGACGGACGAATACGGACCGACACACGGACGGACGGACGGACACGGACCGGCACACGGACACGGACCGACACACGGACACGGACCGACACACGGACCGACACACGGACGGACGGACGGACACGGACCGACACACGGACGGAAGTACACGGACCGACACACGGACGGAAGTACACGGACCGACGGACCGACCAACGGACACGGACCGACGGACCGACACACGGACGGAAGTACACGGACCGACACACGGACGGAAGTACACGGACCGACACACGGACGGACGGACACGGACCGACAGACGGACGGACGGACACGGACCGACACACGGACGGACGGACACGGACCGACGGACCGACACACGGACACGGACCGACACACGGGCGGGCGCACAGATGAACGCGTAGAGCTGGAGGATGATTGCACATACAACTGTAAACTGGCCAAGAAGAAGGCGGAACAGACGGGGACGGCTGGCGGGTGATATTAAAGCTGCGGTTCCCAACGAGGGCCAATCATCCAACTTGGGATAAATAGGCCTTTCTGATGTTGTCACGAGCACTTAGCTGTGACACGTTCCATACCTTTTGGACGGAAAGCGTTCGGTTCTAACACTGGTAATTGCTTTTTGAAAACAGCGTATGCAATGTTTTTCAGTGCTTGCAGGATTTTCAAGTTTCATATTACTTGTCCAGGTTTCAAGCTCCATTAGATGTGGTTAATGATATGTCAGCTGGAAAGGTATGGCAATTTGTAACTGGATCCCTGTTGTGCGTTTCTCCCACCACCTTCGGCGAATATCTTCTTCAGTGCTCCCGGCGCTCTCCTGGCGGTTTCTTTGGAGACCAACTGCTTCTGAAGCTCGGTCCGTGCTGTTGCCAGATCTACAGGTTTCCCTCAGATTTAGAGGGTTTCTTAACGGGCGACGTTCATAACACCCCATGATCATAACTTACCATTATCACAAGTTCCCAAAGTTCCAAGATAACATTTAAAAAAAATTCCGGACAGGGAGCGTTCATAACTTCCCATACGGAAAAAACTCCCGCTAGGTGGCAGGGGTATTCAGCTGCTGCAGTAAACCTTGTTTTCTGCCAATAGATGGCAGGCACTTGAGGTGGTTTCAGTTCTCCAGAATTGCTATACTATTTCCCCCGTGTTCTGGCATCACAAACTACATACTTGGACCAACCTTGCAAGACCATCTCGTGAATGACATCGGAGATGAATTCTTCAGCCGGATCACTGAGAAATCGATCGATGTTTCCCAGATGCAATGCTTGGGAACCATGATGCTGCATTGCAACAAAAGGCAGAAAATGTAATGACTACTTCATACCGCCAGATACAGATGCCATCCACAACTCGCTCCAATTCAACAGCTGCGATTATGCAGGCTCTTGCACGTGACAAGCTGCCTCTGAAACACCTCGCAGATATCGGGGTAGATGGGGCAAGTGCCATGGTCGATCGAAGTCATTCCGTATCGACGTTGCTTGAAGAGAACAATTGTACTGTGGTGCGCTGTGTCTCCCACTCTTGTACCCTGCAGCTAAAATGATTGCGCTGTTCTGTCGCGCCATCTAGACTGCACGCTACGGCAAGCATTGAACTGAGTCAGCTTCAGTCTGAAGCGCCCGGTGGAGCATTCGAAACACTACGCAGTTCTGCAGGGCAGCCAATATAATGGTAAAATAACCGACGCAGAATCGGCCGGCAGAGTCACGGGGAAGCAATTGTCAAAATGTTTGAACAGTGAAAATAGATGCAATGGACACTCAAGAACGCCAAGGGCAAATGGCGATGCTTTCTAGCAGATCAGTTTGGTGGATGCATGAGGAACTGCAGAACCACCTCTGCCTTACCTTTCATGTCCTCCCACATCGGAACTGTAAATAATGTCGACAGAATATTCCAGGTTGCGAATTCGGACACATGCGGCATTCACAGGAATCTGGAGGTTTTCATCTGCGGCTTTCTGGAGCAAACGATGCCGTCAATTGCCTTCCATTGCTTGACCTCAGAACACTAGCATCCTTGAATCCATCAACCCACCTCACACCCAGCAGAGCCACCTTACACCCGGCAGTGCCACCTCATACCCGGCAGAGCCACCTCATACCCGGCAGAGCCACCTCATACCCGGCAGAGCCACCTCATACCCGGCAGAGCCACCTCATACCCGGCAGAGCCACCTCACACCCGGCAGAACCACCTCATACCCGGCAGAGCCACCTCATACCCGGCAGAGCCACCTCACACCCGGCAGAACCACCTCATACCCGGCAGAGCCACCTCATGCCCGGCAGAGCCACCTCATACCCGGCAGAGCCACCTCACACCCGGCAGAACCACCTCACACCCGGCAGAGCCACCTCATACCCGGCAGAGCCACCTCATACCCGGCAGAGCCACCTCATACCCGGCAGAGCCACCTCACACCCGGCAGAGCCACCTCATACCCGGCAGAGCCACCTCATCCCGGCAGAGACACCTCATACCCGGCAGAGCCACCTCACACCCGGCAGAGCCACCTCATACCCGGCAGAGCCACCTCATACCCGGCAGAGCCACCTCACACCCGGCAGAACCACCTCATACCCAGCAGAGCCACCTCATACCCGGCAGAGCCACCTCACACCCGGCAGAGCCACCTCATACCCGGCAGAGCCACCTCATACCCGGCAGAGCCACCTCATACCCGGCAGAGCCACCTCATACCCGGCAGAACCACCTCATGCCCGGCAGAGCCACCTCATACCCGGCAGAGCCACCTCACACCCGGCAGAACCACCTCATACCCGGCAGAGCCACCTCACACCCGGCAGAACCACCTCATACCCGGCAGAGCCACCTCATACCCGGCAGAGCCACCTCATACCCGGCAGAGCCACCTCATACCCGGCAGAGCCACCTCATACCCGGCAGAGCCACCTCACACCCGGCAGAGCCACCTCATACCCGGCAGAACCACCTCATACCCGGCAGAGCCATAACTCTGGCCACCAATGCAGTCGTGCCGGGGTAAACATGCCGCCGTAAACAACTACTAATGTGATTAGAGTGAAGTGCCGCGATTTCCACGAGCCACTAATTACGAAGTTCGGAAACGTCTGCCAGAAAATGCAAACTTCCCGGCGGAGCTGGCGACTCTTACACTCTAAAATCCGCACTCAAAGCCTGTGATCGTCGACCTGTAAGAATTACAGCAGTGCACTTCCAGGCATTATCTGTGGAACCAGGAGATGTGGAGGCTCAGTGGGATAATCTTCATGGTGAAAACTGGGAATACATGGAGTCTGCCATAACTGCCAATGGCGGAGGAGTTCTGATGGCAAGTTGGAGAAGGGAAGCTGGCTAACGATGAGGCGAAATATCCTAACATTTATGGACTTGCAATGGCTGCTGTCACCACGCCAGTATCCAATGCCGAGGTTGAACGCATATTCACGCAAATTGTGTGCATCAAACCCAAGTTGCGGAATAGGACGCAGGTCAGTATGACCGAAACCATCCTGCAGGCCAGGAGCAATCTTCACGTGAGTGGCCAACACTGCGTCACCTACACCACCCCACCCAAGATGTTCATCCTGTTCAGGGCCAGTGTCGTATTGATGGCGAGCAATCCGAGGGCATATAGAAAGCGAAACTTGAACACATTTCGATGGATGTTTGAATGCGAAGGGTTTTGCTCCTTCTTTTCTTGCTATTTCAATACATGGTTACTTTGCATACGACGTAACTTTTATATTGAATCGGGAGTAGATGCATAAGGTAAATTCGATCGCTGAACATGTCATGTCGCAATACAAGAGAAGGGTGGCTTTGTCGCGTGAACAGTTAGCAGTTAGTAGCTGTTAATTTGTACCAATCCATGGCGACCAAAGAATTTATTTGGCTGGCGACACCCATCGTCGAATTCACCAGGCCCTACCGAACGCTGGGTCCACCCGTTGCTTGGTTTGCCTACTTGGAATTTGTTGACATTCATCGCAAGCTCAGTAATACGAAGTTATTCTATGAGGGATCCTTGCCTCTTCCAAGGAAGTCCTGTCGGCGTTGACTGCATCGACTGTATCTGGCGACATCCCACATTGAGGGAAACCTGGAGGAATGTGTTCCAAGACTGGAGGCTTCTAAAGGCTCTTGCTTTCAGTTTTAGAGCGCTGACCTGTACCCAATCTGGCAGCGGTACTCGGGCGGCCAGTCATTTCGCTAGCTGCGCCGAATTGAGAGCCTCTCTAGACATTGTTACAAGTTTGATATCAGCGGAAGATAACGATTTGGGAGACTGGGTGTCATGCGGGTATCGGACTTTTACTGTCAGTTTGAAGCTTTATATTTCATTTTCACGTCATTGTCAGTGGAATGATGTGTGCAGTTGCATTCAAGATATGCAATGCAACGAACCCATGACTGGCAATTTTCTGAGACGCACGTATAAAAATGCATTATTACAGTGGAGTTTCACAACCTTGTCGATATATTCATCGAGAGGACACAATGCGTTATTTGCGGCAAAGTGCCAAGCAAAGAAAGCGTGAAACTAAGCATTCTTCAGGAATATTTCCAGTGGCTTCATGAATAATACGCGTGCAAGAATACAGAGTTTTTCAGACGTAATGAGCATATTTTGAAGGGGTCCGACTGCATTCCTATGGCTGTATTTCCCAGGCTAGTAAATCGGGGCTGGTGGCAACGCATCGCATTGCTGTTCGGATTGCAGAACGCAACAAAGCCAGACGCGATCTGCGAGGAGCGTATTAAGCCAGGTTTGATTGATGCTGTCCAGCTGATGTATGGGGAAAATCAATCAAAGACATCACGTAAGAGTTCATTCACTCTCAGATAGCACCATCACACGCAGAATCGATGAGGTGCGTCACGATATCGTGGAACATGTGGTTGCAAAGATAGAACTCAGCCCTTACCGTGCGCTGCGGAGGACGAGTCGGCCGATGTTGACTCATGTGGACATTGTTTCGTGTACACTCGCTGTTGCAAGGACGAGTACTTGCAGGAGTTTCTGTTCTCTCATTTCTTGAACACTGCTACCCGTGGAGAAGATCTGTGCAATTTGGTAGCAGAGCTTTTTTTAGTACCCATGGGCTGGAGGGGGAAGCTTAGTGGGCGTGTTTACCGACGGAACCACGCCAATGATAGACGTAGAGTCCATCTTTCAAGTTCGTGTAATTAAGCTCCACAACATGCTACGTTTGCGCATTGCATGATACATCGCCATACACTGCGAGTCAAAACGCTCTCCGGAGAACTTCATTGTTTGAGGATGCAGTAAAAATAATTAGCTATTTCTGCGGTCACGTCACAAGTTCTAGAATATTTAAAATCCTGTGTGATGAAGTCGGAACGCAGTTCAATGTGTTGTCCTTGTATGCAGAACTTCGTTGGATTTCCCTGAGAAAAGCCATTACCCGTGTGGTTCAGCTGCGCGAAGAACTTCGTTCCTGAAAAATGGACCAAGTATAAAAGAACCAAAACCATACGGGAACATCACTGATGATGGGTTTGTGCGTAAGCTGGCATGCCTAAAGGATTTTTTTTATGTTGCATTCTTAGTGAATCTCACGTTGGTGACGCATCTCACGCTGGTGACGCATCCATATTTCCAGAACTGAACAACAGGATCACGGTGTGCGCCTATATGGGAGTGATATTGTTATTGGACACGACACAATATGGGAGTGATATTGCTATTGGACACGACACAATATGGGAGCGATGTTGTTATTGGACACGACACAATATGAGAGCGATATTATTATGGGACACCACACAATATGGGAGCGATATTGTTATTGGACACGACACAATATGGGAACGATATTGTTATGGGACACGACACAATATGGGAACGATATTGCTATGGAACACGACACAATATTGGAACGATATTGTTATGGAACAAGACACAATATGGGAGCGATATTGTTATTGGTCATGACACAATATGGGAACGATATTGTTATTGGACACGCCACAATATGGGAACGATATTGTTATGGGACACGACACAATGTGGGAATGATATTGTTATGGGACACAACACAATATTGGAACGATATTGTTATGGGACACCACACCATATGGGAGCGATATTGTTATTTGACACAACACAATATGGGAACGATGTTGTTATGGGACACGACACGATATGGGAGCGATATGGTTATTGTACACGACAGTTTGCCGCCAGGTGTCAAGGTGGAAGCACGTCGGTGTGGAGCTCCTACTTACCAGATAAGTCGTTGCAGAACCGGGCAGTATACTAGGCTAAACTGTGGATAGGTATTTAGCAATTACTTCTGTGCATATATTTACATAGTTTTTATCTCATAAGTTTCTTTTTCAACAAGCAGATTAGACTATTTCCATCTAGCGAGGCTGCCCAGCGCCATTTTGTCTTTAGGTTAATGTCTGTCTTTGTCTAGTGTATCAGTGTTTTCAGCTATTTATTTCATTTTTGGCAGTTGTTTAGCGAGTGATTTATTCTTTCTTTAAAACCACAGTCAACTTTCTGCACAGCGATTACCTTGTAAGTGCTGCATATTTAGGAACTAGTATACAGCCAAGCTTTGTCAGTTATTGTGCTCTGCTCTGTTATTTTGTAAGTCATTTTGCAGCAAGTTACTTTTCAATCTAAATCTAGGAATAAGCTGCAGCCTTTAGGATGGTTAATACCAGGATGCAGGGACTAGAGGATGAGGTTAGGGCCCTTAAGGCAGAGCTTTCCAAGCTCAAAGCTTCCCTTGCGACTACCTGTCCTGCGACACATAATGGTCAGTCTGTAGCAGGGGCATCCTACGCCCAGGTGGTCACAGGCCGCCAGGTAACTGAAGCTTCCCCTGCTGTGGAGGTGGCAAGGATATCTGAAGAGAGAAGTGTTCCTAGTGAACAGAAGATTTCTAGTTGTAGCTCACAGGAGGGGCAGTGGTTTAAAGTCAAGGGGTGGAGGATTTGGAGGCGTGAGCCTAAGCAAGGGGGCAGTGAGTGGCAGGTGGTAGGTGGTAGGAGTGGGAGGTAACCTAGTCAAGCAGCTCAACAGGAAGGTGTAGTTACATCAAATAGGTTCCAGGCATTGGAGGACTGCCCCCAGGATAGCAGCAAGGAGAAAGTGCTAGTCGTAGGAGACTCTCGTGTGCTGCATTTAGATAGGGTATTCTGTAAAGGTCGTAGAGGCAGGAGGTACATCACCAGGCCTGGTGCCAAGGTCAAAGACCTGGTCCCAGTGGTGGCACAGGCCACCAGTGAGAACCAGTTTAGTGCAGTTGTAGTGCAGGTAGGAGTGAATAACATAGGTCCTGCTAGGAGTGAGGAGCTGCTGCAGGACTACAGGGCCCTTCTGGCCACACTGAAGCAAAGCAATAACAGAGTTATTGTGACAGCTATTCTGCCTAGGGCTGGAGTCTCCCCTGAGTGGAGCTCTAGGGCACTGGCAGCCAATGCCAGGGTAGGTAGCCTCTGCAATGAGTTAGGTTTGACCTTTGTTGACAAGTGGTGCAGGTTTCATGGCTCCTGGGACCTCTATCAGAGGGATGGCCTGCACTTCTCCGAGAAGGGGGTGCAAGTGTAAAGCAAAGTATATGAACATGTCCTTTAGGGAAACTAGATAATGGGGTGGGGAGGGAAGAAGTGGCATTGCGATCTCAAGGATATGCCAATAGTGACAGCATAGGCAATAGAACCTCACAGTCAGCAAATAGGGATAGCAGTAGATCAAGGGGGCAGAGTGGTAGCTCATCCAGAGATGATAGAGCTACTCAACATGAAAAAGCCAAAGAGGGTTATGGAACTTTTGTTAAGTGTATGATGCTTAATGCTCAGAGCATTCGATCCAAATTTGATGAGTTCATGTGTTATGTTGCTGAGGAGAAACCAGATTTTGTTTGCATTACTGAGGCATGGGTCAGTGAGGGATATTTTGGGGATAACTTGCAGGACTATGAGATCCAGGGATACAATATGTTTTCATGCAATAGGGGTCCAGTAGTGAAAGGGGGTGGTGTAATGCTCTATGTGTATAGTTTATACAGTTCTCAAAAAGTAGCAGATGGGGTAAAAAATGTGTTTGTGGAGTCCATTTGGCTTGATGTTGCTGTGGGAAAAGGCAACAGCAATACACTGAGGATAGGAGCTTTGTATCGATCAGGAACCTTGCCACATTCTCAGCAACTGGACCTTGAGGTGATTTGTGAGGAAATCAGTAGAAACTTTCAGAGGAAATGCCTTATTCTTGGTGACTTTAATCTAAAAGGATATGAAAATGTTGGTGTTGGCTCCCCATCATGTAAACTGTTTAGGAAATGCCTTGAAGAGCACCTGCTCTTACACCAGTTTGTAACGGAACCAACCAGGCAGAGCTCATTCTTGGACCTTGTCTTCTCAGATTTAAGTGATTTAGTTCAAGATTTGACTGTAGGAGAAACTCTGGAAAGAAGTGACCATAACATAGTGAGATTCAAGGCACATATAGCAGGGACAATCAAGGATAATTTGGCAAATACTCCAAATTTTAACAGGGCAGCCTTTGACTGCATGAGAAAGGCTTTAAGTGCCATAAAATGGGAAGAAGAATTCTTTGATTTAAATGCCTGTGAAATGTGGGAAAAGTTCAAATCTTACTTGAGGGATATTTAGATTAGACATGTCCACCAAAAGCACAGGCGCAAAAGAAGGGTAGGAAAGCCAACATGGCTTACACCAGATTTGATAAAAGCAATTAAGGCCAAGAAAGATGCATTTAGAGTATTTAAGGAAGCTTCAAATATCGTAAATCTAAGGTCGTATCAAAAAGCTAGATATGCTGTGAAGCAGAAAACCAGAGCAGCAAAGCGAGCAAAAGAATTGGATTTGGCTAGGAACTGTAATGGGGACAGTAAAAAGTTCTTTAGTTTCTACAAGCTAAGTATAGTTTCAAGTACAATTGGTCCACTGGAAGTAAATGGGACTATATTGAGTGAGGATGGTGAGATGGTTGAGGAACTGAGCAAGCAGTTTAAATCAGTGTTTACAGTGGGGGATGTGACTAATCTGCCAACCGTGAACCACAGTTCAGTGACAGGTGATCAGACACACGATGTTGATTTCATTGATAGTGATGTTGTTTTCAATTATATCAGAAAAATAAAGCAAAACAAGGCAGCAGGACCTGATGGAATTTATGCTAGGGTATTGCGGGAAGCTGCAAATGAACTGGCAATTCCACTTAGTATAATATTTTGTAGATCAGTTTCACAAAATGAAATTCCATCAGATTGAAAAAGGGCAAATGTAGTTCCTATTTTCAAGAAAGGAGTAAGAGGGAAAGTTGAAAACTATAGGCCAGTAAGCCTCACATCCCTAGTCTGCAAGGTACTCGAATCAATTATCAAGGATAGAATAGTTAGTTTTCTGGAAGGAAACAGATTGATTCAAGATACTCAACATGGGTTTAGAAAAGGGCAATCGTGTCTCACAAATCTCTTGGACTTTTTGAATTTTGCTACAGAACAATTTGATCAGGGAAATCAGGTTGATGTAGCATATCTTGACTTTACTAGGGCCTTTAACAAGGTACCCCATAAGCGGTTAATGATGCAGCTTCAGGTCCATGGTATTACAGGTAGCATCCTAAAATGGATAGAGTTGTGGCTTTCAGATAGACAGCAGAGAGTGATACTAAATGGTCCAAAGTCATCATGGCAAAATGTTCTTAGTGGAGTCCCCCAGGGGTCGGTACTTGGGCCACTATTGTTTATTATATATGTAAATAGCATTGAATGTGGCCTAAGCAGTAAGGTTTTGAAATTTACGGATGATTGAAGATCTTTAGGGCAATAACAGGGCACAATGAGCAGATTTTGCTGCAGAAAGACTTAGACGAGCTTGTGAAGTGGTCCGAAATATGGCAAATGAAGTTTAATTTTGATAAATGCAAAGTCATGTATGTAGGTAGGCAGCATATGAAGGCTCCATACTTGATGGGTGGCCAAGTACTATCTGTGACTCAGCAGGAGAAGCACTTAGATGTTATTTTGAACACAAAATTGGGGCATCAGAACAGACCAAAGAAGCCAGGAAGATGGCACTAAGAATGCTTGGGGCAATACAGAGGAATGTGCCATGCAAAAGTGAGGAGGTCATCAGGAAGCTTTACTGTGCATATGTCAGGCCACATTTGGAATACTGTGTCCAAGCTTGGTCCCCTAGTTATGAGAAAGATTGTTGGCTTTTAGAGAGAGTACAAAAGAGGGCAACACAAATGGTTAATGGTATAGGCAACCTGGCATATGAGGAAAGACTGAAGAAATTGAATATGTTTTCACTTAGATATAGAAGGCTGAGAGGAGATCTCATCGAGGTTTTTAAATTTATTCATGGTCAGGAATACGGATGTCTCAGAGAAATGTTTGAAGTTAACAGAAATGATGCAATTAGAGGTCATCAATTCAAAATTAAAGTTAATCACAGCAGGACAAGGTTAAGACAGTCTTTCTTCACCAACAGGGTAGTAGAACACTGGAGCCAGCTGCCAGAAACCATTGTCAGTAGCAACACACTGAACATCTCTAAAAACGGCATAGACATTCATTATAAGAATAGGGGGCTTGTTTTTCTGTATTCCAGGGAGGGTTCATCGACAGGGAGGAGTTGGGAGTTGGGAGGAGTTTGAAATTGTTGAGGGTATTATGCAATAGCAAGTGAGTCTCTTATTAAGTCTAAACGCTTTATAACTTTATATAGGGTGTACCTAGCAGTGGATTCAGCACCTTCCTTCGGGATGTGATACTGATGAGATTGTCTATGGTAGCACAATGGGTATGATGGGAGGAGCTCGTAATTGTTGAGGATGTTATGCAATAGCAAGTGAATGGTGCTAGATAGGCTGGGATATATAGCTTCCTAGGAACCTGGGATACGGGATTGATTGGGGTGAGAGTATGTACATTTCTAGTACCTTTTCTAGATAGGCTTGACCCAGATGGGCCCCTGTGGCTCTTATTAAGCCTTAATACTTTATGACTTTATGACACAATATGGGAACGATATTGTTATGGGACACGACACAATATGGGAACGATATTGCTATGGAACACGACACGATATTGGAACGATATTGTTATGGAACAAGACACAATATGGGAGCGATATTGTTATTAGACAGGACAGAATATGGGAACGATATTGTTATGGAACACGGCACAATATGGGAGCGATATTATCATAGGACATGACACAATATGGGAACGATATTGGTATGGGAAACGACACAATATGGGAACGATATTGTTATGGAACACGACACAATACGGGAACGATGTTGTTGATCCTTAAATCGGCTCGATAAAATGCAACTGGGCCCGGTCCGGGAATAACGAACTGAGCTGATGATGCATGGATCTCGGGACCGTTTATTGTGCACGAGTCTGTGATTTCTGTCGGGGATGTCCCAGTGCAGGTAGAATTCCTGAGCTTACAAAAATATCTTACGCCACAAACGGTCTTCACTGGTAACGACTTACCAGTTTTCTGGCGAAAGCTTGCACGGCAATGTCCCATTGCTTAGCGTGCCGTGAAAATTGTAGCGGAAATGTGAACATTGAAAATTGCGTGACGTGAAATCGAGTGTCTTACAATTGTTGCTGTGAAAACCAGGGTCAGAAGCAGACGAAGTTTGGAAAGTGACACGATGTGCGCTCTCTGAGGCGAAACCAAGAATTCCGAAATTGGCAGCAAGCAGCCACCCGTCACATTGAGACTGCATGGCTATACATGGTACATGGTGGCACGTATATATATATATATATATATGTGTATATATATATATATATATATATATATATATATATATATATATATATATATATATATATATATATATATATATATATATATATATATATATATATATATACATACAATACCTATCCATGTTCTGCATGCATATCACATGGAGATCAGAAAACTGCACCTAATTCGATATATCAATGTTATTGCATCATATTAGAACTACCAATGGGAAAGACAGCGGAAGCGACAGAGCGGGGATTGCATACACTTTGTGAATATACCTATGACGTGTGACTGGGTCTCCCCATGTTTGCTTCCAGTGGGGTAGCGACCATTCGACCGGGACCGACAGGATAATGGGAACCAAAAGTTTTGAAACCACTACCCTGGAGGGACGTACGGAGACACCCTATTCATTTTTAATAGCCGTGCCCCGGTGCCCTCCTCCCGTTCCGCCGCATATGGAGCCGTTACCATGGATTCGTCCGCGTCTGCCTCTTACCAGTCAATATTCCTGCTACCGTGGCAATGCCGTTGCTTCCGGTTGTCTCATGGATGGATACTGCAGATACAGCCTGAGGCCACGCTGACAACATTGGCGGCGCGAAAGGTTTTCCCAGAGCAATCTTTTCCTCTTTTCACATCTCTCGACGTACCTACTGGCGTGTCCATGATTGGCCGAACATACCGTTGCTATTTTAATCATCTTTTCATTAGTCGTGACGGTTTCGACCGCATGCCCGAGGTGGTCAATACCTGTTGTCACGCAGCGACGTATGACGTCACGGGACCGCATATGACGTCGCTGATTTCCGCTGAGAGCCCGTTGACGGAGGGAGGTTCTTCATCTGGGCGCATTAATTAGTCCACTAGATTGATGCCGAATGCCGAATGCTCAATGCTGATGGCGAGGAGTTGCCGTACAATGCACAGTCTGTTCAGACAAAGGGATCAAGTCTTCTGCCGAGGCAGCACCAGGGCCAGCAATGGTATCGGGACAGGGGGTGGTGGGGGGGGGGAGGGCTATTCTGTCGAGTCGGAGCGATAGCCAGCTTTCCTGTAGAAGCGAAGATGTGGTCAGCTATCCTGTCGAGACAGAGGAAGGAACAGCTATCCTGCGAGACAGAGGGGGTATCCAGCTATCCTGTCGATACACAGAGATGGCCAGCTTTTGGAGACGGACGGCCGACTATCGAAGACAGGGAGATGGCCAGCTTTTGGAGACGGACGGCCGACTATCGAAGACAGGGAGATGACCAGCTATTATGTCGAAACAGAAAGATGTGAACCTGTCTTGTCGAAACAGAGATATGGCCAGCTATCCTGTGGAGAGAGAGACATGTCCAATTATTATGTTGAAGCAGAAGGAGAAAAGTGGCCATACATTTTCCTGAAACAGATAAGAGGGAAAATGTTCTGTCGTATCAGAAGGGCCGAAGAGAAGGCCACATATGCGCAAAGTAGATGGGTTGATAACATGTGGAAATAAGGGGCATGTCAGCTTGATGTGGAGACATGGGTGCAGTCCATAGCGGTTAAAACACACATGGTCAACGGACAACTATCAGTGAAGTGTCGAGATATTGCCAGGTGGTTGAAAAAGCAAGCAAATTCGCAGATGCAAACTTCAAGGGTGTCCGCGATGCATTTTTAGATGCAAAATATAATTGTTTAAAAGTCGCTTTACGTCAGTTATATGTCATAAGCTGCATCTATCTCTTAGCAGCATGGAGGGGATGAATTTGTTTATGAAGGTTTAAAGGAGTTTAACTTAGGACATCTAAAGAAGTACGCTCAAGTAGATATCAATCGACTGACATGCGCAGCCATGCATGCGCCAGCCAGCGATGCTTCATCGTCGGGCGTCCAGGTGTGCTGCAGCAGCTGTCTGTGCGACTGGCAGCTGTCTGTGCAACTGGCAGCTGTCTGTGCGACTGACAGCTGTCTGTGCGACTGACAGCTGTCTGTGCGACTGACAGCTGTAAGTATGTCCAGCTATGATGCAGCAGCTGCCTGTGTGTCCAGCTATGCTGCAGCAGCTGTCTGTGCAACTGGCAGCTATCTGTGCAACTGGCAGCTGTCTGTACGACTGTCAGCTATCTGTACGACTGTCAGCTGTGTGTATGTGTAGCTGTGCTGCAGCAGCTGTCTGTGCGACGGCAGCTGTCTGTGTGTCCAACCGGCTGCAGCTGTCTGTGCGACGGCAGCTGTCTGTGTGTCCAGCTGGCTGCAGCTGTCTGTGCGACGGCAGCTGTCTGTGTGTCCAACCGGCTGCAGCTGTCTGTGCGACGGCAGCTGTCTGTGTGTCCAACCGGCTGCAGCTGTCTGTGCGACGGCAGCTGTCTGTGTGTCCAGCTGGCGGTAGCTGTCTTATGGTCAAGGCCATAAACGAGAGAAAATCATTAAGCCACAAAAAGAGACAGAAAGAGCTCACGTTCAACCGGACAACTCTAATCAAGTTGTAAACTGCGGCACTAAGACAGCTGATGCGACAGCTGATTGAAACTAGGAACCCCGTAGTGACCAGCACGCATATTCAAGTTCGTCTTCAAAAGAACCGAAATTTAACCTGCAATCCTCCACATCGGAAGTGTTGCATTTCAATCTTCTATCCTTACAATTTTAAATAACTACAGTTCAGCTAGCAATCCTTTGTTGCAATAATGTGTACGATACGTAGCTCTAGCTGGGTAATCCACACGAGCTCCTTAGTGTTCCGCTTTCCACAGGCCGGTGACTTCCTCATTGCCTGCCCTTGCTCTCGGTACACGTAAGGATAAGTGCTACTTAATGTATGTTTGCACCTCCCATACAATGAAATTGGAAATGTTTTGGTGCACGCCTGCTGCATTGACTTCAGCGAGAACAGAATACGTTACTTGTCAAGACGTGTATGCATGCTGGCCAGGGTCGACATCGTGATCATGATCAAACATTTATTTCATTACTGACACGATATATTTCATACGTTTAGGGAAGAAAGGCAAAGAAGCGTGAGCTTAGAACACGCTGCAGCAAAAGTGAAATACGTCTGTGTCGTACCGATACAGATGCTTAATTTTGAAGGGTTCTTCTCATAACTACGTTCTTCGCAGCAATTGCTATGTCGGTCAAGTACATGAAATGAGTAATGATGGATAGCGCAATTTATGAAGAAGGACAGGCTGCCGTGTTTGCCATAATTTGTGTCGGGTTTCCCATCCAACTTCTTTTAGCAATTTTATAGAAAGTACTTTGCAGAGTGCACCTGTTGCAAGTCGAGGCACTCTATTATACATGCTTCTAGTCGTTCTGTGTCAGAAATAGTCAGTAGTCCGTCGTAAATGACGTCACGGGAATCCAACAGACTGCGAATATAAGTAAGATCTGCCTTAGGTAATATGGTTCATCTAATAATTATACAGATTGCGAATACGGGGTTGAGAGGTTCATTGACATTATATGTTAAATAAGTGTGATATTAAATTGATGCTGATGTATCCATGAAAGCTAACATCAGTTAATAGTGGCCGAGGTGCTTATGACTCTTGACACGATATATAGGCTACCATAGAATATTGGGTGTAGCAGAGTTTTTGAAGGAACAGATGAGTCCTACGTGGGGGGGGGGTCCACTGGGAAATGATGCGCTGCGAATGTGGGTGAGAACTTTACATTCCTAGATCACTGCCGCCTAGGGACGCCTTCCCTGGGCGATTTCTATACCCTGGGCGATTATATCCCGATTATTTTACTACTCAATCACGACGACCACAACCATTGGACACGGGCTGTCACCAAACGACACGTGTTATGCTTTGCTGGGACAGATAACATGTGCTGTGGGTACAGTAAGGAAGCAGTTTGTCTTGCAGAGCAGCTGAGAGGATGGGCTATATTTTCGTCTGACTCCAGAGCTTTCGAAACAGTCCATTTCATGCGGTGCATGGGATGGAGTGTGCAGTAAACAAAGGTCTATCTATCAGTCTTGTCGGTATGCTGGATGGAAGGCCCACAGTGTGAGCAATACCCCTCATCTAAATAACAATAGCCAAGCCAGCTGAATTGCTTCCGGATATCATCTCCCCATGCCATCAATGGACAATACCCGCACAGGCAAAGATGATGTTCAGCCTTCGGAAGGAAAGCAGCTTCATCGCAGCGGGCTATTGGCTGGTTGGCATGGGCATTCAACTCGGGGATTACGGCGAGTCTGTCGGCTTTGTTGGGTGATCAGATATGCTGCTTCAGACTGGGAGACATTGTCAGCGGGCTTTGTCGGGTGATCCCGTCAAACCCGTCACCAGCTCTATCTGAGGCAAACGACCATCACCGGTCGTGTGACTTTGGCGGAGCTGGTGACGGTCGTGTGACTAGGAAGGGACTGGTGATGGTCGTTTGCCTCAGATAGAGCTGGTGACGGGTTGTGTGGCTCGGGAAGAGCTGGTGACGGTCGTGTAACTAAGGCAGAGCTGGCAGAGCTGGTGACGGTCGTGTGACTAGGGCGGAGCTGGTGACGGTCGTGTGACTAAGGCAGAGCTGGCAGAGCTGGTGACGGTCGTGTGACTAGGGCAGAGCTGGTGACGACTTGTGACTAGGGCAGACCTGGTGATGGGCCGTGACATTGTCGGTGGCGGGTGTCAGCGGTGGTCTGAGCGGAAGCGTGACGAGGTCAGTGGGTCTGACAGTGCTGCGACGTGATCCAGCAATAATGGATACATAGCCAGTCGGTGGGGGGCCTGGAGCGGGGCGGGGCAGTGTCGGTAGGTCGCCCTCGTCCCAACTTACCTCAGAAGTGGGGAAAGTTGATCCTAGTGGTTGGGTAAGTTGACCACCAGCTCGTTTTATGCAAACAAATACTGAGACGGCTACTGAGAAGCGTTACTTTTAGTGTTGTAGGCTTTTTATGGTAACTTTTTGACACCTCACATGTTCGGGTGGAAAAAACATGACAGCTATCAGAAAACACCACGTAAAATACTCCGACATAGATTTTCACCGCCATTTTATCTAGTATTGTCACACTATATCTCATAAGACAACAATCTGCTCAACGTCAATAGGCTGAGCAACATTTTCATGCCAATTTAGGTCATGTTTCATGATAAAAACATCAGCAACATGTAACACATTAATAGACCACGGCTCATCTTGCCCCGGTCGTGATTGCTCGACTAGCCCCATACCCTCCTCACTTCAAATAAAATATTGCTGCCCATCTCCTGATCATACTACGCCAAAGTGGCATGGGTGGATATCAAAACAAAACACATGCCTACCATTGTGTGCTATGATCCGAAGCCTACCTGTTACCAATTAAGTAAAACACGAACATATCCAAGTGAAATAAAAATTATTTGAGACCTTAAATACATATTTTTGTTCTAGGATCAGCACATATCTACCCCTCCCGGCCCTCGTCCAACCAAAAATTGAGACTTTCTCCAAAGTATCAGCAGGTGGCTTCTAGGTGCTCATGACACCATAGGAGGTGAGATTCTGAGGGTGGCTCAACTGACCTGGGGGCTCAACTAACTTCACTTTCCCCTAGATACTTGACTCCAATATCAATATACCTCCGAAATCAATCACTCATCCTCAGGCCATGACACAACTCAAATTCACTAAATCTGTGGAACTATGTTGTGTCGAACTCTCGGCTGCTGTTCGCTGTGGAAGCCGCCATATTTTTTTTTAATGTTCACACGCTCAGCCGATGAGGGTGATATTGTAGTAACTCGTGCTCTGACAGCACAAGCGTGTCACGCGCCGAACATTGTTATGCGCCTGCGCAGAGACGCCCGGCAACTGGCCGCTCGCCAGTATCGCCCGTGACCTCGCTCAGGTCATTGCGCATGCGCAAGGGCCGCGCCTGCCGAACCGCACTCGGACACGTCCGCAGTTACTGTATATAACGTGACATGGAAACTGCTCGGAACTGGTACTCTCGGATTTGCACTCTCGCACTCTGGTTCTCGCTGTCGCCGCCCGATATACGTACCGACAAGTTACGGATCTTTGGAGCTCGCCAACGGACACGTCTTAAGAAAACGTAGCCATACAAGCCGCTACAATATAAGAAAAAGAGAAAAGCATGCGATTTCAACGAAAAGTAATCAAATGATGTGCTAAATATAGCTAATGTTGATATAATGTTCATATAATACACATAATGTTATGAAACGAATAGAAATAGAATGAAAGCATACAGACCATGATATTAAGGCTGAAATTCAAACTCAAGAACAAAAATAGCGGTGAATGGACATGGCGAAGCACGATGAATGCACCAGATTTAAATTTCAGTCGTATTTCGTTTCTCTGTTGCAGTATTGTCAACTTGGTGGTGAAACAGGCACCATAAAAATATTATGGAGAAAGTTCCAGTTTTTGCGGGTTCAGTATCAATGGAGACACCCTATTCATTTGTAATGATGTCTTGCAGTTGCATCAAAGACAAAAGCACGCCTGACACACCTGAAAGTGTTCTTTTTGATCGTCACAATGTTGCACAAAGCCATCTGTGGAATGTACCACGAGTCGATGCTCCAGCGGCCTAACTCCATTGGTTGTTCAGCACTGCGTCTGCCCGGGGTGGTGAGCCTGTGTAGATCGGTTGGATCACCTGAACTCGCTGACTGCCCACGAATTGAATCAGCGAGCGATCCAGACCGATTCGAATGATTGAATCAGCGGGACTGATTGCTCACGTTTATGACAGTTTCTATGACAGTCACACCTGTCAGCGCTGCCGGGTGATGACGTCTTCGATGCCATCACCCTGCCCGGCAGCGCTGACAGGGCGCTGACAGGTGATGTCGTCACCTGAAATGGATCGGTGACGTAGTCGGACACTGGCTGGTGACACCACCCGACGTGTACCGCATCTGTCTGACACGCCATCTGACACGGACCAATGACACCATCTGACGTGTACCGGTGACACTCTGACACGGACCGATGGCACCATCTGACGTGTACCGGTGGCACTCTGACACGGACCGATGACACCATCTGACGTGTACCGGTGGCACTCTGACACGGACCGATGACACCATCTGTATGACACCATCTGTGCCGGTGGCATTCTCTGACACCGACCGATGACACCATCTGACGTGTACCGGTGGCACTCTGACACGGACCGATGACACCATCTGTATGACACCATCTGTGCCGCTGGCATTCTCTGACACCGACCGATGACACCATCTGACGTGTACCGGTGGCACTCTGACACGGACCGATGACACCATCTGACGTGTACCGGTGGCACTCTGACACGGACCGATGACACCATCTGTATGACACCATCTGTACCGGTGACATTCTCTGACACGGACCGATGACACCATCTGACGTGTACCGGTGGCACTCTGACACGGACCGATGACACCATCTGTATGACACCATCTGTACCGGTGGCATTCTCTGACACGGACTGATGACACCATCTGACGTGTACCGGTGGCACTCTGACACGGACCGATGACACCATCTGTATGACACCATCTGTACCGGTGGCATTCTCTGACACGGACCGATGACACCATCTGACGTGTACCGGTGGCACTCTGACACGGACCGATGACACCATCTGTATGACACCATCTGTACCGGTGGCATTCTCTGACACGGACCGATGACACCATCTGACGTGTACCGGTGACACTCTCTGACACGGACCGATGACACCATCTGACGTGTACCGATGACACTCTCTGACACGGACCGATGGCACCGTCCGACACGACCTGTGCGAGGCAGATAATTCATTTCGTCCGCAGCCAACTGGAGCGGCGGTTCTAGCTATCTCGGTTCCAGGTCTGTCTGCAGCGTATCTGCCGACGCTGACGTATCCATGGCAACAACCGTCCAGTGGCGTGAGAGTTGTCTGTAATCATTTGTCGGGTCGATTAGAACACAAACGGGGGCTGTCCGGAGCGGAGTTTCAGGCACACGGAACGAAGGAGTCTGGGGTGGAAGTTACTGTGTTGAACATGGGTGTAGGCACCAAAAGGGCAGACATGGAAGCCTCGACACCAATATCTTCCGATTTTAATATGGGGCCAACTGGCGTTAGCTGGAAAGAATCGCTTCCTTAGACCTTTTGTTTCATGCCAATAATTTCCTCGTTCCTACACCCGTTGCCGTGAGTCTCATTTGCATAGCCAAACAATTAGCTAACTATTGACGTACGTGAGTGGCGGCTGAAGTATGCTCGGAAGCTCTAGTGACAAACAAAGTATTATCACCTTTGAAATGCTTATGGAGTGAAAATGGGCAGGTGCTACAGCTTACTGATACTGACCAGATTACCACGTTGCTAGGAACAGCCTATATATATATGTATATATATATATACATATATATATATATATATATATATATATATATATATATATATATATATATATATATATATATATATATATATATATAGCAGTCGTAAGACACTACATGGCAAGGGACGCACGATAAACGAAATCACCACTAGGGGAGTTCTCAACAGTGGGATGGTGGTGTACTCGCTCAGGTTTAGTTTGCATGGCGCAAGGCGACATATTTGTGCACACACGGTGTAGTTTTAATGCCGATGGATGTAAATCATCCGGCGAGCAAGTTGTCGACAAAACACAACACAAAACTGGGCCGATGTCACGTCGTGGTAAGTACGCCACTTGTCTGCAACGAGCGCAGTATGCCGCGTCGTGGTGTTGCTGTGTTGATGCAAACAAACACAACCAATATATTTGTTGAGCGAATGAGGAGCGATACCTATTGACGAGTAAGTTTTACTGATTTGTATTTTAATTTACGTTGATATTTTCTTGGTGCATTAAGTTAGCTTTGTGCTACTTGGAAACACCATTACAAATAATATCAAATTTGTTGTCTGGGTAGCCCAGTGGATAGAGCGGTGGCCTGCAATGGTCTCCCAGTCTTGGCATAACCAGTCGCTTTTAACGCCTCCGGCTGGGATGGTCAGTTGGCAACTGGCCAGGCAATGTCGAAGGCGCAGGCACCAGGCGACCATTTCCGACGATGTGGGTACGTTAAGTTCTCTGTTAAAATTTCCAATCTAACTGGAATGCTCCGGTGGAGAGGTGGGTTCAGGGTCAATGCAATACGCTTGCACTTTGCACGGACTCGGATTCTGCAAAGCCTCCCCAACAACAATTCGAAACAACAAATAACTGTAATCATTCAGACATTTAAGTAAAATGGTCTTTGACTTTGCAATGTATGCTCTTTTAACAGACCCAGCAAGAAATCCATTTCATTCCCTAGTATTTTATAGGAGGAACCACTACTCAGAGCGCTCATGAACAGCGCTGCAGGTACTGCGCTGTTCAGCAGCCACACCGGCAGGATCAACACTCAACAAGCTGGACACGTGCCAAATAATGCAGAGAATAGAAGTGGTCAGGTCCTGGAGCTTCACCGATTAAAAAGTACGAGTCTAATAGCATGTAGCTATTAGCTAAACACCTGCGACTATTTCATAATTCCACGGTGCGTCCCTGCAAAATGTTTCTTCCTTCTTCTAAACATCGCTATGGTCAGCCGGTGGGGTCGAGCAAACCAGGTTATATCTCGCCGGCGGTTGGAGGGGAATTCTCTCGGCCTTCGGGCTTACCCGTAATCATGTGTATATACCTGAAGTGCTTTATCCGTAGTAAACTACCTTTTTGCTGTGCCTAGGTCTTTGGCCACTGTATCAGAAATAGCCATATGTCGCCGGTCAGGTTCATCGCCTGTCTTAGGAGTGACTGCGGGATTTGGTAGTATAACTTTGAGTACTGAAAAAAACGCTCGCAAACAACTTTCGTCCGAGCTTTGACTTCGAACTGGAGACGTGTTGATGTGCAGCGGCTGAGTGTGCGGCCCGTGCGGCAGGTGGAGATGCCAGTGGACCTGCGCCGTGTTGATGTGCAGCGGCTGAGTTTGCGGCCTGTGCGGCAGGTGGAGATGCCGGTGGACCTGCGCCGACACGAGGAGCCGCTGTGGCGGCTGCGCCTCTCCAACACGTGCACGGTGTCGCGCGTGCCGCTGCCGTGCCGCACGGAGGGCGCCGTGCCGCGGCTGTGGGCCGCCCGCCGCGTCATGGACGACCTGAAGACGTCAGCCGACACGGCCGTCAGCCGGCTCGTCACGCACGCGCTCTACACGCTGCTGCCGGCTGGCTGGGCCGACAGCCTGGTGCGGCGCGCGCTGACGCTGCCCTCCAGCGTGCTGCTGGCCAACCTCGCCGGACCAGAGACGCCGCTGCAGGTGGCAGATGCTGTTTTTGTTGTTGTTGTTTTTGGTGGGAGTTGTTGATGCACGCTACAACCCGGTCAGTGTCCCAGCAGGAGGGAGGTGTTGGCGTACGGTGCAGCCCGGTCGATGTCTCAGCAGGTGGCGACGTTGTCCATACCAAAAGGTAGATAGGAGTCTCTCATCTACACTTCGTTCCCGTATTTTCTTTCTGACAACAAGCAATGTTCTCCCATGTCATACTCCGGCACAAGGTGGCATGCTGTCAAGGAGAGAGAGAGAGAGAGAGAGAGAGAGAGAGAGAGAGAGAGAGAGAGAGAGAGAGAGAAAGGGAAAGATATACATATATATCTCTCTCTCTTTCTCCCGCTCTCTTTCTCTCTCTCTCTCTCTCTCTCTATATATATATAAGATATATATATATATATATATATATATATATATATATATATATATATATATATATATATATATATATATATTTTCTCTCTCTCTTTCTCTCTCTCTATCTCTCTCTCTCTCTCTCTCTCTCTCTCTCTCTCTCTCTCTCTCTCTCTCTCTCTCTCTCTCTCTCTCTCTCTCTCTCTCTCTCTCTCTCTCTCTCTCTCTCTCTCTCTCTCTCTCTCACTCTCTCATTTTATATCCCCCTCTCTACCTCTTCCTTTTCCAGCACATTTATGATCTCCCTATCTCTCTCTCCCTCTCCCTCTCCCTATATATATATATATATATATATATATATATATATATATATATATATATATATATATATATATATATATATATATAGGGAGAGGGAGAGGGAGAGGGATAGGAGAAAGCGACGAAGAGACAGAGATACCTGACTTGGAATCTGATTGGCTTCATATTCTTTGCGGCCAAACAAGTGTCAACAACTAGCTGCTAATTCAAACAATTCCAAACTCTCTTCTGTATCTCTCTCATTAGCATCGAATGAGCAATACTCATACATGGAGACGAATTCTGAGTTCAGATTGAATTGAGATGTCGCAGAGCCATGCTCCTGTTGACATCTGTCTACTCGGTTATACGCAATGAAGGGTACAATTTGTCGCCACTGTTATCACCAGCCCGAAAAGATCAACAAGTCGTGACGTTTCCGGCTTCTAGCGAAGCCAGGTGTACCCAGCGAACGCCACTACCAACCAACGCCCTCTGTCGGCCGGCAATAAGACAGACCGTTAGTACGTTTACGACACTACGACGTTTATGACCTCGCTGCATTGCAGTAAGTGGCCCAACTATGCCCGGGGGAAAGCTGAAGTATCAACCTAATTAACGTCACGGTGATGTTTTTGTCCCAGATGACGACACCTATACAACGGCACCACAACAGACGTTTCCACAGCCATACCTACAACCTCAGTTGAACTCATTGGAGGATGGATAATGGAAACTATCCCATCTAAAAACAAATCCTCAGAGTTGGTTGGTTGTTAGCTCAAAGGCCGATTTATAGCAAGTTAAGACAGTGCGGTCGCTTTGCCAGATATCTGCTCAATTGTGCACAACGTGCCTTCTAAAAAAAACTTGGCTTGGGAAGGAGTGCTGAAATTCCCGTACCCCGACCCGCCGGGGACGCTCACCCTAGGAGACTCGCCCTTCTTCCGGCATCACCGAGCACCGCGATGGCGTCACGAAGGTGGTGCACGTCTTCACCAGGTGGGCGGCAGCGGTCTGGACGCTCTGCTGCCGCTGCTGCCGCCGGCTCCGGCCACCTGGGCGTCTGTCAGCGTGCTGACGTACGCCGACAACATGCACGTGAGCGTGTCGTGTCGGACCTCCGCCTCTGACGCGCCCGCCCGCCGCATCATGCTGCAGCTCCGCCGACAGGTCAGTGTCGGGTCAGATCAGATCAAGTCAGCATGTTGTGTAGGACCTCCGCCTCTGACGCGCCCGCCCGCCGCATCATGCTGCAGCTCCGCCGACAGGTCAGTGTCGGGTCAGATCAGATCAAGTCAGCATGTTGTGTAGGACCTCCGCCTCTGACGCGCCCGCCCGCCGCATCATGCTGCAGTTCCGCCGACAGGTCAGTGTCGGGTCAGGTCAGTGTGTCAGATCAGTTCGAGTCAGGTCAGTGTCGGGTCAGGTCAGGTCAAGTCAGGTCAGCTCCGCCGGTCAGTCTGTGTGGCCCCCGCCTCTGACGCGCCCGCCCGCCGCATCATGCTGCAGCTCCGCCGACAGGTCAGTGTCGGGTCAGATCAGATCAAGTCAGCATGTTGTGTAGGACCTCCGCCTCTGACGCGCCCGCCCGCCGCATCATGCTGCAGCTCCGCCGACAGGTCAGTGTCGGGTCAGATCAGTGTCGGGTCAGGTCAGTGTCGGGTCAGGTCAGTGTCGGGTCAGGTCAGTGTCGGGGCAGGTCAGTGTCGGGTCAGGTCAGTGTCGGGTCAGGTCAGTGTCGGGGCCGGTCAGTGTCGGGTCAGATCAGGTCAAGTCAGCGTGCCGTGTAAGACCCCCGCCTCTGACGCGCCCGCCCGCCGCATCATGCTGCAGCTCCGCCGACAGGTCAGTGTCGGGTCAGGTCAGTGTCGGGTCAGGTCAGTGTCGGGGCAGGTCAGTGTCGGGTCAGGTCAGTGTCGGGTCAGGTCAGTGTCGGGTCAGGTCAGTGTCGGGTCAGGTCAGGTCAAGTCAGCGTGTCGTGTAGGACCCCCGCCTCTGACGCGCCCGCCCGCCGGATCATGCTGCAGCTATGTCGACAAGTAAGTGTCGGATTTGAAAACCAGCTTCCGAACTGGTTCCGAACTATGTATGCTAGAGAAACAGTGAACATGTTATTCACAAGCCAATATAACCCAGAGCGCATATCACAGCTTATGTCTTCATTTCCGCCGATGATGAGGTCCTTAATGGTCGTAATATATTCATCCAGTGAATTTTTAGGCATGCCGGACCATAAAGGTCATTTTCGCCGCCTTTAATGCGAGTACGTTACATGTCTGTCTATAAAGCGAGCGTTTGCGATCAAGGTACAGGCAAGTGGACATTTACGTTAAGGAATTTTACGTTATAGTTTGCGTGATATTTTGGTGCTGAAGGCGAGGGTTTGAGCTGGGGACATCTCCCTCATGTCTAAATGGTTTAGTTTTACTTTACTCCTCCACAAAATAATTCGTAGTTTGGGTGGTGGTGGGGGTGTTTTGAGAGTGGCGAGAAGTTGATCTTGCCAGGGTGCCGGCTTTAGCCTACTCTTATCGAAGAGCACCGAGGGATCTTTACCGTTCGAACAAGGAGGTAATTGTCCACACCGCCTGTCACGCCGGCCGCCGGTTGTTAGTTGTTAGTAGCGGGTTAGTCTAAGCATGCCATGCAGGGTTGTCAGTTGGGTTAGTACGGTGTTTTGCAATTCGGCTCTTCTACGTCCGCTGTACCTCTGGGTAGCCGTTTGCGTTATGAGTTGCAAGGCAAATCGGCTCATCTACGTCCGATGGCTCCTCTGGGCAGTCATTTTACGTTATGCTATACTTTTTTTTGTTTTTTGTTTGTTTATGTTTTCCTAAAGCAAGTCGGCTCATCTACTTCCGACGGTACCGCTAGGTAGCCATTTATTTCTAATTGAGAAGCAAATCGGCTCATGTACGTCCGACGCCATGCGGGTATGGCTATTTACGTGTTTCCGACGAGTGTTTCGCGGTCATGCATTGCGAGTTCATATGAGTGTTGGTGGTTTGGTGCCTACAGTGCTCCTGCTAGTTTTGTGGCATACAGATATTAAAATAGCAATTGAAGGAGTTCTGGGTGCTTGTCACCGAGAAGCGATGGAAGCGATAGGGTGATGCCCTCTCTTTGGCAGAATGTCTTAAGTGGTTGTTTTTGAGAGCTAAAGCTACTACAGTCTAGCAGGATGTGGCCTATGCTTAACATGGTGTTGCAGGTGCCGCAGTGCGGTGTTGTATAGTGGTCACCCTCTAATTGAGGCTGTGTTAGTTTTGTGCAACCAGTTCTAAGTCTAATGAGGATGACTTATTTTTGTCGGTGAGATTTACTTGATGTGTTCCATGTGCCTATTGTTGGTTTGATGGCGTGGGTGTGGTTGGATTTGTGTTGTGTTGAGTTGTGTTGTGTCCATACGATCTGTTGATGCTGACGAATGTGGCGTTGTAGGAGTGCTTTGCAATCGTCTACCGAATATTCCACGCTAGAGTAAGTGTTCAATGCTAAGGCTTGCTTTGCGAGCCGGTCTGCTTCTTCGTTACCTGGGATGTTGGCGTGGCCCGTAATCCAGAGGAAGGAAAAGTTCATGTTTACGTTATGGGCCACGAGTTGTTGGATTCCATCAATGAAGTGATGTGGACCGTCGTGGGTGTTGCTAATTGACTGGAGGACAGATTTGGAGTCTGAGCAAATTACTACGTTTCTAGCTTTACGCCTCATGAGAATGGTGATAGCGACCAGAATGGCCATTGCTTCAGCGGAGTAGATGGAGAAGTTATCCGGTAGACGCTTGGAAAGTCTGAAACCTGATCCAGTGATGCCGATGCCTAACTTTGCCTCGTGTTTCGACCCATCCGTGAATACGAGTGATTTGTGATATGTTGTCATCGGCGAACGTGTCGAAGAAGCCAATAATTTCCGCCGATGTGATAGTGGATTTCTTCTCCGAGGGCAACTACTCGACCTTTGGTTGACTGAAAGTTCAGAATGGCCTAGTGGGCGGTCGAGCTGCAGTGGATGGCATTGCGAAGTTAAGATCTGAGAGAGGCAATTTGAATGCTATATGGTGGAAGTTTGCGCGCAAATCGGCTCTTGTCGTATCTGTCAGGCGTAAAGCAGCGCTGTGCTGGATGATTTTTAATGGATTTGATTTTGATGTGGTAGCGGCACAGCTGTTGTGTCTTGACGTGGAGTGGGGGCGTGTTTGAGTCCACTAGAAGACTGGCTATCGGTGTGGTGCTGAGGGCATCTGTGGCTGCTCTGATGCGGCTGTTTTGGATGATTGAAAAATTTTGATGAGTGGGAGAACTAAATCCATGCATGGAGCCTGTGGCCATTCTATTTCCGATCGGAATGGGCCAATGCTGTTTTACAAAGGAAAACAACTTTCATTGTGCAACAGTGAAACTTTTATCCAACCAGTGCAACTTTGGTGGACTCTGTGCCAGTGTGCTACACCATGCTGAATATCCTGTGCTGGACTGTGTCACGTGGATACTATGCCGCATTGCTCCAGTGCATATACACTACACAGTGCGTGGTGGGCGACTCCTTAATGAATACTGTGCCGCATTACACCACTGCATATACTGCGTCAGGAGGCTCCACGACCGATACTGTGCCGCATGGCGCTGTGCGGATGTTCCATCGCGGGGCTTGCGCATGAATAGTACGGCGTTTCTTCCGTGTTCGGTCTGCCGTGAGTTGACCGGCCATTACCGCGACACAAAGCAGGCTCTGATGTCTCTCGCCAGACGGCGGAAGATAAAAGCGGAGTCATGTGCCCGTCGACACCACTGCCACTGTACGGCCAGTTCTCGCGGTGACGGTGAACAGCAACAGCGGCCAGTTCTCGCGGTGACGGTGAACAGCAACAGTGGCCATTGAACACACCGACACAGGCCGCGCCCGGCGGCGGGCGTGTGCTGACAATGCGGGCGCACCGCCGACTGTAGAGGTCAAGGCGGCACACCCTGCTGCGCGTCGGCGACACACCCGAGGCGCGTCCTGCCGTGATAGCTCCGGCTGCACTCACAGGAAGTGACAGGTCCACCTGGGGACGGCTTACCCCAACAATAAGGAGCTGCACACAACGACCATAGCGGGACAGCACACAACGACCATAGCGAGACAGCAGTGACCATAGCCAGACACACACAGTGAACATAGCTGGACACACACAGTGACCATAGCGAGACGGCATACAGTAGCCATAGCGAGACAGCATACACTGACCATAGCAAGACAGCATACAGTGACCATAGCGAGACGGCATACAGTAGCCATAGCGAGACACCCACAGTGACCATAGCGAGAAGGCATACACAGTGACGACAGCGAAACAACACACAGTGGCCATTACGAGACGACATCCAGTAACCATAGCGAGACAGTATGCAGTGGCAATAGCAAGACTTCACACAGTAACCATAGCGAGACGGCATACAGTGACCATAGCGAGACAGTGCACAGTGACCATGGCGAGACGGCATACAGTAACCATAGCGAGACAGTGCACAGTGACCATGGCGAGACGGCATACAGTAACCATAGCGAGACGGCATACAGTAGCCATAGTGAAACAGCATAAAGTGACTATAGCAAGACAGTGCACAGTGACCATGGCGAGACGGCGTACAGTAACCATAGCGAGACAGTACACAGTAACCATGGCGAGACGGCATACAGTAACCATAGCGAGACGGCATACAGCAGCCATAGTGAAACAGCATAAAGTGACTATAGCAAGACAGTGCACAGTGACCATGGCGAGACGGCATACAGTAACCATAGCGAGACAGTACACAGTAACCATGGCGAGACGGCATACAGTAACCATAGCGAGACGGCATACAGTAGCCATAGTGAAACAGCATAAAGTGACTATAGCAAGACAGTGCACAGTGACCATGGCGAGACGGCATACAGTAACCATAGCGAGACAGTACACAGTAACCATGGCGAGACGGCATACAGTAACCATAGCGAGACGGCATACAGTATCCATAGTGAAACAGCATAAAGTGACTATAGCAAGACAGTGCACAGTGACCATGGCGAGACGGCATACAGTAACCATAGCGAGACAGTACACAGTAACCATGGCGAGACGGCATACAGTAACCATAGCGAGACGGCATACAGTAGCCATAGTGAAACAGCATAAAGTGACTATAGCAAGACAGTGCACAGTGACCATGGCTAGACGGCATACAGTAACCATAGCGAGACAGTACACAGTAACCATGGCGAGACGGCATACAGTAACCATAGCGAGACAATACACAGTAACCATGGCGAGACGGTATACAGCAACCATAGCGAGACAGTGCACAGTGACCATGGCGAGACGGCATACAGTAACCATAGCGAGACGGCATTCAGTGACTAAAACGAAGCGGAACACAGCAACCATGAGATGGCACACAGTGACCGTAAGGGGATCGCACGCAACGACGACAGTCTTACAGCGCCAGTGAGGAGGTGATCCACGCCAACGAGAGACGTCAAGCGGTAGGTAGCAGTGACAACGGCAGTCTTACAGCACCAGTGAGGAGGCGATCCACGCCAACGAGAGACGTCGAGCGGTAGGTAGCAGTGACAGCGACAGTCTCACAGCACCAGTGAGGAGGCGATCCACGCCAACGAGAGACGTCGAGCGGTAGGTAGCAGTGACAACGACAGTCTTACAGTACCAGTGAGGAGGCGATCGACGCCAACGAGAGACGTCGAGCGGTAGGTAGCAGTGACAACGACAGTCTTACAGTATCAGTGAGGAGGCGATCCACGCCAACGAGAGACGTCGAGCGGTAGGTAGCAGTGACAACGACAGTCGTACGGTACCAGTGAGGAGGCGATCCACGCCAACGAGAGACGTCGAGCGGTAGGTAGCAGTGACAACGACAGTCTTACAGCAGCAGTGAGGAGGCGATCCACGCCAACGAGAGACGTCAAGCGGTAGGTAGCAGTGACAACGGCAGATCAACACAATGCGAATTGGCCGATAATGGAAATAGACGGCGGTGAGCCACAACAATAGGAAACCGTAGACCACAAGGATGAAAATCCATATACTGCAATCGTGGGAGGTCACAGCTGCAACAGCAACGGGAAGACAGCAGACCAAAGCGAACAGAGACGGCAGAGAGCAACGCGCTGGTAATAGAGGATGGCATTGAGAGCAACTGGAGACGCACACACAGCAGCAATGCAAACAACAGTGGTGCAGAGACAGTAGGCAACAGTGGTGCAGAGACAGTAGGCAACAGTGGTGCAGAGGCAGTAGGCAACTGTGGTGCAGAGACAGTAGGCAACTGTGGTGCAGAGACAGTAGGCAACAGTGGTTCAGAGACAGTAGGCAACATTGGTACAGAGGCAGTAGGCAACAGCGGTGCAGAGGCAGTAGGCAACAGTGGTGCAGAGGCAGTAGGCAACAGTGGTGCGGAGATAGTAGGCAACAGTGGTGCAGAGGCAGTAGGCAACAGTGGTGCAGAGACAGTAGGCAACAGTGGTGCAGAGACAGTAGGCAACAGTGGTGCAGAGGCAGTAGGCAACAGTGGTGCAGAGACAGTAGGCGACATTGGTACAGAGGCAGTAGGCAACAGTGGTGCAGAGACAGTAGGCGACATTGGTACAGAGGCAGTAGGCAACAGTGGTGCAGAGACAGTAGGCAACAGTGGTGCAGAGAGAGTAGGCAACAGTGGTGCAGAGGCAGTAGGCAACAGTGGTGCAGAGACAGTAGGCGACATTGGTACAGAGGCAGTAGGCAACAGTGGTGCAGAGACAGTAGGCAACTGTGGTGCAGAGACAGTAGGCAACAGTGGTGCAGAGGCAGTAGGCAACAGTGGTGCGGAGATAGTAGGCAACAGTGGTGCAGAGGCAGTAGGCAACAGTGGTGCAGAGACAGTAGGCGACAGTGGTGCAGAGGCAGTAGGCAACAGTGGTGCGGAGATAGTAGGCAACAGTGGTGCAGAGGCAGTAGGCAACAGTGGTGCAGAGACAGTAGGCGACAGTGGTGCAGAGACAGTAGGCGACAGTGGTGCGGAGATAGTAGGCAACAGTGGTGCACAGACAGTAGGCGACAGTGGTGCAGAGACAGTAGGCGACAGTGGTGCAGAGACAGTAGGCGACAGTGGTGCAGAGGAAATAGGCAACAGTGGTGCAGAGACAGTAGGCGACAGTGGTGCAGAGACAGTAGGCAACAGTGGTGCAGAGACAGTAGGCGACAGCGGTACAGAGACAGTAGGCGACAGTGGTGCAGAGACAGTAGGCAACAGTGGTGCAGAGGCAGTAGGCAACAGTGGTGCAGAGACAGTAGGCGACAGTGGTGCAGAGACAGTAGGCAACAGTGGTGCAGAGGCAGTAGGCAACAGTGGTGCAGAGACAGTAGGTGCAGAGACAGTAGGCGACAGTGGTGCAGAGACAGTAGGCGACAGTGGTGCAGAGGCAGTAGGCAACAGTGGTGCAGAGACAGTAGGCAACAGTGGTGCAGAGACAGTAGGCAACAGTGGTGCAGAGACAGTAGGCAACAGTGGTGCAGAGGCAGTAGGCAACAGTGGTGCAGAGACAGTAGGCGACAGTGGTGCAGAGACAGTAGGCGACAGTGGTGCAGAGACAGTAGGCGACAGTGGTGCAGAGACAGTAGGCGACAGTGGTGCAGAGACAGTAGGCGACAGTGGTGCAGAGACAGTAGGCGACAGTGGTGCAGAGGCAGTAGGCAACAGTGGTGCAGAGACAGTAGGCGACAGTGGTGCAGAGGCAGTAGGCAACAGTGGTGCAGAGACAGTAGGCGACAGTGGTGCAGTGACATTAGATGGCAGTGGTGCATTATTATTTTGCTTATTCTAAGTAGCATTTTCATACTCCACTATTGCTAAGTCATGCACGGCAAGAAGTGATTGAAGAGCTCAAGGTTCAAGAAAGCACTGCTCGCTTCAGTACGGCAAACATCTTAAATAAATTTAACATTGACCTTGAATCGTCGCTACGATGGATATTGGATAGTGCCCAGTGCCAAGTATCGGCAACACCACCCCAGCATCACCATGTTGCTCTATTCTATGGCTCCAGCATCACCACATACCCCTACAATATAGTTCCACACCACCACGTGGCTCCACCGTATTACTCCAACACTACCATGTAACTTCACCATGTGACTCCGCCATGTGACTCCAACACTACCATATAGCTCCAACACCACCATATGGCTCCAACACTACCATACGGCTCCAGCATTACCATACGGCTCCAGCATTACCATACGGCTCCAATACCACCATGTGGCTCCACCACACAGCTGCAACACCACCATGTGGCTCCAACACTACCATATAGCTCCAACACTACCATACGGCTCCAGCATTACCATACGGCTCCAGCATTACCATACGGCTCCAACACCACCATGTGGCTCCACCACACAGCTGCAACACCACCATGTGGCTCCACCACACAGCTCCAACACCACCATGTGGCTCCACCACACGGCTCCAACACCACCATGTGGCTCCACCACACAGCTCCAACACCACCAGGTGACTCCATCATGCAGCTCCAACATCACCATATAGCGCCACCATGTAGCATTACTATATGGTTTCAACACATAGTACTTTCCAACTCCAACTATGGTACTCCAACACTACAATATAGCTCCGCCATGGGCTCCAACTTTACTACATGGCTCCACCACACAGCTCCAACACCACCATGTGACTCCACCGACAGATGGAAGAGAACAATGCAGATCATGCTCTCCTCCACTGACCCGAAACGTTGAAATCTGGAGCAGCGCTAATTTCTTAACAAAAGAAGACCTTCTTTTACCTGTGAAACCCATGGGCATAGTTGATCATATTGATCTACCATATACACCATCGGCTCTACACAAATTTTTAACCAGATTTGGTGTCATCCGTGCAGATGTATATGCTGTATAAGCAGTGAGCCATCAGTTGTGAAATGGAACAACAGCCGATGTCTTCCACCACCATATGTGCGTCGACTTTCACGTCCCTATTCATGACAAAAGCCGAGTGTTACCCCAGCACTCCGGACCTGAAATCATTTAAACATTGTGGGCGATTCACACTTCAACTAATTATCTGTGCCATTTGGTGCGAGTTGGTCTAATCAAATGAGGAAATTATAAATGCCACACCTAAATTGGCTACTTTATATGCGTTAGACGGTAGATGGTAAATATGAGAGTGACGGTAAATATGAGATTAAAAAAGACGGTAAATATGAAGTGCTTTGTGATAGGATGAATTGGGCAGAAGAGAGCACAACTTCAACAGGAAAAATAGCTATGGCAGAAATAAAACAACATTTGAAGTTTGAAATAACTGGGAGCGTTATACACCCTGTGCTTCTGCAATGACATTAGACCAGAATACGTAGTGGTTCGATTCAAGAAGTGACGTTTCGCTTTGCATTATGATTGTCGCGTTGCATTAAGTTATCCAACGGTGCAAACATGCATCCAATCTCACACGGCCATAGTGGGCTTCACGATAATCGGCTTATCTGGAGCTGCAGCTTATCGGGCCGACCTGAGTCGCCGAGCGTAGTACGCTCCTGCTGGTCGGGCTGATGGGCATGTATCATAACATCCAAGGTTCATTTAGTACCAAAGTTCATAACGTCCAAAGCTCATAACGTCCAAGGATAATAACGTCCAAAATGAGAGAAATGTCCCAAAAAGTCCAAAATGTCTCGGATAGGGTGCGTTCACAATGTCCAAACATCATATCGTCCAACGATCGCAGCCTTCAAAACTTGCTTCAGATGGAGCGTTCATTTAGTACCATTTAGTCCAAGGTTCATTTAGTACCAAAGTTCATAACGTCAAAATATTGTTCCTCAGTTGTCCGCTAGAGGAGCCAGCGAAGCACTGGCGGTGAAATCGTGCGACTGTGCCTCCGTTTTCTGTCAACAGGTGGCGCAAACGTGGCGTGAGGTGCACATTATCGTTCCGTCCACCCCTTCCCCTGCTGAAGCCTGCCTTCTCCATCGCACACCCCGGTACGTCCGATTTTGCATGTGTGCTATCTATCGCTGATAACCCACACCCCACCGATAAGCGCACCGGGGAAGCGTCTTCGGTCGACCGGCCGGCTGGCCGCAAAAAGGCCGCGGACTGGCCGACCGGCCGACCGGCCGGGTCCATTCGGCGGACCGGCCGCGTACCATTGTTACCAGTTTGATATGATGAACAAATTTGAGCAGCCTCGTTAAGGACCGATGGTTTGAAGGACCATTTGCTGGATATTATATATTTATTATTATATCAGGCAACTTCTTGAGCAGCTAGCCAAACATTACACGAATAATTATCATGCCTTCCATTCCGTGTCTCATTTTCCTCAATCCATACTGTACATACCTCGCAAGAAGCCAACAAGTTCAAACTTTTATTGGATTTCTGAGCGATCATGAGTGGAATATATTGGTAATGTGTGAGTTTTCGTCTGCCATTCCCTGCAGGCGGGCTTCTACATTTCTGGCGCTCGTGCGACATTCGCTGTAGTTGTGCGTTTATGCTGGAGCCATATGTTGAGGTGTCCCACCTTTGTTAATTGTACGAGTACCGCGCGTCCTTCCTTCATTGATGTGTGGAGATAACGAGTATTATAGATTGACATAAGTAGCCAGAGGCAGGGGCGCCGTGAGCAGGGGGGTTGGGGGGTCGCGACCCCCCAGCCGGCAGAGCTGGGGGGTTGACCCCCCAGTTTTGAGACCTGCCGGGCCCACTTTCGAGACCTGTCGGGCCCCAGTCAATGGATTTTTCCGCATTCATCAATGAACCAGAATGAAGGAAAACACTTCTCCCAGCATATGGTAGCAAATATGTAAAACAGGTATCTTAGCGCACTAGTGTTGTTTACAGCGCTTTTTAAACGCCGAAGTGACTGTACCTCTCCTTTTAGGGCCTTGGACTTACCCAATAAATAAACAATTCAGTGCCGGTGTCTCCTAATAGCCACCTACTGCCTGAGACTTGCTGTCACCATGGACATCCGATCTTTTCTTTCTAAGAAGGTGAGTTTTGGAAGGGAAGCCGCCGGGCCCCTCCAAAATGTCGGGAATGCACCCCCCCCCCCCTCTGGTTGCTGAGTCATTGATGGGGAGACATAGAGGCCTGGGCCTCCCTGGGAGATGGGCCCATCTAGCACTGTAGGGGCCCCTTTTGTGTTAGCCCCACCCACTCCCCCCTTACAAATTTCCTGGCTGCACTGCTGTATGTAGGTACCAGATCAGTTTTATCACTGTCATCATGTCTAGGGTTGAGAAACCAAAGGCCATGGCCCATTAATGGGTCTAAACAGTCGCATGCGCCATAAAGGCTGCATATATGCACACAAAACTGCCAGTGGTACACTCAGGCAGGGAAGTTGGGAGAACTCAGATGCCCCCATGTGATCTGCCTCACCTACTCCTGTTAACTTTTCTGTCAACTTTCCAACTCACATATGTTTCACCACTTCCCAGGAGCCACAGTCAGCCTCACTAGTCCCTCGTCCAGCTGCCACGTCATCCTCCTCCACCGGAGCCTCAGCTCCTGTTACACCTCCACCCTCCAAGCGCTCCTGCACTGGTGAGTTCATAACACACCTGTCGCCCATTCTGTGGTGCTGTTGTTGTCTCGATATGAAAATGTTAATTTTTTCATTTTTTAAGTGAGATATTGGCCCCTCAGGTACCCTCCCCTAGTACCCAGTGCCTTTTCACTGGGTTCGAAGGTAAACCCTATTTTCGCTTTCAGATCTTTCATTTTTGTATCGATTGATTCTCACTTTCATCTTTTCTCTTTTTTGATAAATGGTGCGATGCATAGAAACACAGAAACGATCGTCCCTTGTATGAGCAATTGGACCTACTTGCCGTCAAATCAAATGTATGTAAGGTCGAAAGGTAAAATGGGATTGTTTGTGCTTGGAAGTGCTCTGAAACTTGAACTCATCTCACTTCCGAACAGTATTTTAGGCCCCTGTTCAGAGCCAAATTTTGGGGGCAAATCAATGCCGGTTCCTAGCTAGGAAACCATTTGCTCTAAACCAGTTTCCTAGCTGAGAAACTGGTTTAGCGTAACCAGTTTCTTGGCTTTCCGCTCGCAAAGTTTCTTGGGGTTTTCTTTGGAGTTGTGCTGGAGTTGTGCTGGAGCTATAGCTAGAGTTGTGAAACCAGTGGTCAATGAAGGAACACCATCTCGACGTCCAAAACTTGCGTTCGACGCGAGTGATTTTTCCACACATCCATTTTCTGGCCATTTGTATGCCCTTCCTCCTCCTTTTCTTCCAGATCCTGGTCTCAGTCGTGACTCAACATCATCGCCGCAGCAGTCGCCATGGCGCCTCATGGATTTAGAGATGCCAAATCAGCCGCCAGCTAAGACGATCCCTAAGCAGGTGCTTCAAGGCAAGACTGTGGTCTTCCATGATCACTGGTACCAGCAGTACCCATGGCTGCACTTCGACCCCGTCCGTGGAAAAGTATTCTGTTTCTACTGCGTCCGCGCGCACGAGCGCGGCACCGCCAACCCAGCTCAGAAACCTGGCTTCTGGGCTGGCGGCTTCAACAACTGGAAGAAGGCGCTGGAGAAGTTTAAGCAGCACGCCATCTCCACAGATCACGGGGACAACCTCCCAACTGCGAGCCGCCCGATCGCAGACGTCATTCAGACGGCCAATCAGCGCCAGCAGCAGACCAACAGGGCCTGCCTCGTGAAGATAATCACCAGCCTCGTGTACCTGGGCAGACAGGGTCTGGCCCTCAGAGGGCATGAACAGGACCAGGGCAACTTCATCGAGCTGCTGCAGCTGCGAGCCGCCGACTGCCCTGAGCTACAGCAGTGGCTGCAAAGAAGGGAGCGATTCACGCATTCAGACTGTCAGAATGAGCTGCTGCTGCTCGCCAGTCATCAGGTGCTGCGAGAGATCATCACGGAGATCCAAGACAGTGCGGCCGGCGACCTCTGCTACTCCGTGATCGTCGACGGCACCCAAGACCTCAGCGGCCACGAGCAGCAGTCGGTGTGCATCCGGTATTCAGACAAGGCCCTCCAAGTCCACGAGGAGTTCGTGGGGTTTCATGAGACGCCGTCGACGACGGGTGCTGCTCTGGCGCGCATCATCGAGGACTCGCTTCAGCGCATGAACCTCCCCCTGGCTGGCCTTCGCGGCCTCACTTTCGATGGGGCCACAAACATGGCGGGAGGTTTCCGCGGCGCCCAAGCCATCCTGCGCGGCAAACAGCCAGCAGCGCTCTTTGTCCACTGCGGCGCCCACTGCATCAACCTCGTGGCGAAGGAGAGCGCCGACGCCTCCCAGCTGATCCGCAACGCCCTCTACACACTGAACGAGCTGGGGCGCCTCTTCGGCCAGTCCCTCACCTTCCGGGAGAAGTTCCGGCAGCTGTGCGTGGGCAAGGGGGAGGAGGTGCCAAGGAAGCTGCGGCCGCTCTGCCCCACGAGGTGGACAGTGCGGCTACAGGCAGTGGATGCTGCCATCAAGCAGTACAGCGAGGTACTGGCCACGGTGGCGGAGCTGGGCGCTGGTCGCAGCCACGTGGCGGCGAGAGCGGCGGGCCTTCACGCCCAGCTGCGCAAGGAGTCAACCCTGCTGGCGCTCCACCTGGCGCGTGCAGTGCTGTCGCCTTTGGACCGGCTTAACCGCAGCGTCCAGGGCTCCCGCTGCACTGTCTACCAGCTTCTGCGTGGAGCCGAGTCCGTCAAGCAGCAGCTGCAGGCTCAGCGCGACGGGGCGGACGAAGCCATCCAGGAGTGCCTGCAGCAGGTGAAGGGATCAGGCTGCGACGTGCCCATCGTGCTGCCGCGGGAGAAGCGCGCTTCAGTCAGCAAAGCCGACGGCGACGGCGGTGAACCAGACGAGCCAGCTAACATCCAGCAGTACCTACGGCGAGAGCTGCTGCTGGCCATCGACACCGCCTGCATCCAGCTGAGTGACCGCCTGGACCAGGAAGGCGTCAAGCATCACGCCAAGGCGGAGCAGGCGCTGCTGGCTGACGGTGGCGCCGCAGACCTCAGAGAGTTTCTGAGCAGCTCTCCCTGGTCAGCGGAGCTGTCAGCTGCTGACCTGGCGCCGCAGCTGCGCGTCCTGTTTAAAAACAGGCGGCCGGAAAGCCTCGAAGAAGCGGCAGATATAATCCGGAACCTAGATGAGCCCACACGCAAGATGTTCCCGGACGCAGTGAAGCTGACGCGCCTGCTCCTCACCCTGCCGGCCAGCTCCGCCACGGCTGAGCGCAGCTTCAGTGCGCTCCGCCGGCTGAAGACATGGCTGCGCGCCACAATGGGGCAGGCGCGCCTCAACGCGGTAGCTGTGTGCCACATCCACCGCGACCGCCTGACTCGCGTGGATGTCGACCAGGTCGCGGCTGCCTTCATCCGTCAGAACCCTGGGCGAGAGCGGGTGTTCGGGCTCGCGTAAAGGACTGGCGAGTGGCGCGCGTGTGTCACGGCGGCAGCGGGAGCTCCAGTTTGTTTATGAGCCCTCTAATTTCAGATTGCTTGATTGAACTGCCGACGTGTCGCGGTACATTACCTGATTTTGTGCTTTGCCTGGGACGGGAGCGCCAATTTTTATTTCGAAGAACGTTGTAGCATTTTGCTTTCATTCCTCACGAACAGTTGTTGTATGTTTGTAGGTATGAATTCCTCGTGGCAGTTGCTGAATTTATCTTGTCCGCATCGGTGTCGATGATGCAGTCGATGATGTACGAGTCAAATCTACGCTTCTGAATGCTGAAAATGTTGCCATAGTCGGGGAATGTTACGCTTGTCGCCGAATCCGGGGCAATGGTAGAAAAGTTGCTATGATTATCAATGCAGAGTTGCTGTTCATGGATAAAGCATGAAGTGTTCCCAGTTTATTGTTTTTGACTGGTTGGCTGTACACACCAAGCTTTGCTCTCTCCATCCACCCCCCCCCCCGCTCACCGGACATTGGACCCCATAGGTCGTTGCTGAACTGTGGAGCCTGACCCCCCAGCCAAAAATTCGTGGCGGCGCCCCTGGCCAGAGGATTTTTTTAACTTGCTCTTAGTGTTAGGCATGCTAGACCGAGTTTGAATGGGAAATGTTCCTGGAAAAGACTGAGGTAGGTAAGGTGTTTAGCAATCCTGAGGTCAGAACTATCTTCTCGTGACTTTGTTTGTGACGAACTTGAAATGATTATGCATATTACCAAATCAGCATAGTATGAGAGAATGCTTAATAGGTGTTAATTTATTGTGAAATCACATAGGCCTATTTATTTTTACATAGCTCAGGTGGTCACGAGAAACTATGTACCTTCTGACTTTTATAAGTGTAAAGCTTTCAATTTTTGAAGAACACATTTCATTTTTGAATGGCAGCCTTCTGAGTTTTGAGTTTTCCATTCCACTTGCTCACAAGTCACAGGCTTTCTGCTGCTCACAAGCTGCAGACTCTGCATGCTCACAAACTGCAGGCTTTCCACATGCTCACAAACTGCAGGCTTTTCGCATGTTCACAAACCGCAGGCTTTCAACATGCTCACATGCCGCAGGCTTTCCACATGCTCACATGCTGCAGACTTCTGCATGCTCACAATTGCAGGCTGTCTGATTGCTCACAAACTGCAGTCTTTTCACATCCTCACAAACCGCAGGCTTTCCACATGCTCACAAACTGCAGGCTTTCCACATGCTCACAAACTGCAGGCTTTCCAGATGCTCACAAATTGCAGTCTTTCTGCATGCTCACAAATTGCAGGCTTTCCACATGCTCACAAACTGCAGGCTGCCCACATGCTGGCAAACTGCAGGCTGTACACATGCTCACATGCTGTATACTTCTACATGCTTACAATTGCACATTTTCTGATTGCTCACAGGCCACAGGATTTCCACATGCTCACAATCTGCGGGCTTGCTGCATGCTCACAAAGATGCAAGGGTTTTGCATGCTTATATGCTACAGGCTTCTGGCATGCTCGCAAGCTGCTGCCTTTCTGTATGCTCACAATCTGCAGGCTTTCTGCATGTTCACAAACTGCAGGCTTTCCACATGCTCACATGCTGCAGACTTTCTGCATGCTCACAAGCTGCAGGTTTTCTGCTTGCTCCCAAGCCAAAGGATTTCCATTTGCTCACAAGTTGAAAGCTTGTTGCATGCCAGCAAGCTGCATGCTTTCTTGCTGCTGACATACTGCAGGCTTTCTGCATGCTCACAAGCTTCAGACTTTCTGCTTGCTCGCAAGCTGCAGGCTCTGCATACTTACAAGCTGCAGGCCTTCTGCTTTCCCACAAGCTTCAGGCTTTCTGTTTGCCCACAAACTGCCCACAAACCTGACTAATTGGTTGAACTATAGCATCGAGTAAGCTTTTTGGCAATTTACAGCAACAAATTGCAAATGCAATGCAATTTGGCCTCTAAAGTTACAATAGTACGACATCCCGGATATTTTTGGCAGTTGCCTTAGATATTTTTCTACTTGAAAGTGGGCGTCGAAATTTGAAAATGATTACACCGCCAAGGTGAGAACTAAATAAGATCAGGTTGTGTGTAACTTTCACGGATGCCCAATGTTAAAATCGGCTTGCATGCAAAACTGTCATGCAAATTGGCCTCTTAAGTACGGCCACTACAGCCACAAGGATTAGTGCATCTTATAGCGAAAGCTTGGTTCTACTTGGAACCAGGCGTCGAATTTTAGTTTTCCCGGTCAGGTAGTAGCTACACCGATTACATCACGATTTTAAGTAAATTTCCCTATGGCGGGTTAACGCTTAGAACCGGCCCAGAACGCTAAATGAGCGGCTCGGTCCGTAACAGTATTCCTCAGCATAACCTCAATATTGTTCACGAAGATTATAAATAGAAGAGGATCGAGAACGGAGCCCTGTGGCACACCAATCAGAATTATTCCATTCAGATTGATATCCATTTCATACTACCTTTTGTTTCCTTCCCCTTAGCAATGTTTCAATCCAGCCAAGAACTTTTCCATATGTCCCGTGCTGCTGATGAATGAAGTAGGAGACTGTGTTTGGAAACCTGCATGGATAGTTCTATGGGGTTGAAAATACGATGAAAACCATGATGACAACTGTTTTAACCACTAGGCACTGCATAATTAGATAAACACGGAGATTGATTAATCGATTTCAGGGGCCGATCCGCTAGATGCCGATTGGCTATGTATTTCATGAAGTCATGTCTGCGTTCCGACTGTGACGGCAAGGCATGGCCGGATATAACGAGTGGTTTAATAGACACGAAACGCGGATATTTATGGCATTGTATTGAGAGAGACTATGTCAGATGACGCCTGAGCGGCTGTTATGTCATTGGTGGATATATTTGCGGTCGGGTCGCGGGCGCTTGACAGCGACCCCCGGCCGCTCCTTGCCGTTTCGTAGATTTATCCCAGAACAAGGAAACATCGCAGTGTTACAGTGTGCGCATGGAAATTCCAACATCTGATCGTGAATGCGCGAAACCGCCGAAAACTGTGTGTTTCAATTAGCCGACAATCGCTTTATTAATTTCGGATATTTAAACGGTCACTGACGTTTGAATTGTATGTTGGCGAGCCACATTCTCTGAGAGAACCCCTCGGAAGCGTTGGACAAGACTCATAATTAAACCAAGTTCGCGGTCCCGTCATCGAAATTTCATCATCAGTGCAAGCAACCGAGTAATCAGCGAAAAATATAGAACTATCGCCATGCCTACTAGCCGACGAACAGCCACCAGCCGCAGAGGCGCAAGAACATCGCTATCAATCGTCTCGCACCTCTCCACCCCCGTCAACCCCGCCCCCTAGGACAGCCGCCGCAGATGTCTGCGTGTCCGAAGGTCCGGACCGACCCCGGCCAGCCGAGCCTGACCGCGGCCGGCGCTAAAGTAAACAAAGTCGAGCCGTCCCCAGGTCTGGTCCGCCCCGCCGAACTGGTCCCGGTCGGACGCTGACGACGGCTGAAGAGGCGAGGATGCCGGGGTGGACAACAGGTAAAAATGAGAGTCAAGCAACGAGCAATAACATCAGCTCAAAGGAGTGCTGCTCTACAGACCACTCCTGGCACTGGGGAAGTCCCCCGCCGTGTAGAGTGCCGCCCGGCTCGCCCACGAAGACGACCACCAAGCGGCACCGGGAAATCATATCAGTTCGGACACATTAATGCCAGGTCTTTAGCACCAAGACTGGACGAGGTGAACCTGCTATTGGACAGGCACCAACTCGACATATTATGCGTCTCCGAGACTTGGCTACGGACAGAGATCACCCACAGAGTGCTGGGCTTTCCTGGGTAACGAATCACCAGATGTGACCGCACAGCGCCGACGGGATCCCGTACCGAGTTGCGAGGCGGAGGAGTCGCCATACTGTCCCGCGAACACTTCCGAGTTACGAGATTGGACATCGGCGGCGCCGACTCTGCGGTCGAGTCGCTCTGGCTCTCAGTGACTGGTGCCGGCCGGCGAACTGCGATCGTCGGCGCCATCTACCTGCCGCCCAGCGCACCCATCACCAGAGGGTTGGGACTCATAGAGCAACAGCTCCTGGCAGCAGTCTCCACCAACAAACCAGTCGTGGCCCTGGGGGATCTAAATATTAACATGAATGCGGATAATTCCGACACCCGCAGCTTGAAAAACATTCTGAACGACCTGAGCCTCAAACAGTTGGTGATGCAGCCAACCCACCTCCTCCCTACACCCACGCTGCTAGACGTCATCATATCGAATATCACAGACTTCTCCACATCCGCCGTTGTACTCCCGGATCCGATAGCAGACCACCAGTCCATTCTCATCAACGCCCAGATCTGCCGACAGCGCCCATCGCGCCCCGCTCCCGTCACCACCAGGCCGTGGAGGCGCGTCGACTGGAATGCTCTCTGTCTGAGCCTACTGACCGCTGATTGGGGGCCACTCTATGAGGCTTTCGAGGTTGATGGGAAACTGGCGGCCCTCATGATGGCTTGGAACGCGGCCATAGATGAGCACTGCCCGCTCATCACCGTGACACGGCGTCATCCGCACTGTCCGTGGCTCCCAAATAACGCCGAGCTCACGTCGGCCATGGAGGAGCGTGACGCAGCGAGAAGAGAGTGGGAGACATCCAGAACACCGGAAGCACGACAGACCTACCAACAGAGCCGAAATCGCCTGAAAGGTTAACTTATTCGAGCCCGCCGTGAGTTCCTGTGTGGTGGCCTGCTGACTAACCGACGGGAGTTTTGTCGCCGTTTGAAAGTGTCTGCGCTCCGACCGACAGAGGGACCCACCGACAGTGATGATGGACAGGATGATGATGATACTGATGACCCACCGACTCCCCCACCCCTTTGGAACGATATTTTCCAGCCAAAGGCGCTCTTTTCGGAGGAAAAGGTACCCCTCAGTATTCTCGAGCGCAGCCCGTGCACCCGCTCAGCGAATTTTGCCACCGAAGGCGACCCTCTGAGGAAATGTGTGCGTCCCCTGGAGAAACTAGACAAATTTCAGAATACACACCAGAAGAAACCACCAGACTACATTTCGCAGCACATTTGCGAGGTGCCATGCGACAATAATCGAACACTCCTGTCACCTGTTAACAGCAAGCGGAGACAGCTGCACGATTTCACCGCCGGAGTTCCGCTGGCTCCTCTAGCGGACAACTGAGGAATTATTTTTGGACGTTATGAACTTTGGTGCTAAATGAACCTTGGACATTATGAACACTCCCTTTGAAGCCAGTTTTGGAGGTTGTGATCCTTGGACGTTATGAACTTTGGACATTGTGAACGCACCCTAACCGAGACATTTTGTACCTTTGGGATTTTATTTCGCATTTTGGACGTTATGCTCCTTGGACGTTGTGAGCTTTGGACGTTATGAACTTTGGTACTAAGTGAACCTTAGACGTTATGAATGCTCCCCGGGCTGCTCGTTCCTCGCCTCACCTGACGACTGGCGCAGATCTGGCACACTGTGCACTGTCTAGTGGTAAGCCGTCCGTCTCCCAACCGAAAGGTTGTGGGTTCGAGTCCCACCTGTCGCTACTCTTCGCCTTCGACCGATTGGCGTGGGATATTTGCGGCGCTACGTGACTCGAAGCAGTCTATGCGTCGTAAAAATGCAATAATTACCAGCACAATTATTTGCAATTAACTCTTTAGATTCACCCACAGTATTGCGTTATAGGCATATGTATCGCTCTTATCCATCGGCTTCTATCAAGGGTGTCAGAAAGTATGACGTTGGATGCACCGTGGTTTCACATAGAGGTGGTCAGGAGGCCTTTCGTTTTGAAGCAGCTTGCTTATGGAACCAGCTGCCTCATCATTTTAGATCTCGTGTACCCCTCAAGTGTATTTACAAAACAGCTTTGGCATGACACCTTCGTCGATCGCATAATTCCGACCGTGGCTGTAGGTAAATGCACCTATTCTTGCCTCGATGGGTATGTATACTGTGTTCGTATCTGACTGCATCTGATACACTTCAGTGCTATTCTCTCGTTGTATGTCCGATAAAATGATAAAAAGAACAGCAAGTGGATCATTTGGGATTCATATGCATATAACAATTACATAGCCCATAACCTGAAACGTAATGATACTCATTCGGAAATTGCTCTGAGGAGTTCCCTCTCTCTGCTGTAAAGGAAGATAAGACATCGTACATGGAAGCGAAAATGATCTTCGAAGTGCATAAGCTTAACTCTGTTGTCTTATTCACCTTATGATAGTTCCAGCACACAATCTGCATACGGCAATTAGACAGGACAAGGAATTTCAGGCTAGGCATATGTCTTCGATAGGGAAATAGGGAAATAATGCTCACTTTAATATGCCGGAATTTCAATCAAGTTTGAATGCATTGTGCGGTGTTTGTATTAATCTTTAATTTCTACCTTCACCATGGGCAAGGGCGAAGCCCGAGCGAGTTTGCTCCCAGTATATACGACAATTACAATCCTTACAAAACTGGTCAATAACATACCAATGTATTGACCAAATTTGGAATTGAAATACCCTAAAGTACAATGAAAAGTTTCCGGCTGCAATCCATCTTCAGCCCCAGTTTTGCAAGGAGTATAACAATGTCCATGCCAGCCATTCTCAAATTTACATACGGTAGTCGTACGTGGAAGCGCCCAGGCCAGGCGGGCTCCTCACGTGACGCTTTGGAACATATATCAACGTTTTTCTGTGCTATAGCGCTAAAGGTTCTGATTTCTTTACTCGGAGTGAGGCCTGCTAACACTTGCTCCACCACCGTAAGATTGAAAATAATGGCGTACGTATTCTGTAATTTAAATACATTCTATTTCACCACGAATATAAAAGCTATGTGTGGTGAAATATAATACATTTATATTACAGAAACATAGGTCATAATTTTTGTTATGGTGGTAAAGTAAGTCTCTTGTCTTTTAACTATGACACTTATCTACCTTAGCCACGATATCTTCTTGGAAGAGTGCGCTTTATTTTGTTTTGATCAGATACAAGATCATATGGTATAACTTCGGCGATACCTGTCAAGCCGGTTCCAGCCCAGGGTCAGTCACCCAGTCATCGATCATGTAGTTGTGTCGTCATGCCAGTGAACTGCGAGCCCCGAGATCAGGCGGCGGATGCCAATCTCATGAAGGGTGCCATCATGCATGATTGTATGCGGCATACGCTAAGGGAGAAGGCGGGAAGCCAAAGACATCTAGGACCGTGACGCAGTGTGGCACCATGTTAATTGGACGATTCGGCATAATGTGCTAAGCTTGATATATGCACACAATATGCGGTAGATGAGTTCGAATTCGGCAAGATTGCAACTGATTTCTGCTTGATTAGACTGCTTTTCGATGCGTATGTACCGAAATTGAACATCATTACACGCCATAGAGCTCCTCTGTCGAATATTGAATGTGCTTCACATGTTCAAATGCACGGTGTCGAATTATCGAAACAGGTTTCAAATATTCCTGAAATTCCTGAACGTCAGCGAAAATTGGCTATATTAAGGCGCATGTCGTCACGGACTGCCAACAGAGGGCAGCTGTGGTTCGTCCGTCGGCTTCTTGTCGCAGGATGGTGCCTGTTCCCGCAACATGGGAGCCTCATAGCCCGACTTTTGCCCTCGCTCGTTCAGCGCCCCTTATGGCGCTTTATGCTGGATTACGAACAATATGTAATTGCTCGACTGCAACACTATATTTCACCCGCGATATTCTGTGCAAGAACAAGTTAAGCCGTTACTAACAAATTTATACTACCGTTATGAACTCCTCACTTTATCATCTTTGGATATGCTGGGTTTGGAATTTGGAAAGAATGAGCTGTAACTTCAAATAGCCAGCGGTATTCAACATATCTGGTCAAAAGTGCAACGGTTTAGTTTTCATGCTGGCCGAACATGTTTTGTCCTCAGTTGCGAACGCTGTACCACCTGCTGAAGTATCGACGAGGTCATCGCGAGGTGAAGCGACCGCTGATGACCAGCGACGGTGTCCCGGCGGCCAGTCGACCCACGGATGAGGTCAGTGCGACCCATGGGTAGGGGTCAATTCGAACCCAAGGCAGGGTCGGCCGATGCCACAGCCGTTGTCACAGCCGATGCCAATCCGGGCCCAAAGATGTTTTTCTTCGCCGTCACCCATGAACGGATGGCCATGAGTGTCCTCGCTCTCAATCCCAGCCACACAGGGCGCCAATACGTTACCACCGATAATACAATACGATAGTCGCAGCACTGTCAGCTAGGAAATGGAAGCAAACTAAGCATTTTGAAGCAAATTATGAGAGCTGATATTGTGTTAATCGTGTTAATCAGCATTAGTAATCAACGGGAGGCAAAAATAATTCAAATCGAAATGTACCTTATAACTGCATCTAAATCGACATCAACTTCGCTAATTTGCGGGGTAAATTACGTAGCTTGTTAGTAATGCTGACTCGAAGGGCATTATCTGGTCAAACACGCCACATCGATTAGGCTATTGAAATCTGAAGAGCTTTTTCGAAATCGGAGAAAAATGAAATTGTCTCGCCCAAGCCAGTCGAAATCAAGCCTTCTGGCTCCGCCCCTGCATTCCTTTGCATCTTTTTTTCCAGTATGCTGTTCCTTGATAAGAGCTTACTTAAAATGTGACCCAGCCGGCGCTTTCTTCTCCTGCGGTGATGTGTGTAGCCGGGTGTAGCCTTAGTCAGTATGTTCGAGTGCAGCCCCAACACATTTTACCTTAGGAGTCCCTCCGAGGCGCCCCTCCGAGGAAATGCCCCCCCCCTCCCGATGAAAGCTTATGGATCGGCCCCGAATCTTAATACCTCTCATGTTCACGTTAATACCTTCCTTGAATGCGTAATGAACCGGGCCAGCTAGTATCATCATCTTCAGCACAGGTATTTACTATTGTCTTCATCGTCTGTTCTGCCGTTAATGTAAACAAACTAGTGGTGAGGGACACTATCGATCACGGTGCGACCTTGCTTCTTGGATATTTTATGTTGAACAGTGTTTATTAATCCATTACTTAACATGGTTGTCCATTTTCTGCATGTATATTTAGATCAGAAATGAGTTTGTTTCCATCATTTTATTCATACGCACAACGACAAAATATACAGACAAGATCTAAAACTTCCGCAAAATTAAGACAATTTCAAACGAAGAAGACTTGACTTACATCAGACTGCTTCTTTAAAATCCCTGGTTTTACATGTCCTAAGTTTGAAATGTGTTGGAATTTCATGGAGCTGGGTCCTGGTGTGACTTAAGATGACGTGACAGTGTGACCAGTGTCACTGCCTACCTCCAGATCCCATACGCGGAAATTCTGACCTGAAATCGCGATCCAAGCTAAACAAGATAATTAGAGTTATTGCAAATCAGTAAAACTCCGCATACAGTGGGGCAAGGCATTTATTGGGTCAACTTTCCTGTTCATGCCAACTGTATCGTGTCAGTATCTGCTGAGCAGAATTCAGCAGCCAAACAATTGACGCTGGAGCTGTCAGCCAGACGCTGGAGCTGTCAGCCAAACGCTGGAAAAAAAAGCACTTGTCTGCCGACAGCGGCTACCGGCCAGGGCCGCGAGCGGCTGCGAGCACGTAGCTGGCTGGAAGTACGTGCCGGGCGGACGGGTGCAAATGAAACTGGGCCGCCTCAAGGCGGCGGGTGAATAATTAACGATGGGGCGGGACGGCAACGCGGGATGGTCGACCGGACGCGTCGATATTCCAGCGGGCGCCAAGTGCAGTGTTTGTGACTCCGCGCGCGTTCCGGCCGCTCTTCCTATGCGCAGTTTTACGTAAGCCGGTTCTCAATTTGCCTGGAACGAACGCCTCGGCAGCAAGGCTCGAAGCGGGACCAATTTTATCAGCCCACATCGGCCCATATCCGTACCCATGGTACCCATGAGGCTCTGGTCCTACCCGGGCCCATACAGTTTAGTATTGATATATCCCGTATCCAGCCCGGGTCAGTCACAACATGGAAGATACTCTTGGCAATTTCATGATTTCATGGTCAATTTTATCTGGTCTTATTAGCTATATTCTGACCTGAAAAAAAACTTCTTTGTGATTGCTAGCAACTCATATATCAACATCCGTAGTTGCGATAACTTTCGCCCTCTTCATTTGGCAAAACATAGAATTCATAATTATTTTTCAAGGAGAGTTCACATACATGACTGGTGGGCAAATTAGATCAAATATATCTAACATGCCCATATTAGGTAGGATCTACCTACCTGGTAGATCCTATCTGATACCCAGCCCTCAGAAATACTACAAGAGCGGTTATCGCATGCTGCAGAACTGCTACAAATTACTCTGCTAAGATAACTTCATTTAACCGAGCCTTACCCAGACAAACCTATCCAACATGCCCTCCTGGGAGCACTTTTTACACATCCATGCATTCTTCATTAACAAGGATGTCCCTTCAGTTATCGTCCAAGTAGACATCATTACCTGGTTAAGTGCAGACCTCCGTCATAACTTGCACATAAATTATAAGCTAAGCAACTATATAACTATACTAGCTGATATGAAACTCAAATGATCAGAGCCTGACCTAACTTAGTTCATAGCTTAGTGTGTCTTTATCACTGGGAGCGATTGTCTACAGTTAGATGGGCAGTGACATCGGCTTGAATAATGCCATCTGCTCATGTATTACCCTCTGGCCTACCTTCCTACCGCACGAAATACCTCGGTGATTAAACGCTTGGACACATCACTTATATAATGTATGTACAATTGCAACTTTCCTAAGCTGATTGGGAATGCACACTGTCCTTAGGGCAATTATTTTCTTGGAACTAAATGGTAAGAATAATGATACAATTCCAAAACCATGAGGAGGACATTGACGTTTGTCCCAAACTGAGCACATTCTACTCACGTGATCAAGTGACTGGTTGTTGGTTGTTTTTCCACCGAGCATTTCATGACCAGTCCAAAAATCAGTCAAAATGCATGCCTTGCGGCTGACGAAAAGCGCAAGGAATACGAACAAAGCACCACATTGTGTCAGAATTTCAACCAATGCCAGACTGCTATTTAGCAGACGTTTTTGTTAGGATCACGAATGATGCAGAGCCGGCGCACTGAAAGCTAAAAGTGACTACAGAAAGCTGGAAGCCCAACAGAAAAACCGCAATCAGCTGATTGATATTTAGGTGATGTTAGCATTCAATGGAATGCATATGATGTGATGTAGGAAATATTCGGTCATATCGGATTTGCTCCGCGTTCAATCTGTGTTTAACATGCTTGCTTCGAGCAGGAAAGCAGCAATGAAAAGTTAGCTTCTGTGAACAAAATACGATGCCACTTATCAATTCATATTGCTTTGATGAGCTGGGTTGATCTACTTCCCACTCAACATCTGAACATAAGGAACGCGATCTTTGACACAGCAGAATTTTAATCGGTTTGTGAAGACATTTCAATATACTCAATGTCTTAGTGATTGTGAGTAAACCGTAGAGCGATATATTTCTTCAATTGCACCCAGATGTGACATCATTTATGAAACATCTCCAGCACATCCAGTGAGGTTGTAAGTATTTCAATCTTGATTTTGCCAGTTGGCAGTTGGCGGCGCTGGTATGAAGTATGGAGGCCAACAGGGTATTTGTTTCTTCGAGTCTGATTCATTTAATGTGTGATCATGGCCATTCTTATTGGGTACTTAATTTTATTGAGCACCACATGAACGCCACGCATGGGTGTAACTTTATGAAGTTAGTTGGGAGGGGGGGGGAGGGGACAACTTAACTTTCGATGGCAAGGCTGCTTTAAAATCTATGGTTGAATCTAGTCTAACCCCATAAGCACAACGATTAAGCTTCCACTTTATTGGAGGTGGGGCGGGGATCAATGATTGCTAGTGAGAATCAATGATTCAGGGGGAGTGCCCCCTTCGCATGTACAAAGTCGCACCACTGACAACACCTTTGTGACTCAAGTTAAAAAAAACCTGTCTGTCGCTCTCATTACAATATCATCTGGCTTGCATTGTCTGTGGGCTTATGTCACGTGGTTCCCGATGTCACGTGGTTCCCGATGTCACGTGATTCCCGATGTAACGTGGTTCCCGATGTCACGTGGTTCCCGATGTCACGTGGTTCCCGATGTCACGTGGTTCCCGATGTCACGTGGATTGTGTCACGTGGTTCCCGATGTTTGAAGATCTTGAGCGACTCCACACGTCTGGAAATTGAAATGGCTTAATTTACAATAGTTCATTGGCTTAACAAAACTCATCCAGTGGAAAAGCAATCAGGTGGTGAGCATGGGTAATCTTCAATTATTACCCCTCAAGCTTCTTCATATCAAAAGGGTATCCAGCTGACTGCTGGCTGACTGGTAGAGTTGTAGGGCTAATAGAAGATTATCATTACAACCTTGGATAGGCATCTGCCTACCTATCCACCTGGGTAGGCAGCATAACATACAGAGCATGGGTGTTGATATGCATACCTTGGGGGTGGGGTGGTGGGGGGGTGCTACCTTGGGGGTGGGGAAAGTGCTCCCTCAATGTTGGCTTTGCCCCCCAATAATTTCAACTTTTAACATGGTACCCTATAGAGTGTACTCTCAAGCGATTGGGCCCGCCCATTGCCTTCATGCATTGTGTCGCGCAATAATTTTCAGAAATCAACGCCCCTGATACGGAGTATATTGTAGGGTACTGTATGACCGACATAGTTGATACACCACAAAACCGAAATAACTAACCAACAGAGGTATGGGGAATACCTATATTGGCATTATGAATAACACCACAAAGCTGAATTAATACATGGGATCATAAGTGCAGGTGTCTCGCACGTGTAAAGCTGTCATAAATTGTTCTTTTTATAATGTTTTCTTTGTATAACTGCATGCAGCCCGACTTTGCCTGCCGATCCGCAATCCAATCTCCCAGAACATTTATCAGAGATCTAGGATTTTCTTTAAAAAAGTAAGATGTCTCTTGATATATTGCCAGATGCATACTTTTCATATATATATATGGTGTTTTCATAGTTATTATTCATTAATTAAGATGGAAATGGCCAGGAAGTCACTTTTGATTATGCACGATATTATTGACATTTTGCAGTATTTGTGTGATGTGTTGTTCAAGGTCAATAATGTGTTCTTTTTGTGATTATCTTGATGTTACTTATTATTTATGGAAAAATTATGGTATTGAGGGACAATCATAATTAACCTTCATTAAAAAATAATAATTGCAGGCATACAGAAAAATGAGGAATAAGACCCGGTCCCGCCCAGGCCCGTTCATTTATGTAAAATGTGGGCCCGACCCTACCCATATCCAGGCCCGGCCCTAAACCCTCGAATTAGTCCCATCCGGACAAATTCGAGCACTGCTCAGCAGACCCCAACGACCGGCAGAATTCTGCTAGCATCACATGTGTTTACCACACCGATCACATATAGATGGGCAGACGGTTGCCACTTTTTTAACTCGTGACAGATTCAGGTGGCGTTCTGGCCTGACCTATGCCGTGTTTTTTTTGTGGGACCGGGCGACTGGTACGAGACGTGGCCAGCCGGTCGGTGTTAACGGCGACACAGGGCGACTGGTACGAGACGTGGGCAGCCGATCGGTATTAACGGCGACACAGGGCGACTGGTACGAGATGTGGCCAGCCGATCGGTGTTAACGGCGACACAGGGCGACTGGTACGAGACGTGGGCAGCCGATCGGTATTAACGGCGACACAGGGCGACTGGCACGAGACGTGGCCAGCCGGTCGGTGTTAACGGCGACACAGGGCGACTGGTACGAGACGTGGGCAGCCGATCGGTATTAACGGCGACACAGGGCGACTGGCACGAGACGTGGCCAGCCGGTCGGTGTTAACGGCGACACAGGGCGACTGGCACGAGACGTGGCCAGCCGATCGGTATTAACGGCGACACAGGGCGACTGGTACGAGACGTGGGCAGCCGATCGGTATTAACGGCGACACAGGGCGACTGGTACGAGACGAGGCCAGCCGATCGGTGTTAACGGCGACACAGGGCGACTGGTACGAGACGTGGGCAGCCGATCGGTGTTAACGGCGACACAAGGCGACTGGTACGAGACGTGGGCAGCCGATCGGTATTAACGGCGACACAGGGCGACTGGTACGAGACGTGGGCAGCCGATCGGTGTTAACGGCGACACAGGGCGACTGGTACGAGACGTGGGCAGCCGATCGGTGTTAACGGCGACACAGGGCGACTGGCACGAGACGTGGCCAGCCGGTCGGTGTTAACGGCGACACAGGGCGACTGGTACGAGACGTGGGCAGCCGATCGGTATTAACGGCGACACAGGGCGACTGGCACGAGACGTGGGCAGCCGATCGGTGTTAACGGCGACACAGGGCGACTGGTACGAGACGTGGGCAGCCGATCGGTATTAACGGCGACACAGGGCGACTGGCACGAGACGTGGGCAGCCGATCGGTGTTAACGGCGACACAGGGCGACTGGTACGAGACGTGGGCAGCCGATCGGTGTTAACGGCGACACAGGGCGACTGGTACGAGACGTGGGCAGCCGATCGGTATTAACGGCGACACAGGGCGACTGGTACGAGACGAGGCCAGCCGATCGGTGTTAACGGCGAGACAGGGCGACTGGTACGAGACGTGGGCAGCCGATCGGTGTTGACGACGACACAGGGCGACTGGTACGAGACGTGGGCAGCCGATCGGTATTAACGGCGACACAGGGCGACTGGTACGAGACGAGGCCAGCCGATCGGTGTTAACGGCGAGACAGGGCGACTGGTACGAGACGTGGGCAGCCGATCGGTGTTGACGACGACACAGGACAGCGTGATCGGCCCAACACTGTCCAAGGAAGTCGGATCAACAATCTCATCACATCGAGATACAAGCCTTTAGTGTTTGTGTGCTCGTGGCAAAGCTTGTGGTCTCCCGGCTCGCCCTGGGCAAGCGCTCCGCGGCGTCGAAATAATTATCAACCTCTTCTGAACTCCGAACGATTCCAAACCGCCAGTGTTTCCGACCGGGAACAAACACCAACATTTTGCATGCAGCATGATATCGCGATTGATAGCCCATTCTTATACTTCGTGCTACTGGCTGAAATCCCAGGGCAGTCAATGTGTCGTACAAAATCGACAATTTTTTTTTAATCGCTCCCTGTGCGAAATCAATGAATAATACCTGTTTAAATGTTGAGCATAGTGTGACGCAATATCTTTGGATGCCAACAATATTCAAGGTATCACATTTAGACTCACAGGTCAAGGGTCAGTTGAGCTACAGGCGTGAACTTTGTTTTGGAAGCTTCCTGAATAGTACCCGAAATATCTATTTTCTGGTACCTGGAGGTAAAACGGACGCTAACTTCAAGTTCAGCGTCCAAGTTAACTCAGTCTAGTTACTCAGAAGCCGACAAGGACGTATGTGGTCAACTTAGGTGACCTCTAATGGTCCAGAAAAGATACACTAACTACGCAAGCGGGTTAGCTGAGATGTCCATTATCCACATCACATCTAACGTCGGCCATTTGGGGGCCGTAACTGAGATCAAACGCCGATAATTGTCGATTTCGGCGGAAATACTGCCTGAAATGTTCCCTCTGATGAATTCACAGCTCATTGACCCGACACTACATCTTCAATTTTGCTGTACCATGAGGTCGACAGAAGGACATCATATTGCAACATGAAGCACATTTTTATGTTTTCGTTTTCGTGATTGCGAACGATTCTTGCTGTTAACCTACATGGGTGAGGTTTAAGGACCTGTCCAGCCGCCAGAAATATATTTGTTTACGATCCGTGAGGTTGAATAATATTTCTTCGGTTCGCGGGATCCGGTCCGATAATAGTCTACAATGTGCAGAACTGCGGATACCGAAGTGCATTGTGACTACATGCTCGGAACCGGACCGATTTCACAAAAGTGACCTACTTTGTTTCCTCATATCTGCGTATCATGAGGTGGTTTGACTTGTGATATTTTGCTTGCAATGGGGGAGGGGAGGGGGAGAGAGATAAAATTTGTCATTGAGATTAAACAATTAGTGTCCCATTCCTCTAAAATATCTGATTACATAACTTGAGGCATCCTTTTGGTAACTCAGCATGCGATTCACTTCGCAGTTTTTATTCAAACTTTTTTATTTTGCTGAGAAACGTGGTGATTCGCTTACAATTATGTACATTCCTTTCAATGTTAATGAAAGCTGTGAGATGTCGGATGTCAGATGTCAGACGTCGGATGTCAGATGTCAGATGTATTCCCGTGTACCCATGTTGGTGGGCAAAATGAAATAAAACAAAACTGAATCGATATTGCTAAGCAGCAATCTGGGGAAATGTTTGCTCTATTAATGCTAAATATGTAACATATAGTCAAAAGTAGGTTTAATCAAAACAGGGATATCATTTTACATACTTCTCACTATGCCATTACCCTGTCGATGTTGAGCAGGGAACTTATTCTAATTTGAAGCTGGGTGGGACAAAATTAACCATTGTTTAGCCATGTATATAAGCTACAACATGTTTATTTCTCCTTATCACAAAACATTACTGGACATAAGCAAGAAAATAGTTGTTTAGGGGTGGTACCTTTACCTTTTTGTGGGCTAACAAGTAGTATTATGGATACTTGCAACTAAAAATGCTCAATGTAGCACAAAAACCAGGCTAGGATGCAACCACGCCCTCGATTAGATATGATTATTCGGCAAGGTCATCATTGTTTCACAATGAAGAGAGCAAGTGCGGCGCTGGGAGAGGGGATGCAATACTATGTGATACTGGAAGCTCAGCAAGCTGGCCTTCGTCTGACATGGTAACTGCTCAACCAGCAATCCCCCATACTACAATCTTCAAGTATATACACACACACACACACACACACACACACACACACACACACACACACACACATGTACACACGGTTCGCATACAGATGCACACATATATATACACACACATGCAGGTGTATTGCAAAAATGAATACACACACCGCTTCAGTGGTAGCTGGAGATCACAAAATGTTCAGTCTTCTTGTAAGAAGAGGCCAAACCAAAGTATGGATTGACTGAACTTGGTCTATTAAGACATATGTGTTTGTGTGTTGTTCAGCCACTATTATAAGTGCATGCTCATAGAGCACCTCTAGTCATTGCAATATAGATTGCGCCGAAATACCTATCTGATCCCGAGTGGAATCACCTGAATAATTAATGTGAGGCAAACGGTTCGAAGTTTCACTATATTAGTGTTCGACTGAGCGAACGTGAAATACTGTCCAAATATTTTAGACTCACTTGACGTCGAAACTCCGGTACGAGCTCGGGCTTCACCAAGGCTTCACCCACAGGTCATCTGATTCTGGAACGCCGATTTCATTTAAATTTAGGTCATCCGGTAATTGGTTTTCGTGATAGTTGAAGGACAAAAACAGTCCACGCAGCTCGTCCTAGGTGGCTAAGCACTACCAGTGCCGGATTATTAGGATGTGACAGCTCGCTACTCAGGCGAAACAATGGGCGGAAGTGTGTCAGGCGATTTCTTGGTAGCATCATTACTTAGCACGATTTGGAAGAAAATATTAGGACTTTGGAACATACGCCTCTGAAGCTTTGTATCGATTCTACGGGAATATTTACAGCGGTTTCCCTTATATCTTATCAAAGCGTCGGCAAGGAGAGGGGTGGTTTGGAGGTACATCACCTCCCATCCACTCGAGTTGACATAATATGTTGTTTCAGAATAGTAGATGCGACATTAGAACAAAGCCTTCCTTTTTTATTTTTACATGGGGAAGGGGATTTCGAGAAAAAGATCATATCAAAATGTCTGTCTACCGTCACCCCTTCCTTCTACATTGATTCCTCCCAGTTCATAGTGCTCAATGCATTAAGATGTTCTACAGGAACCCTCCTTGTAAATTACCTTACATGATTAAAAAACTTAGTTACAGCAAGATTAAATTAGATGACTACGAATATGCGTGGCACTGTCAAAAATAAATAAGTGAATTAGCTTTGCACATTAAGTGGCCTGCATTTAACTGTCTTCGAGGGCCAACACAGACAACAGCTGCCCCGACTACGTGTGCCGAGTCGCACATGAAGCCGGCCGACGCCGTTCGGCGAGCGACCTGGCACGCACGCTTATCGACCTCTGAGCCATCTGTCAAAGTAACCGAAACACACCCGGTTCGGCTGAGAAGTACATCTGGCACGTGAGAAACAGTAACCGGGAGGACACAGTTACCGGGGGGAGGGGGGGGGGAGTTCGATGGCAACATTATCGGCGATTCGTGGATGGGACAAAAACGCCTGACAGGGCTACCACGCAGGCGGTCGAGGCCTGACTGAGTGTTCCTGCGCTGTCCTGGCGAAATGTGCCGTTGTCGCCTCGGAGCACGCCTGCGGTGGTCGGCCCGTCCAGCCGCAGACCACTGCCCAGCGGCAGCTGGGACACCACTCACCACGTCCAGCCGCAGACCACTGCCCAGTGGCAGCTGGGACACCGCGACATCACGGCCCGTCCAGCCGCACACCACTGCCCAGTGGCAGCTGGGACACCACGACAGTACGGCCCGTCCAGCCGCACACCACTGCCCAGTGGCAGCTGGGACACCACGATAGTACGGCCCGTCCAGCCGCAGACCACTGCCCAGTGGCAGCTGGGACACCACGATAGTACGGCCCGTCCAGCCGCACACCACTGCCCAGTGGCAGCTGGGACACCACGATAGTACGGCCCGTCCAGCCGCAGACCACTGCCCAGTGGCAGCTGGGACACCACTCACCACGTCCAGCCGCACACCACTGCCCAGTGGCAGCTGGGACACCACGACAGTACGGCCCGTCCAGCCGCACACCACTGCCCAGTGGCAGCTGGGACACCGCGACATCACGGCCCGTCCAGCCGCACACCACTGCCCAGTGGCAGCTGGGACACCACGACAGTACGGCCCGTCCAGCCGCACACCACTGCCCAGTGGCAGCTGGGACACCGCGACATCACGGCCCGTCCAGCCGCACACCACTGCCCAGTGGCAGCTGGGACACCACGACAGTACGGCCCGTCCAGCCGCACACCACTGCCCAGTGGCAGCTGGGACACCACGATAGTACGGCCCGTCCAGCCGCACACCACTGCCCAGTGGCAGCTGGGACACCGCGACATCACGGCCCGTCCAGCCGCACACCACTGCCCAGTGGCAGCTGGGACACCACGATAGTACGGCCCGTCCAGCCGCACACCACTGCCCAGTGGCAGCTGGGACACCACTCACGGCCCATCCAGCCGCACACCACTGCCCAGTGGCAGCTGGGACACCACGATAGTACGGCCCGTCCAGCCGCACACTACTGCCCAGTGGCAGCTGGGACACCACTCACGGCCCGTCCAGCCGCAGACCACTGCCCAGTGGCAGCTGGGACACCACGACAGTACGTCTCGTCCAGCCGCACACCACTGCCCAGTGGCAGCTGGGACACCACTCACGGCCCGTCCAGCCGCAGACCACTGCCCAGTGGCAGCTGGGACACCACTCACGGCCCGTCCAGCCGCAGACCACTGCCCAGTGGCAGCTGGGACACCACTCACGGCTCGTCCAGCCGCAGACCACTGCCCAGTGGCAGCTGGGACACCACGACAGTACGGCCCGTCCAGCCACACACCACTGCCCAGTGGCAGCTGGGACACCACTCACCACGTCCAGCCGCAGACCATGCCCAGTGGCAGCTGGGACACCGCGACAGGACGGTGATAGTGCGTCGTGGCGATAGCGACGTCAGCCTTCGTCGATGACGGCGCGTCTGCTGGCCGAGGGTGAGGCCAGTGGCGCACGTCTGCTGGCTGAGGGTGGGGCCAGTCGCGCACGCACGCGGGTCCGTGCTTCCCGAGCGAGCCTGGGGCTCTCGCGATGGAAAACAAAAACGAACAAAGCTGGTCCGTGATTGCTTCACAGGACATCTGCGAGGATCATTTTAACCGTTGAGACGATCCTTGAAGCCCTTTAAGAGTCTCTGATGCCCTGCATGCTGATACGATGTGTATATTTAAATCATCTGAGTTACCTGCTGATGTACTGGCGCCGTCTCCCCCGAGCAGAACCCCGATGTGCCACGTGCTGGACGTGCTCCTGGTGCGGACAATTGCGGTAGTGTATATCACTCGAGGGAAATTTCAGCCAGTACACGAGACCGTCATTTCGTGGCAATGACGACTTCATGTTACCATATATCAAGACACTACCCTATCTACGACTGTCGTTGATAGGGTAATAGGGCGGATTTCGCAGAACGTCATAATATTTAAAGCACACTTTATATTTATTGCTGGCAATGTCTGCACTGGTGGATGCTCAATATGTAGATACAACATATGCTGGTCAGCAGAGGCGGCACCGGTGGGTGCTATCAAAATACGAAGAGGAGTTGAAAGTACCGGCCAGGAAAATGGTCCCGTTGATCGGTAGAGGCGAGTGGAACATGACAGCCACATGGCCCACACCGTCTTTCCGGTCAGATACTCACACCCAGTCTCGGGGGAGGGGGCATTTTGTACCCCCTCTAATTTGCAAACTAAGCGTTGCACGAAAACGACGGTGACGTCATCGGAAAGCGCTCGACGAATAGGGTCAGAAATTGCCCCCAAAATTGTATCCCCCAAAAAGTGACGTCACTATGGGGTCTATGTGTTCACGACTGACATCAATTTCGTTTTCGCTCTGGGAGTTCATTTTTTTGGGAGGTTTTGAAAACAAAGATTATTTGGAATCAGAAAAGGAAGGCGAAATTGACCAAGATCCCACAATCTTTGTGCACCCAAAAAACAACATTGAACGTTTTACGTTTTCAAAATATTTAGTTTTCAATTTTCTCGCTTGTTATAATGGGAAGAGCGGACCAAGAAACTTTGTTTTAAGTGAACTTGCCCTCATAAAGAGTGTTTACTTTGGCAAGAAGCTTCGATTTTAGCCCTAATGGGCAAATATGCAAAACTAATGCGTCATCAAAAACGAAAACATCAGAAATTCCTCTGGTGCATTTTGTTGCATCCCTAAAGATCAGCAAACACCGAGGGTTTCATCCAAATACCTTTATCCGTTAAAGCGTGACGACTAGTTGAACATTTTTTGGTGGTGACCTCACTTGACCTTGACTAACTCGTTGACCGTAGATGACCTGACCTCAAAATTTTCACACAACATGCCAAATTGATGTGGAAAAAGTGTGCCAAATTATGGCGCGCTGTTGCGCGCCGTTCTTTCACTACCGGCGTACATCCTTTGGAAGGTGCAAAATTCCCCCCCCCCCCCTCCTGAGACGGGGCAGGTTAAGAGCTTAATCAATTGACGATCAAACTTGCATGCTAACCTCAACGATCCTTTCACTCCTCGTGACACTTATTCTGTTCGTCTTTCTTCGCTGTATCCGTTGTTGCCGAGTGGCATTATCGGAGACGAGTCCGCACCGGGGTCGCCGCGTGGACACCGACCTCTTTCACCTGGTTTGTGCTGTGCTGTAGCAGCGGCAGATCCATCTGATGTCCAATTGGCCGCATCTGGCCGTCAACCGCCAAATGCTTCGGCGAACCTCAGAATCTGGTCCATTCTGTCGGATGTCACTCCAGAGAGCTGGGCACTGCTTGACTTGGCGTCGTGGCGATCTCCGGATGGAATTTCCCCGATTGAACCCTCCGTTGACCTTACCTTGAAATCTGCAGCTGCTCGACCGCTGAACACAAAGGCCTCGAGGGGCGTGTAAATCTGCAGATGGGCGCCACAAACACCGGCGGACATTGTGGCGGCCGGGTCAGCAGCGGGACTGACCGGCGGCCGGGTCAGCAGCGGGACTGACCGGCGGCCGGGTCAGCGGCCGGACTGACCGGCGGCCGGGTCAGCAGCGGGACTGACCGGCGGCCGGGTCAGCAGCCGGACTGACCGGCGGCCGGGTCAGCGGCCAACCGGTGGCCGGGTCAGCGGCGGGACTGACCGGCGGCCGGGTCAGCAGCGGGACTGGCTGGTGGCCGGGTCAACAGCGGACGACCGGCGGCCGGGTCAGCGGCCGGACTGACCGGCGGCCGGGTCAGCAGCGGGACTGGCCGGCGGCCGGGTCAGCGGCGGGACTGACCGGACTGACCGGCGGCCGGGTCAGCGGCCGGACTGACCGGCGGCCGGGTCAGCAGCGGGACTGACCGGCGGCCAGGTCAACAGCGGGCACGTGTTTGACCGGCGCTCCAGAGCGAGTGCGAAGCCGGCCGGTTCATAGAGCCGCCTCGCCACGGAGCGCGTCTGATTCCGGGGCGTGTGAATACGCCAGCGGGATATATATACCAAATTCCGCGCGCCTCTCGGAAAGCGGATTCCGTTGCCATTGTCAGTTGCGCCATAACCGGGCGTGGTGAGTGCCGTCGCTGAGCTGGTGGAAATGGAAATGGTGAAGTGGGACGCTCTGAATATCGAGGAAAGAATTTCGGAGGTAGAAATAACTGTTTCCGGTGAAAATACCAGGAAAGTAGCTGGCGGTTGTATGGTATTTATGTATGTGCTTCAATATGGGCAGTACATCAATTACATGGGATGCGATTAGATTGACGCAAAAGCCAGGCTTCATTCGAGCCGCCATTCCAGTAGCCTTCACCTCAAGCGCAAGCAAAACATACACACACACACACACACACACACACACACACACACACACATTACGCCCACGCACGTCACATATAGACACTCGAGCGCGTCCGCCCACGGCCCCATCGCACGATTGATTCAGTTCCTAGCATCGCTAGATTATACTTTAAGAAAACTAATCATCAGTTAATCGTGTCCATGCTGGGATGCATTTCTGAGAAAGTAACGCTAGTCGGCTCATTTTCTCTCTATCCAGCCATATGCCGCTCTGGAGAGTATTGACTTTTCGTTAAGTAAGGGAACACGGGAAGTGGTGCGGTTATGTGTTTGATACAATTTCATCTGGCTTTTAAATACTTTGGGTAGTGAGGATGGATGGCTCAAGCTTCCATGTCTAAGGCCACATGTACATGTTCTTAAATCAGTGATCTGAGTGGAGTACAGGTTGGTTATTATTACCTTCCGCTAGAGGATAAAGCGAGCTGCACTGTCTGCCCATTTATTAACGTCAGGATTGAGCGCTGAGGCTGATGGATTCCTTCTTAGCGTCATTTTTTTTGCTATCTCTTCTCTCTATCGCCTAGTTTTCTTCCACTACTTGAGTTGAGTCGCCTCTATATTCCTTCTATCCCGTTTTTATTTTCCACCCCTTCTCTCTTATGTCCTGTTTGACCATTTGACTCTCCATTTGACATCATCCGAATGAAGGAAGCTTATCTTTTGCATGCCGACATATTTTGCCATCCTTTCCATCCGAGGGAGGGGAGGGGAGGGGAGGGGAGAGGAGGGGGAAAGTGGTGGCTATCACCCCCTTTCCATGTTGTCTCTCATTGCGATGGACCTATAAAACAACAGGTGCACTTTGTGCTACGATGCGATTCCAACGGTACCAGATTTCTCTATGTCATTTCAGTCAACCAGTGATCATCAAGATAGGTGAAAAGTGAACACATGCAAAGTGGAGGGTATCTGCATCTCGAGCCGGTCATCACATCATACCAATTTGGCACAGAACCGCGACATAGTCTCCAACTGAGATTCGCATGAATGTGCCGATGCATCAGTTTATGTATTCGGCCTCGCAGTACCGGGATCAAATTTAACCACCAATCTCTCGAAGTTTATCTCGTTTAATTGCAAAGTCGTTCAGGATATCGCTTTATAAATATTGCATGTATTCCGACAATTGATGAGCGCACATTTTGCATGGGGGGACAACTTCCGGGGAAAAGATCATATAAACATTTCTGCCTATCGTCATCCCTTTCCCACCCCTATAAAATTGTGTCCTAAGCAAATCGAGTTTCAGTCCAATCAGGTACCCGAGCTACGGACATGTGAAGGTCAGGTCGCGACCTCGTCTCAATGCAGTTTTTATATGTGTATTGATACATTCGTCATGAATAGGATGTACAAGGCGCAATGCAAAGTGAAAAATGATTGCATAAGAAATTGACAAAGACGACTTCAGAAATGGAACTTCAGAAATATAAAAGCTGTCTCCGATTGTTTTGATTGTTGGATTGTTCCGATTGTTGGAGAAATGGAACTACTATGTCCGATTGTTCTTCTTTCGGGGAGGTAGAATGCGTGGAAACTGGAAACGGATTGGAATGGATGCAATGGAAATGCAATCAGTTGGATTTTTCTCAAAGTTTTCAAGCACAGGGGAAATATTTGGCATTTATTTAATGCCACTACCTTTTTCTGCGCACAAACTCCTCGAAAATTGTCGACTTCATCGGATCATCAAATATTTTTGGAGGTGGTCCTCTTTGACCGGAGCTAGGTCAATGACTTTACATGACCTGAAGTTGAAATTTCTACTTCAGACGCAAAAATGATCAAGGAAAAGGTATTGCAAATTTTGCGGCGCTGCGGCCGCCGTTTTCCCGCTGTTGTTGAAAAAACCTAACGTGGGGGGGGGATATGAGAATCTGGAACGCATTGTTTGGTACTGTGTGATCATCAATTGTTGGCAGATGTATCCAGGGTTGCAAAAACCCGCGAACTCGCAAACCCGGGTTTGCGTGACAGTTTTTGTATTTTTCCCTACGAAAGTGACAGAACAGAGCGACGGCGACGTGTTTATTAACTGCGTAGCATCGTGAAAAATAATTTCGCCAGAAATGTAGCCTCTTGACACCACCAGAAAAAAACGATTTGACATGACTACATTCGCGTGTTTAAAGAGTTTCATAAAATCCGTCAACACATTTCAAATATCTTCAGAGCTTCCTTTTTATACCAGGTTTTTATACCAGATCTGCGAACTTTCGTGACAATTGTCATGCCCGTTGGAAATTCCCATTGGCAATCGAGAGAGTTTGCGAAATTTTGCCAAGAGTTTGCAGAATTTTGTCACGGCGTGACTCGCTGCGGAAGTTTTCCTATGACGCGGAGGTGTGGGTAATTCTTCAGACAGTAAATATTATATTTGAAGGGCCTTTTTTATTCATAGTTGTTGAGGAACAGTGCTGGTGATGGAGAAGGGTGCGGGAAAAGTGAAAAGGGTAACACCATCAAGGCTGAAAAGACAGTGCAAGTACTGGAAGTCTTGTCAGTACAGGGGACAGCAGCGATCATTTAAAGTTCACTTTAAAGCTGTGCACCCAGGCAAAGAAGTTGAGTTTGCGGATAAAGACAAGGCATTTGGCCCTGAAGGGCGTTGGTCATGCTGGGTGAAGAGACCTGTGGAGGATGTGGAGAAGCCAAGGCAACAACAGCAGTGCATGGATACAAGTAAGCTTATTAATACATATTATTAACTATTAAGTGAGGGTAATCATGGGACAGTTGCCACATAACGATATGCCAAATGTCACCTTAGGATCTAGGAATTTAGTAGGGAAAGGTGGGTATTTTGGGTATTCATTTAGCAGGTGACACACATTGGGAAATGTCACATTTATTGATTTCCCAAGGTGGGGCTAAAACCTAACATAACCTGACCTAACCTAACCTAAACTGACCTAACCTAACCCCTAACCTAACCTAAAGCGTACCCTAAACCTCCTAATCTCAGGTAAAATTTTCCCAAGATGTGAACATTTCCCAATGTGTGATGCCTGCTAAATGAATACCTTTGGGTATTCATTTAGCAGGCATCACACATTGGGAAATGTGCACATCTTGGGAAATTTTTACCAAAGATTAATGGGTTTAGGGTAGGCTCTAGGTTAGGTCAGTTGGTATCGTACGAGCAGGTGTCACACATTGGGATATGTCACATTTCCAAATTTCCCAAGGTGGGCCTAAAACCTAACATAACCTGACCTAACCTAACCTAACCTCATAGGCCTGGGAACAGGGGGGCAGGGGTGGCTTGCCCCCCAACTTTGGGACGGGGGCGTCACCCCCCCCAAATTTCAGAGAATTTTAAGGCACCAAGGGGGAGAGGGCTGCAGCCCTCTCCGACTGACCCTAGATAAATCCCGACTCAGAGTCTCCAGCCTCCCGAACTTTAAAATCGTTCCCGGGCCTCTGCCTAACCTGACCTAACCTAACCTAACCTGACCTAACTAACCTAAACTGACCTAACCTAAACCCTAACCTAACCTAAAGCCTACCCTAAACCCCCTAATCTTTGGACAAATTTCCCAAGATGTCAACATTTCCCAATGGTGTGACACCTGCTAAATGAATACCCCCTAATCTTCGGTAAAATTTTCCCAAGATGTGAACATTTCCCAATGTGTGATGCCTGCTAAATGAATACCTTTGGATATTCATTTAGCAGGCATCACACATTGGAAATGTGCACATCTTGGGAAATTTTTCCAAAGATTAATGGGTTTAGGGTAGGCTCTAGGTTAGGTCAGCTGGTATCATACGAGCAGGTGTCACACATTGGGAACTGTCACATTGATTGATTTCCCAAGGTGGGGCTAAAACCCAACATAACCTGACCTAACCTAACCTAAACTGACCTAACCTAACCTAAACCCTAACCTAACCTAAAGCCTACCCTAAACCCCCTAATCTTCAGTAAAATTTTCCCAAGATGTGAACATTTCCCAATGTGTGATGCCCACTTGTACGATACCAGTCAGTTTAGGTTCAGTCAGGTTAGGTTAGGTTAGGTCAGGCTGGGATAGGTAGGTATTAGCCCCACCTTGGAAAGTCAATAAATGTGACATTTTCTAATGTGTGACGCCTGCTAAATGAATACTGTATTTTGTACCACTTAAGCATTAACATTGGTATTCATTTAGCAGGCATCACACATTGGGAAATGTCACATATCTTGATTTTCCAAGGTGGGGCTAAAACCTAACATAACATAACCTAACCTAACCTGACCTAAACTGACCTAACCTAAACTGTAACCTAATCTAAAGCCTACCCTAAACCCCCTAATCTTTGGACAAATTTCCCAAGATGTGAACATTTCCCAAAGGTGTGACGCCTGCTAAATGATTACCTTAATATTACCTAGCTGGGAAATGTTCATGTGTATCTTGTAATACATTTATGAACATACAGTTCAACATACAGGCGCGGTGTGCGAGTGTTTCGTGTGCCCACTATGGTGGTGTCGGATGAACATAAACATGTATTTTTTGTGTGGCTTGCTTGTGCGTTTCTCTATTGTTACAGTGTCTTGCTGATTGTGGAAGTGAGTTCCAGGTGCGGATGGCTCCGTGAGTAAACCGCTTATGCGTGGTGGCGAGGCGCGGTGTGCGAGTGTTTCGTGTGCCCACTATGGTGGTGTCGGATGAACATAAACATGTATTTTTGTGTGGCTTGCTTGTGCGTTTCTCTATTGTTACAGTGTCTTGCTGATTGTGGAAGTGAGTTCCAGGTGCGGATGGCTCCGTGAGTAAACCGCTTATGCGTGGTGGCGAGGCGCGGTGTGCGAGTGTTTCGTGTGTCCACTATGGTGGTGTCGGATGAAGACGAAGTGCGTGTTTTCCAGGCGGAAACTTCATGTCTGCGTGATATAAGTTATTTGTTCAATTGTGGCCCGTCGTCGATGTGGATGAATTTGTGGATTGCGCTGCAGTCATGGATCGGAATGAGCTGGTCAAAGCGACCAACCCAAAGCCTGTCGAACGGGAATGGCATGTTCGTTCTTTTCAAGCCAGTGGCAATGCGCACTCGTATTTCGCACTGTTCATAGTATGATATCAGTTCATCTATAATATGAATCCGTAAAGATGTCCGCAGACCTGGTGATGGAAGAGAGGCCAATCAGAAGCTTGCCTGTCCACTGACTGTATGGAGTTATTGGTTGTCAAGTTTGAGCGCTATTTTTGCGACCTATATGGCACGATATCAATTTCGGGCAAATGGGTAAACAATTGTGGAACTGGTGACATATCAAACATTATTGGAGGTGACCTCACTATACCTGCAATACCTCGGTGAGATGAAATGACCTGACCTTTAAATGTTCACATATCATTTCAAATTTATTCCCGGAAAGGTGTACCAATCTCGCGGTGCTGCGCGCCACCGTTTTTTTTCGTTAACCCCGAAAAACCTTAGAGGGGGGGGTCAAACATCCCGCCCCCAGCAGGGCGCGGGTTAAATACACAATTTCAATTTCCTGTTTAACCCGGCAGGCGGTGGGCCTCTCAGCCACCTTCCAGGCGGTTGGGGGGCATTTTTGTTGCCCCCCCCTTTACTTTTTTCACGATATCTCCTAAACGCTTGGCAATAGCGACACGAAATTTTGCACACGGTAAGATGAATATCTAGGGCATGCATGTCTCAAATTTTGAGTGTGTACTAGGTCAGGTCAGGTCACAATAAGGTCAAAGGTCAAATTATTGGATGATTATTTTATCCAAGTGCAACCGATGCTTATAAATCAGGCAAACCTTTAAAATGTCTAAGACATACCTTTACAGTGTTACCCAGAGGTCTTAGTTTAAATTTTGCTTGACCCAACCTGACCTGACCTGGCCTAACTTACCTGACTGAATCAGTTTCGGCGAAGAAAGTTGTTATGGATATCGTTAGAACATCACTGTGACCTGACCTGACCTCAGATGTGCCTGAAATTTTGTACACGTATGCGCTAGGTATTCATTTGAAGCTATACCAAGTTTTGCGTTGCTATCTCAAAGCATTTTGGAGTTGTCGTGAAAAAAGTAAAGGGGGGGGCAAAAAAATCCCCCCCCACCGCCTGAAGGGTTAAGATTCCGCGTGACAGATTTTGGGGTGATGACAAAAGTTTGTGACAGTCTGATCACTTTTTGCAGCCCTGGATGTATCAAGGATAAAACCGATCACCTGAATGGTTCAGAAGTTACCTCGGAGAATATAAGTCGGGAGTCAAATTAACTTTCGCGCGGCGAGTATTAACTGCGTCCCCATGTCATACCTCACGCGTCTCGACAGCGACCTCATATCGCATTCCTCTTGGAAACGGTCTCATATCATATCTCACGCGTCTCGACAGCGGCCTGATATCTTGTCTCAGTCCTCGCAACAGCGGTGTCATATCATTTGTCTCTCGTCTCGACGCCGGCCTCATATCATACCTCATACGTCTCGACAACGGCCTCATATCCTACCTCACTGCTCTCTACAGCGGCCTCAAATCTTACCTCACTGTTCTCGACAGCGGCCTCATATCCTACCTCAGTGCTCTCGACAGCGGCCTCATGTCCTACCTCACTGCTCTCGATAGCGGCCTCATATCATACCTCACTCGTTTCGACAACGGCCTCATACCCTACCTCACTGCTCTCGACAGCGGCCTCATATCCTACCTCACTGCTCTCGACAGCGGCCTCATATCCTACCTCAGTGCTCTCGACAGCGGCCTCATATCCTACCTCACTGCTCTCGACAGCGGCCTCAAATCGTACCCTACTCGTCGCGACAGCGGCCTCATGTCATATCTCACTGGTCTCAACGATGTCATATCACATCGTCTCTCCAGCGGCCTCATATGATGATGCGTTCGTCTCAATGGTGTCCTCATATCATATCTCATTCGTCTCGATGTTGTCCTCATAACATACCAAAGCACAGCATATCATGCAATGCACTTCTCACCTGTATCGATATTGATCTCACTCCATATCTCACTCATCTCGACATTTTCCTCAAATCATATCTTCCTCGCTTCGACATTCACCTCATATGACTTCTCACTCGTCTCGACATTGGTCTCACATTATATCTCCTCATCCTGACGTTGATCTCATGAAGACACCGACGACGTCATGTTGGTAGTTGATATAGTGAGCAGATCTTTTGCGCAAGATGAGCAACTTGAAACTGCAATCAGTAGCACTGACATCGATCCGAGGCTTTTCTCGCATCTATTTTGTTGCTGTCATGCATCTATTCTTATAAACTCCAAGCTTGCTATATCCCCAGATATACTTCTCTTTATCACACCGGCGCATTTTAGTCCCACGTTGTCTACAAGTTGTGTATTATTTGTACGGGCCCGGGGCCCGCTAATCCCCTTCCTATGCAGCTTTCGCAATGGGCTGCATTTTTGAGTTTGGCGCTTGTATCTGATGGGTGAAGTTTTTCAACCGTGCAGTATTTGCTATAGGGAATATAAGCACATGTTGTGTTCTACTTCCAATTCCAGTGGGACGAAACAAGATAGGATAAAAATGGATATGTAACAGATGAGGCCTACTGGGCTTTACCGGTGATCCGTGGCAATGAGGCGGCTTACTGACTTCGAACATATGCACATGTCACATCAATGCACATCACAAGTGAACACCGTGACTTACTGACTTCAAACATATGCACATGTCACACCAATGCACATCACAAGTGAACACCGTGACTTTAGTGGCTCTCCCATTCGATTGCACAACAGAAACTGCGCGAACAGTTCAACATATCAGAACTCAGCGATCCAGAAATGGGATTTCAACGGGAAGAACTTTCTCTCAGGGAGCTTGAAACTATTCGAATATAAATGGAATATTGATTGCATCATGAATAAGGACACTACCAGGGAGGAAGGCATTATGACAGGACGAGGGATGGTTTAGCATGCTGTGCTGTGTGCGCGTGGGAAGAGCAGGGGGAGATGTACTACCATGTCTCATGTTTGAAATGGGGAATGGCCCCAAATATGTTAAGAACGCTGATTCAGAAGAACAGATGAAGTCCGCGGGGATGAAGTTCGCTGTGGGAAGTGGCTTCAAAGCCGTGGCAACCACGGAACAAACACATACCTCACGAAATACGTTCCAGCGGTGGGCTCACGAAACACGTTAGTTGCCACGAACGTCTCGCACCAGTGAACAGTGGAGCACATCGAAACCAGATTGCATGATCGGGATGCCTGTCTAAATGAAGTCAACGTTTACCTATGTGGCATTGAAAAGTATGATCGGGTGCCCGAAGTCCATACGGGTGGGTGTGCCGTGTGTATGTACCGAATCTCCACCACAGAGGTACCGACGCCACGGATGCTCAAGTGGGGCGAGCTGGATGGACGCAGCATCGCTCCATATGATGCCACCACACTCAGTATTTCATCTTCAGCAAGCATCCAATGAGAATAGCATGACGTTGTGGCCAAGTCGTGTTGAGCTTGACCGGGAAGGCGTTCGCATACTCCGCGTGAACAACGTCCGGCCGTCTGTAGTGGTGTCTGTAGGTGTCTGTAGGTATAGTGCATAATGGCACCTGTCATGCACCAATAGTAAGATGCCTTGTTGGCTGGATTACGATCGTGACCTAATGAGCTTTATGTGTCCAGATTTTGAAGGGCTTCAACATGGCTATCGACACATTCGGTTCACCATGGAGCATTTCGCGCCCAATGCAGTGACTGTGCAGGCTTGGGGGAAAGTCATCTGTGACATTCGCGTTACGTGTTTTAGACCGAATGGGTCAACTACGATCCTGTCATCTTACCCCAGTGAAATTGTCATTAAGACAACGTGGGATGCTCATATTGCCTATTGCGATCCACGTACGGTAAAACACGTCGCCGGACAAAAACGCCAGCACGCGTAAACGTAACGGAAAATATAATGGTGTAGGGAAATACGTAGATAGACCAGGACATCGTAGATACATCACACAATTATCAGGGAATAAAGCTACACATCCATATATATTTCGTGATTCTAGGGTACTTAACTGCAATGTAACAAGCCTCTCAATTGGTGCTGAGGTCACGCCTGCCGGTCAGCCTCCCAATTGGTGCTGAGGTCACGCCTGCTGGTCAGCCTCCCAATTGGTGCTGAGGTCACGCCTGCCGGTCAACCTCTCAATTGGTGCTGAGGTCACGCCTGCCGGTCAAACTCCCAATTGGTGCTGAGTTCACGCCTTCCGGTCAACCTCCCAATTGGTGCTGATGTCACGCCTGCCGGTCAACATCCCATTTGGTGCTGAGGTCACGCCTGCCGGTCAACCTCCCAATTGGTGCTGAGATCACGCCTGCCGGTCAGCCTCCCAGTTGGTGCTGAGGTCACGCCTGCCGGTCAGCCTACTTATCAGTAGGCTATATATCAGCCTACTTATAGTCAGATATCTTTCAGGTTAGTCAGAATTTAATACTTTCTGCACCTGTTTTCTCGCTCCATCGTTGTTTCGCATTACCATGTGGTCTTTCCAACCAGGGCACATTCTACCAACTGATTGAGGGAGTCGGTGGTCCCCTCGTGACACCATCGTCTGCCTGTGGAAGCAGGCCACCTTCGGCTTTAAGCTGGCGACTTTTATTGACCACGCAGAGCGTAGCTCAGAATTATTATGCAGTTGTTGTATTTGGAGCGATACGGAGCGAGGACCTGCAGTCTTCGCCTGCAGTCTGTGGACCGTGGAAACTCCTTCAGCTCCTGAAGCATCTTTTCGTATCTGAAAACGAGGAGAGAATGAAAGCAATAGAGCACGAAAGCACGAGAGCTGAGATCGAGAGAGCAAGAGAGCGAGATATAAAAAAGATAAAGTAAGGTCGGTTTCAACTTTCTGGTTTTAGGTGCGATTGCCGTAAAATGCATGTTTTTTAGTTAAAAAACAATTTAACTGCTAAGGTTACATCGCATCACGTTTTTGCCGGCATAGAGGGAGAGATTAACCCAGAGCATCTGTATCGTGAGGGCAGCGTGCTGCTGGCTGATTTCCATGCATTCACATACAGCGCAGGTGCATTTACTAGGTAAAATACACCACACAATTTCACAAATTTGGTCCAGTTCCTTTCTTGTATCATCTTCAGCCAGTCTTTAATGTTCCATATCACGCCATCATTGGATTACTTACTGCGCCTCACCAGCTGCAGAACGGCAGTAGCGCAGATCACGGTGGGGCGGCAGTGCGAGCGATAGCGGCGGCACCGTCACGGGTGGCAGCGGAAGTTGCACGCGGCGGCGGCGGCCGGCTGCAGCGCCGAGAGTCAGCATGTCCCTGCCCGGAAAATGGTATTTATTCGCAAAACCCGTGTTTTTGCGTTCGCTCATTTGAAAGGCAATTTGGGTATCTTCGTTTATGAAGATTCAAATATATGCGATTTTCAATTCCGTGACAGATTTCCAGGCCGTGAGTCACGAAATGTCACGAAATAAAAGGTCACGAGGTAATTTTCTCAAAATTATATATTTTGGCAGAAACCATCACGAATTCATTACTTGCACTTCTGCAATCTAAACAAAACGCATTACAAAGTGAAGTTATGTCTGACCGTGTAGGTGATACAGGCCGTTGAAGAGAACCACTTTTCGGGGCATCTCAAAATTGTCCAATGCTATAACTCGAAAACGGTTGGGATGATCGGCCAATAAATTACACAGGCGGATTCGCGCACTCGATTACGCGATTAGCCAATTTTTATCCAAATCTGAGAGATGAGGGCATCATATCGTCCATTTCACCGATCGATCTGTCGTCGAGAAGCTTTGTCCTGCGATACTGACAGGACCGAAAGCATACGCACGTTTCATGCTTTCGCATACAGTTGTGTCCGAAATCATGCAACAGACGAGCGAAAGAAATACACAATCACGTGAATTTTGTTTCACCGTTCTCGAACACTGACCCCAAGTTTGTCTGCTTCCAACCGGTGGACGATCTGCCAGAGCTTACAGTCAGCTGGCGAGTGTTTCTGTTTCACGATAGTTCCTTCCGTCGGCTGCTTTCAAGCATTGCTGGCCATCTGGCAGCAGCATTCCGTGTCGGTCGAAAGATCGCCGGAGCCGCCAGTGTCGGTCGGAGGATCGCCGGAGCCGCCAGTGTCGGTCGGAGGATCGCCGGAGCCGCCAGTGTTGGTCGGAGGATCGCCGGAGCCGCCAGTGTCGGTCGGAGGATCGCCGGAGCCGCCAGTGTCGGTCGGAGGATCGCCGGAGCCGCCAGTGTCGGTCGGAGGATCGCCGGAGCCGCCCGCGTCGGTCGGAGGATCGCCGGAGCCGCCAGTGTCGGTCGGAGGATCGCCGGAGCCACCCGAGTCGGTCGGAGGATCGCCGGAGCCGCCAGTGTCGGTCGGAGGATCGTCGGAGCCGCCAGTGTCTGTCGGAGGATCGCTGGAGCCATCCGTGTCGGTCGGAGGATTGCGGGAGCCGCCCGCAATATTATCACACACCCAAGCGAGTCACCCACTCACATCTCAGGGATTTAAGCCGGTCCGAACAATGAAATGCCACACAAAAACGCCGCGGGACACGATGACATAGCTACTCAGAAGACGTGAGCTCGTGTTCTGTTTCTTTGGTTTTGAAGTGTGTGCAGCCACCTGTGGGTCAGGGCGAGAAAAGTCGGAAAGCTGCATTGTTTTTGAAATCTGTGTCAGAGTAGGAACTGCACTGTCGTGAAGGGTGCGTTAACACGCGCACTGGAGGGGGGGCGAAATCCGCCCACCCCTCCGGTTTTTCGTACATAACTCCAGATTTTACCGGTCGATATACGCCATTGTTCGCGTACCTACTTAGAAATGACCGGCGCGTCGTTTAAAGCAAGACAAATGGAAATCTGCTGACCATTTTTCGAATTAGGGGACGTTAAAGTTTAAAAAAATCGTAGCGCCAGACCACAAAAATCGACGCTGATGCGCTTCCTGTATATCCGCTAGTGTTCTTGGCAATACTAGCGACTTGTTTGATGTATATTGATATGCTATATAGTTTCAAGGTCATGTTATGTCACCGAGGTCAAGTCAGGTCAAGTTCATGACAGGTTAATGGAACCAAACTTGGTCAACTGGAATGTTGTCATAAATGCACTACTGTTTGTCATTGTGTACCTAAGCGTTTCCATACTTTATTCATGTGCTTCACTCCTTTCTTCGTGAAGCCGATTGCGCCGAGCTGCCCGACGGAGCAGTCGGGCGGGCGGCCCGGTTCCGGTAACTGGAACAGGTAACCGACCTGATAAAGTGCTGCTATATAGGTGACCTGAGGTCAAATGTCGGGTCTCGCGTCTGTATTGCATCATTAGTAATGTCCAAAACATCATTGATGCCTATTTTGGAGCATTTAAACACGATCACAGCGATCCATAACAAGACAAGCCAAGCCACGCAAAACAAGCAAATTTTGACAAATGTGACCTCGTTTGACCTTGAAGATATTGACCTAAGGTCATGAAATTTGCACACAATAGAGTTCATGACCGTATCCATCCACCCTGGGAATTTCGTTCCTCCAGCTTTAATAGGAGCCGATATCTTATGGAGGGGGGGGGGGAATCCGCCCCCCTCCAGTGCGCGTAATTTTCAGAGCCCCTCCAGGGCGCGTGTTAAAGTTGGTACTGCACTGTCCTGGAATGTGTAGCAGCGTAGTACCGACCTGTTTGCTTACTCCCATGCCAACTGAAAACACATACATCTATGTGGAAGTATCCTATTGACACTACTGGAGACTCTAAGCTTGCCAACCACCCTCGGGGCTTCACCTTTTCACGTGTGCAGCTTGACACTACATTTTAAAACGGAACATTTGTCGGCTTAGTGCCGACGAGCAGCATACCTGGTGCACAGGAGCCAGCTTCGGCGGAGCAACTGCTAGTCACAGCGCCTTCATCGCTCTGTTTGCGAATAACCCACTGTTTTCAACGTCTGGCCAATGCAGCTGTAGGGGTTATCCTGTACGCCGACAATAAGCTCTTGTGTGGAGACGGATGAAGCTGTGCATTGTGCAAGTACAAAACAAGCTGAATGGTTATTGCGGTAGTCACATGATGCATTATGCATCACATTATGCATTGGGCTGCCTATGTGTATTTCATTGAATTGTGGTACTGTGAGCAGGGCTACAGCATTGTGGAGCCGACCAGGTGAAAGACAGTGTCGAAGCGACCGAGGATCGGGTTGGCAAAATCGATATCTGCCGCGTTCCGCTGTGACCGGTCGGCTGCTGGCGCCGTGCGTGCCGTTGAGAGTGACCCAGTTGGGCCGGTCGACACAGTTCGTGACGTGGCTGTTGATTTCGCGCGGTCGGCGAACATTGCCCGGTGCCGGCCGGCTCGAACGTGCACGCACGTACTGTCGGCACGCGGCGATCCTCGGTCGGCGAGCTTCAGCCTGCGGCAGCGTCGGCCGGTCAGGGGCCGCCGGCGGCCGTCAGCGCTGCACCTCTCAGCGGCACCGGTCTCCCAGCGTGCACGCACGTACTGTCGGCACGCGGCGATCCTCGGTCGGCGAGCTTCAGCCAGCGGCAGCGTCGGCCGGTCAGGCCGCCGGCGGCCGTCAGCGCTGCACCTCTCAGCGGCACCGGTCTCCCGGCGAACCATCGATTTTGTCAGTGTGCCCTGACACGGCGGCCGTGCGCATCTCTGCGTCAGACAGTCAAACGCGAGTGGGGTTTGCGAGCTGGACTCATCAGCTTTACCTGATGGAGATAACATGGTACTTGCTCATGACAATCACATTAAAGTGGTGCCACAGGGGAGCGTTCCTAACGGAGCTCTAATGGGGCTGGCGCCGAGCATTCCTTACGGAGCCCTATTGGGCAGGCAGCGAGAATTCCTAACAGAGCCCTATTGGGACGGGCGCCGAGCATTTCTAATGGAACCCCATTGGGGCGGACGCTGGGCATTCCTAACGGAGCCTTATTGGGGCGGATGCCGTACGGCGGCGACCATTTGTGAGGTCCTGGGCGCCGGGCATCGGCGTAACCGGAACGTGCTAGGTGCATGGAAATGCCACCGAGCTGAATAGCTCTCGGGATAATTATTAGCAAACTGTTGGTTTAAGGTGGGTATAAGCGCCTCCACAGCGTGCATAATTGAATGGAAAATAGTACGGCGCAGGTCGTAATTGCAAGCATACACGCTCTTGAGAACAATAGCCGGAAAACTGGTGGTCATTGACTGTTTTCCACTTATCGGATGGCAGGGCCTCTTATTATGTGAACTGGGTGTTTGGATTTAATAGTGGTCCTCCGTCTCCACCCCGTTCCCGTGCAGCCACATAATTAATCATACGGTGGCGACCCACAAGGGCAGATCCAAGGGGACAACAGTGTGCCCCTCGCTCCCATGGAGATGTGGCGTCACCCTGACAGAAAAGTGCGCCCTTCTAGGACGCTCGAGTGCCCACCTCGCCCCTCCCCTCCGCCCACCCAACCGCTTAAATTTGTCAGCCGAAGGCGCCACTCAGAGTGGAATAGGCGAGCCTACGGCATGAAAGAAGCCCTGCAGAAAGCTCGTGTGCACCCCTTCCTCAAGGTAAGTACCCATAAAATCCTCAAGGTAAGTGCCCCCCGGGGCGCTTAAGTGTGACGCACCTCCAGACAAGTGCGTACCCACATCCTAGAGTCATGGCGGTGGCACGGACAATGGCTCAGTGGGGCGGGACCAAAGCCATTTTGAAGTCTATTGTTTCGACACTCAGGAACAGTTTTGAGAACTGTACATTAAAGCGCTCTTATGAACTCCATGTATCTTCTCCAATGAAGAGTTTGCGGGTTTGTTCTCACTAAATTCCTTTGGGATAATGGGCGCTAAATGATCACACTTTGGTCGAAGCGCCCTTAAACTCAAATAACTAACTAACTAACCTTTGGGATAGCTCATACCACACCTGGTGGAGACCATTCAAGAAATGACCGTTCTATGTTCTCATCCGAGACCATAACTTTATCGTCTTCGAGAGTCTCTAAGAACCTTCTGCGGTCCAACTATAGAAGGTGCTGCCGCCTGGCGGAGCGAAAGTGCTGCCATTTATTTTGTTGTGCCAACAGTCAAGTTTTACGACGAACAAACATGCTCGCAGTCAGGGGCCCACTGGGCGTTTGTACCGGAAAAGGCACATATTTTCCTTCGGGATTTCAAGCAAAGGAGCCCCAAAACGAAAAATGGAACATTGATTGTTAAATAAAACCCAGAGGGTCCGTAGACATACCACTTGACGAAAAGGACCCCTGCTCAGCGAAATCCCTTGCCAGCGAAGCCTCCCCCAATCAGAGCTGGCTATATGATCGGAAAGAAAGTGTCCCAGACCAAAGGGCCCTCGACCGGGGGGACACCTGACCAGTGAGGAACTGGTCAGGTGTCAGAGTGGCTTCTCTGACCAAAAGGGTCCCTGGTCGGAAGAGCTCCTGACCAAGTTTCCCCTCACCATGGTCATGGTGAGGGTCCCTGGTCGGAAGAGCTCCATTGGTCATGGGCCCCTGACCAGGGGGCCTGACCAATGGAGCCCGCTATCCGAGGAGGGATCTCTGACAAAGCCGGCTCCAAACAAGCCAGTGACGAGGCCTCCTGACCAGAACTGAGACCTTTTGGTCAGGGGTGGGGGGGGGCTTCTTAGCCAGAGACATGGGCGGATGCATGGCAAGGTAGCGCCCATCTGGCCGGGGAAATCGCCCCTCCAAGATGCCTTGAGTGCACTCCTCCCTTCGCTCAACGGATTTTTTTTCCAGCCAGACACCACTTTCAGATGAAAAGCCTTTGAGACGAAATTACGTCATTTCAGCATGCTCGGTGCTCCCGCAACCCCGCTGCTCGCCGTTGATATATTAGTGTTACCGTCGGAGTCACCCCTCCGTGGAAATGTGTCTCGCCATGAACGAGAGGTAAGCACGAGCGGAGAAAACGAGTGGTCGCATCTTCCGAATCACGTTAACTAACATGGCACTGCGAAAGAAAAGTCCAAAATTCCCGAAACACCTTTTACGACAAAAATACCAGTTTTTCTAATATTGAGTGATATTCGGCTGATTAGCATTATGTAGTCAGCAGTTGTGAAACGCCTGCCAAAGCCTGTAAAGCCAGGGTAGCGGTTGGAGACGAATGATGCTGTACCTGTCACGGCAGATAGCATTTCCTATTTATATTGATGTGTCAGTTCTAGTGTACCTAGGTGTCTATGGCTAAAAGCAGAGGTCTAGCTTTGTATGCATTTGGGACGACACTCGTCCCCCCAATGTTGGCTGTTCCCCACACAAATTTCACGTTTTAATAGGAGACCCCATATGGTATCCGATCTATTTGCACCCACCCATTGCTTTCATGTAGGTATTGTGCCCTCCCAATAATTTTCAGAAACCTACACCTATGACTAAAAGCCTGAAAAGGAAAGAAGCAAAAGGTATGGATCAAGTCCGACCATGCTAATAAATTGTATTTGGAGCTGGTGACAAGTGGGAATCAAATCATGAACTACCTACACAAAATTGCGAGCACTTGAAATGATGTGATATCTGATGTGGTGAGATAGACTGGAAAATTTGTGCTTTAAGGTGTTTTGTAAATCCTTTAAATCGTTTTCCCATGTAACATTTATGAACATGATTAAGATGATTTGGCCAATCATTTCTTCTACAAATGCTTCCTTTTCAGTTGGAAAACAAAAGAACACAAACGGATTTGGGTTAGGTAATGTAGCATAAAATTATTCACAACGTAGCATCCAAGCTAACCTAACCTCCATTTTAAGAGTAAGAAATCCAAAAAATAAATGGAAAATTTTAAAACATTTCCTTGTCTCAAAATTTTACAATTGAAAAAGAAAACCTGATCCAGGCTAAGCTAACCCAGCCAGGGTATTATTGTACTTTAAGGTGTTCACAAGACAAGTATTGCACACATTTTGGCTCCATGATGGAAACAAATGGGTTAGGTTTGGTTTGGTTATGTTAGTTTAGTCTTTTTAAGCTATAAAATATTCCGAAAAATTGATCAATATCCTCAAAAGACAAACAAATTCGGGAATTGTTTATCTTCAAAACATGCTATTTCGCGTTAGGTTAGGTTCCCCAAGATGCAAGATGATGGACAAGTACCTACCCCATCATAATTAAATTAGTTGATTCTTCACCTCTAGATACTGTTGGCTATAAAATAAATCCACATGAGTGGAACTTCGCAACATGTTGGAAAGGGCATCACCAGCAAGCAAGCACAAAAACAGATTTAAACATCAATCATCATTCAATCCGTCCTCATATGTTGTGTGAAAGTCACACACAAATTGTGTAAAATCATTCAAACCTCATAGTGCAGTAAGCGAATACTGCCTTTCGGAAGGTTCAATGATGAGGGATGATGTAGGCAAGGGAGATTACGTGATGTGAGTGACCGGTCTAGACAGCTTAACGTTTCATGCTCTCGATATTTTGCGTGCTCTATATTTTGCGCGTTAGGTATTTTGCGATTCGATATTTTGCGTGGTTGGTATGCTGTGCATTTAACATTTTGCAATTCGATACTTTGCGTTTGCGATATTTTGTACATTCGATATTTTGCACATTCAATGTTTTGCTTTTAATATTCAGCCACTCCATATTTTGCGTTTCGATAATTTTCCGGAAGCCATCCCCGATATCAATTGGAGGAACATTGTGAAAAGGGTCGCATAAAAGACACCAAATTACTATAGTATCAAACGCAAAGCAAAATGGTAAAGTGGTCCTGATAACTACAAAAAGAACAAAAAGAGCATCTACCATTATCGCCTTCTTGTTTGCACCCCCAAGGCAAATTGGAATCCCCGGCCCCTCGTTTCACGTGGAAATATCGGGATGTTAAATTTATAAATATCGATAGAAATAAGTTTTCGTGGTTTTTATCCTTCGATTCAAAACGTCGAAAAAAATGAAGCCACGTGACATGATTATGCACAATTCCTGTGGACAATTTTAAGCAGTGATGCCGACCCACCACGCCGCCGCCGCGCCGCGGCGGGCGAGGAGGTTCGGCAGTCGCGGGGCTGCCTTAATATAAGCACTGAAGACTTCTGCGTACTTTCTGAGATGGCACGGCACGGCATAATTTGTTTTAATCGGCCCAGTCATTCTTGAGATAAGCAGGGTGCAATATTCCCCCACCTTCAATGGTCAATCGGCCCAGTCATTCTTGAGATAAGCAGGGGGAAATATTCCCCCACCTTCAATGGTCAATGGTGTGCGGGTGAGGACCGCGGTCAATGCCGGCTGAACTTTGCAAATCTAACATTAGAGAAATAATTACGTACTGAAAGAAGGCGTTTTTTTCCTTCATTTTATCGTGACTTAGCAAATTTTGAAGAATATAATGTAATGCACATTACTTATACAATCATGCACAAGAAGCAATGGTATTAATACATTATCTTACTATAAGGGCGATAATGCTAATTCAATGACATGTATTGGGTATTTTATCCTGGTTCCAGCCATACTCTACTGCTCGACATCTGATGAAACCAACTTACTCCCTTTTGGCTTGATTGCTGTTGCAAGTCTTACTTTGGAAAGCTGCATGTCACGGATATGCTTGAGCTCTCAACCAAAATAATTGATATGCTGCTTTTAGCAATGAGCAACACAGAGATCTTGAAATTATGTAAACATTGATCACAAGTCGCTCATCCAACATAAGAATTGCCTACTGGAATGTTCAGATGGGCCTCACTAACTGTATAACAATTAACATCATTAAGTTTCTTGTAAAGTTTGCATTGCTTTTTACTAAATGTATAATGAACTGAGTGACGGTTGAAAGGCCGCATATCCCACAGACCGGTCGGAAAGCCCGCCGGTTCTGACCGGGCTTTCGGTGCCTACATTTGCCACCTCTGGCACTCAGGGCGCTTCTGCTGGGGCGACGTTCTGCGACTGGCGGACGCTGAGGCCATGATGATGGTATGTCTCTGCCATGATGACGGTACCGTGCTGACGGTATGGCTCTGCCGTCCACTCTGACGGTATGGATCTGACGTCCACTCTAACGGTATGGCTCTGCCGTCCACTCTGACGGTATGGATTTGACGTCCACTCTAACGGTATGGATCTGCCGTCCACTCTGGCGGTATGGATCTTACGTCCAATCTGACGGTATGGATCTGCCGTCCACTCTGACGGTATGGCTCTGCCGTCAACTCTGACGGTATGGATCTGACGTCCACTCTGACGGTATGGATCTGCCGTCCACTCTGACGGTATGACTCTGCCGTCCACTCTGACGGTGTGGATCTGCCGTCCACTCTGACGGTGTGGCTCTGCCGTCCACTCTGACGATATGGATCTGTCGTCAACTCTGACGGTATGGATCTGACGTTACCACTCTAACGGTATGGATCTGCCGTCCACTCTGACGATATGGATCTGCCGTCCACTCTGACGGTATGGCTCTGCCGTCAACTCTGACGGTATGGATCTGACGTCCACTCTGACGGTATGGATCTGACGTCCACTCTGACGGTACGGATCTGCCGTCCACTCTAACGGTATGGATCTGCCGTCCACTTTCACGGTATGACTCTGCCGTCCACTCTGACGGTATGGCTCTGCCGTCCACTCTGACGGTATGGATCTGCCGTCCACTCTGACGGTGTGGATCTGCCGTCCACTCTGACGGTATGACTCTGCCGTCCACTCTGACGGTGTGGATCTGCCGTCCACTCTGACGGTATGACTCTGCCATCCACTCTGACGGTGTGGATCTGCCGTCCACTCTGACGGTATGACTCTGCCGTCCACTCTGACGGTATGGATCTGCCGTCCACTCTGACGACGTCGTTACACTCCAGCCGGGGTGGCCAGGAGTGCCTTGCGGGTGCCGATATTTTCGCGCGGCTGTCGGGTCGGCGCGATCGTGCCCAGCTGGCATTCAACTCGCCGCAAATTGGATTCTTGCGAGATCTGAGAAGCGACGCGGTGCACTTGGTAACGACATCATTATGACGTGGCTGACGCTGGCAGGTTCGCGCGTCTCTCTGCCGGACAGCGGCCACGCTCTGACGGCTGTCCTTTTGTCGATGGGTAGACCGATGGTTGGTGATGAAGCGATCCTGGCAATGGGGTGGTTACGGGGAGAGTGGCACGAGCACATTGCCACTCCGATATCGATCTCCGAGCCGGTCTGTTCTGCGTGCGCGTTGTCTTACCACGGACTGTTGCATCGGGTGTCCATAGCCTGGCCGGTGACTCCATGACCAAATAATGCTGCAACTTCAAAAGTTCTGAGCACGGCAACCAGAACATCGGCCAAGCGCACTGAAGTCCTTCGTGGACCTACCACTACAGTGGTGGATTCAGAAATGAACTCAAAATTCCTTGGGACGGGTGTTTTTTTTCTTCGAAAGACTGTCTCATTTGACAAAATATAGGACAGCAGGATTCCGTGATTATTTATTACCAGTGTACTGTTGCTCTAAGATTGCCAAAGCGTGAGAAAATGGAGCTATGTGCCTCGACACAAACGATGGTGAAGCGGTAGGCAACTGCGCTTCTGTCCCCCCCCCCACCATGAAGGTTGATCGACAGAGAGGAGTGGGAGTTGGGAGGAGTTTGTAATTGTTGACTGTGTTATGAAATAGCAAGTGAGTCTCTTATTAAGTCTAAATGCTTTATAACTTTATATAGGGTGTACCTAGCAGTGGATTCAGCACCTTCCTTCGGGATGTGATACTGATGAGATTGTCTATGGTAGCACAATGGGTATGATGGGAGGAGTTTGTAATTGTTGAGTGTATTATGCAATAGCAAGTGAGTCTCTTATTAAGTCTGAACGCTTTATGAATTTCTGTGGGATGTGCCTAGCAGTGGATTCGGCACCTTCCTTCGGGATGTGATGCTGATGAGGTTGTCTATGGTGGCACGATGGGTGTGATGGGAGGAGCTTGTGATTATTGAGGGTGTTAGGCGGTAGCAAGTGAGTGGTGTTAGATGGGCTGGGATATATAGCTTCCTAGGAACTTGGGATAAGGGATTGATTGGGGTGGGAGTATGTACATTCTAGTACCTTTTCTAGATAGGCTTAACCCAGATGGGCCCCTGTGGCTCTTATTAAGCCTTAATACTTTATGACTTTTATGACTTTATGATCAGCTGGCGGCATAAATTTATAAATTATGCAATCTGAATGCAAATAATGTCATTTTAGTTATCTGGCTTTGACGCTAAGAAGATGGTAGTGACTTGCAATTTTGATTTCGTTATCATACATATATATAATTGACAGCGTAGGGTATGTTGTCATGTTCGAGGATAAATCAGAATGTCCCAGGTGGCCAACGCTGATCATTCCTGTCTTCAGTGCAAGTAATCGGTGGTAGAGAGCATTGTTTATTAATTTAGGTGGGGATTTTCTATGGAATGCTTGCTGAGCTCATGCACACATGCTTGACTATTTCCTGTCACGGACCAAAGCAATTATACTGCCCATATGAAGAAAGGTTACAATTATTGGCACGTAAATACAGATTGTGAAACCGTAGTACATTAGTGGTGCAATAGTGATTAGAGTAGTACGGCGTCTGCATGTTATGAAATCAACAAGCAAGCAAGATGGAGTCCACATACCCGAGGTATATCGTTTTTGTGAACATGGAGCATATCTCCATGAACCGGCACTCTAGTTACATTTTTTAAATATGCTATTGTTGGTGCACTTTTTGCACTTCGAAGTAGAACTGGGGGTGGCAACTAGGAATCTCCGTCGAGGAAGACAATATTTTAGTGCCGTGAAAACGTTTTTGGGGAGTGCTATTGTGCTGTCGTATTTCTCGTGGATCTCCATTTTTTGTTTTAACTACAGGTTTAATGTACCCCATAATCTTCTGGGATCAGGATCACGACAAGAGAGAGAGAGAGAGTGGAACGGTGGGTAACTGCGTTTCTGTCCCCCCAACCCGATTACCCCGTAGTCGGGAGTTGATTCGGGTGGGGGGTGATATCTCCTTCTCTGGCTGCGGCCCTAGTGATACATCACTGGCAACCGATTACCGTGTATTATGCAGCTCAGTAATCCGAAGGAAGGGGTTGGCCTAACAGAAATCTTCAGGGAATTGAGGACGATAATGACAGCGAGCGAAATAGAGCATTAAACATACATAATCTTATCGCTGCCGCAGATTTTGTTTCGTAACCAGCTTTAGCTTGCCTTGTAGTTTTATCACCCAATTTCCCAACCCTATATCTGACCGATGTAGTTGCTGAAGCAAACACTTCACAACACTGATGAAATCAAAACTTACATCAATTGTGTATGCTAATTAAAATGTATGTCGTTCAAACGTATCGATCCCTGTCCGTGAATCTTTCGCTGAATTGTGTAAGAGATGATCTGTTGCGGACAAATATGGTGTAGATACATCCTTTTCGTAATCATTGTACTCATCGTTGCCTGCCCCGAGCAAATGTTGCATAATATAGTTTAATTGCTGTTAAACCATAGTCGTATGAATAATGTGGTCCATCTTGAAAGTGCGCCGGGCTCGATGCTACGTCACCGGACGTCAGCCCCACGGGGCGGCGTCGGCACCTGGGTCGTCAGTCCCACGGGGCGGCGTCGGCACCTGGGTCGTCAGCCCCACGGGGCGGCGTCGGCACCTGGGTCGTCAGCCCCACGGCGCGGCGTCGGCACCTGGGTCGTCAGCCCCACGGGGCGGCGTCAGCACCTGGGTCGTCAGCCCCACGGCGCGGCGTCGGCACCTGGGTCGTCAGCCCCACGGGGCGGCGTTGGCACCTGGGTCGTCAGCCCCACGGCGCGGCGTCGGCACCTGGGTCGTCAGTCCCACGGGGCGGCGTCGGCACCTGGGTCGTCAGCCCCACGGCGCGTCGGCCCTCGTCGTCAGCCCCACGGGGCGGCGTCGGCACCTGGGTCGTCAGCCCCACGGGGCGGCGGCGGCACCTGGGTCGTCAGTCCCACGGCGCGGCGTCGGCACCTGGGTCGTCAGCCCCACGGCGCGGCGTCGGCACCTGGGTCGTCAGTCCCACGGGGCGGCGTCGGCACCTGGGTCGTCAGTCCCACGGCGCGGCGGCGGCACCTGGGTCGTCAGCCCCACGGCGCAGCGGCAGAACATGGGTCGCGTCGTCAGTCCCACGGCGCGGCGCCCACATGGGTCGTCAGTCCCACGGCGCGGCGGCAACACCTGGGTCGTCAGTCCCACGGCGCGGCGGCGGCACCTGGGTCGTCAGTCTCACGGCGCGGCGTCCGCACCTGGGCCGTCAGTCCCACGGCGCGGCGTCCGCACCTGGGCCGTCAGTCCCACGGCGCGGCGTCCGCACATGGGTCGTCAGCCCCACGGGGCGGCGTCGGCACCTGGGCCGTCAGTCCCACGGCGCGGCGGCGGCACCTGGGCCGTCAGTCCCACGGCGCGGCGTCCGCACCTGGGCCGTCAGTCACACGGCGCGGCGTCCGCACATGGGTCGTCAGTCTCACGGTGCGGCGGCGCTTACCTGGGTCGCGTCGCTCCTTGCGGTGCTGTTTTACATCATCGGCTTTGGTGTCTTTGGCAGGCCGACGCCAGCCACGCACCCTCCCACCCATGTGTCCCATGTTCCCATGTGAGCCGTGCGGCCGGTGTCCATGTGCATGGGTGTAACCACGGGGGGGGGACATGTCCCCCAATTTGTGAAAAGTGGCGATTTGTCCCCCTCAATTTTTTCCGTGTCCCCCCAAGCCTCAGCTACCTGAGTATGATGGCCGCAAAATTATACTTAATCATTTATAAATTGAAAATATGTATGCAAGAGAATCACCAAAAACCGATCAAGCCAATCAACGGGCTTCACAGGCTATCTGTCGTCACAAAATCTCCGAATGGTAAATCAGCAAACGATAGAAATTTCTCCTTCCAGGCCATTCATGAATAACATGAACCTTGGCTATCTTGTGTTTTCGCTTCGGTGGAAAATTGTGCTTTGCCAGGCAACAAATTTGCATAATCGCAAGGCTTTATTATAGTCTTAGGTTGCATTCCCCTGCGCATATATTGATATATTTTGAACAAAAGTGGCTCTGGGTGCCCTTGGATATATTCAAGACCATGGAGGGGAGTCATGGGCAGCCTTCAGCAAGTACGTCAAGTTAACGTCGTATTCGTATTCGTATTCATCGACGTGTTCGCCAGAGGCGTATTTGTATTGGCATAGGCATTCAGCGACGGGTTTATGATCGTTCGAATCAATTACCGCAAATGCTTCTGCTTACACTGAACACGCTGGAAGCAACTACATAGGTCTCACATTACCACCTTAACGGTCAAGGTCCAACGCAAACCGGATTATTCGGTTGCCTCCATTTTTTCCGTTTTCACCCAAACCTGCCCAAATCTGGTATCAAGCAATAGCCTGTGGTGAACCATCGTGTAACATTTCAAACCCGTACATGTCAAGGACAATCTTTTAGGTCAAAGGTTATCTTAATTTATTCGATGGCGATATTGAAGCGATATCGACCGAATGCGAGGTCCGGTTGATATCGCTTCAATTTCCATCAAATGGGCGTCATTCGACGTGACTTGTTATGCGGCATCAGAACGCTAAGCAATCGAATTATTTTTCAAGGGCAAAGGCAAAGCTGATCATCCGGTCCGCTCAATTTGCTTTCGTTTTCGCTCAAACCCATCCAAATCTGGTATCAAGCAATAACCAGTGGTGAACACTTGAGTAACATTTCAAACCGGGACATGTCAAGGTCAAATATTTTATTGAGTTCTTCAATGACCTCGCGTTTCGTCGCTATGGCTTCAATTTGCAGAAAATGGATGCCATTCGACGTCGCTTGTTGTGCAGTATCAGAAAGTTGATAATTCGAAATTATCTCGACGAGTCAAAATTCAAATTGATCTCTTCGTTCACCTCACATTTTTTTTGGTTTGCGCTCAAGCCTACCCAGATCCACTATCAAGCGATAGCCCTTGGTGAACCATCGAGTAACATTTTAAAACCGGGATATATCAAGGTCAAACCTCAAGGTCAAAGGCTAGTTTGAATTTTTCGAAGTCCTCACGATTCGTCGCTATGGGTTCAATTTCCATCAAGTGGATGTCATTTGACGCAGCTTGTGCCGTATTATAATGCTACCAAACCGAACTAATTTCAAAGGTCAAAGGTCAAACCGATTTCTTTTGGTCGCCTAGTATTTTTTCGTCGCCCTAACCTACCCACATCTGGTATCAAGCCCGTGATGGAAATGTTAAAAATAAAATAAAATGCAACATAACCTAACCTAACCTAGCCTAACCTACCTTTGGAGAACAAAAAATCAACAAAATAAAATGAAGCAAATGTCAAGCAACTTATTTTATGAAAATTCTCACCAAAAAAATATATAACCCAGTCTAACCTAACCTAGCCTAAGCTGCTTTTGAAGAAAAAAATAAAACGTTGTTTGAAAAGTTTTGTGAAAAATGTTTGGAAACTTTTCGGTATATTGTGCTTTAAGGTGGTAACAAGAACAGTTTGTACACGCATTTGCGTCCATAAAGCAAAGAAATGGGTTAAGTTTGGTTAGGCTAGGTTAGTTTATATTTTTTTAGTTCGAAATTAAAAAAAAGACATGAAACAAAATTTCATTTTTTTCTTCATTTCCACACAAAATAAGTGGTCCCATCATCTTAGTCACCTTCATAAACATGGTATTCTGAAGATTTTTTAAAACCTAATAATGCAAATGTACCAATTTTTGTCCGCAAAATATCATTTTTAACAATGACAAATCTCAAAACCAGACATTGAAAAAGGGGTGGCTGAAATCCAAGTTTTTTTTGTGGGGGGGGGGTGCCCCTCTAGCTTGTCCAAACTTACCGCGTTCCTGGTTTGTCCCCCCCCCCAACAAAAATTCGAAACCATGGTTACACCCATGTCCATGTGGAGAGCTCGCCGGCCTGGTACCGTCGACAGTGCCTCGACGGTGACGTTCTAGCAGAGCTATGGTGTGCCATTGGCTGGACCGAGGAGCGGTGTGTCCCCCTGGAGATGGTGACTTCACGGTCGTCGCCGGACACCCCCCCCTTGGCGCTCGTGAGTCGTGGGTGAGCCGTCGACGATGTCGGACTGTCAGGTAGGTCGGAGAGTGGGGAATCACTTCGAGCTTTCAGCGGACACCCTGCGACGCAAGTCGCGTGCTCGGCTGCCGCTCGTTGCCCGTTGCTAAGGTCTCGTTGCCCGTTGCTAAGGTCCAGTAATGTACAGCAGTCGGCAACCACCTTTGAGCCAAGCTGTCGCCGGCGGCCACGGTTTGAAGCCCCGTTCACGCCGTCAATGGACCAGAAAAAGTCCGTTCCGTCGGCCGGACGGACGACATGGACCAGGCCTCTCGGCTGGCGACCTGCCGGTGAGGTCAACCCACCGAAGCCGGCCCATCTATGACGTCACACTGGTGCGCACTGCTCGCTCGTCATCAACGTCATCATTCTTCTGCTTGCTTGTGATGAAAGGCGAATAATTTTGATTTCATTTGTTTCCATAAGGTAGCTCAGAGGCACTGATGAGGTGATTTGCCACACGAGTGCATTGTATTGAATTGTTCCCTTATGCTAGGTGTCGAAAAGCAAAAGCAAGCAAAAACCGTCAGCCCCATTCCAATGGCTGCCGCCATAGCTGGTTGACCACCCGCCTGTATTAGGAAAGAGTACCGACAATCATTTTCGAGCCAGTCTAAATAAGTGCATATAGTTGTTGTTGTTGCTGTGTTTGACCAGCCTGCCACCTTTGGGTGATATCGGCTGTTTACGATTGAAGAGAAGTCTAGTTGAGAGGTCGTGGTCCGGGCGGTGCCGGAGTAGAGTGGGGATGGGGGTCGGGGCATCGCCGTTTTCTGAACATTTCAAAAACATATACATATCATACACATCATACACTGCTTGGGAATTTTTGTGTTGTTAAATGGTTTTTCTCTGGTTTTGGCCTTTTGTCATGTTTTAGTCTTTTGTTTATTTTTGTTTTGTTTGGTTTTTTGTCAGTTTTTATATACATTTTACACGTCATGGGTACAGCAGGGAGATACTAGGTGAATGGAGTTGTTAGGATGTTGTTCAGTGTCTGGAGGTTTCGGCACGGGTGTGTGGTTTGTTGTTGGAATAGGTGGTGTTTGGTTTGTCGTTTGCTCGTGTTGTAAGTGGATGGATAGTGGAAGAGGTATTGTCTGAATTGTTGTCGTCTGAATCTGAGTGTTTCGAATTGGAAGCGTAGGTTTTTGCGTACTGAGTGTGGTGTTAGTGATGGTTCTGATGGGCCTGGTGCTGGTGATAGTTTGCGTGATCCGCGATGTGGTATTGGTGGTGGTGCCTGTGTTGAGTGGGTGGGTGAGTAGTGTCGAGGTCTGTTTTGTTTTGGTGCTTGTGTGGTATTTTGTGCCTTGGGCTGTGGCCTGATTATGATTGCTGAGTCTGTCTGAGTTGCTTTGGTAGGTGGTGTAGTTGTATGAATTGTTTGTGTTTATGTAGATTGTGTGGACGTCTTGTGGTAGTGTGTGAACTGCGTCGGCTGCTGGTCGTTGACCCACGACCTTGCCCGCGGCAGGGCCCAGCCCTCTAGGGGGACAAAACGGAGAATTTCCTGCTCCCTTGTCCACCGAGGGCAGGCTCTGTCTCGGGAGGCGTGGTCTCCGCCGCAACCGACGCAGCGTAGTGTGCCGCTCGTGCATGTGTTTGTGTCGTGTGATGCGGCACAGTTTGCGCAAGTGGGTGTTGTGTCGTAGCACCCCACCCCGCCTTCGGGTGTCCGTGGCGTTCGCAGAACAGATAAAGTCGAGGGAGGGGTGCTCGTGGCGTGACCTTGTACCTAATGTAGCCGGCTTTAACATGTGTGTGGGTGGTTATCTGGTGTTGAAAGTCAGTATGAGAGTGTGAGTGTGTCTTGTTTGTGTGCTGGGGTGGGTGGCCTGTAGACAGAGGAGATACCCTGGCTCCTGAACCTGAGAGCCAGTTCCTCCTCCGTCATCCAGGCCACCCCCGAGCGTATATGGTGCCCTGTGATGTGTTGAGGTGTGCGGCTGGTGTTATGGTGATTGACATGTTAGTGATGTCTGTAATGCGTGTCAGTATGTCTGCATCGTCTGAATGTCTGAATGTATGAATGTATGTCTGAATGAGAAGCACCCCTGATCGTATTTTGCGTGCTTGTAGGGGCTTTCGTGTCCGACGGGTGATTTCCTCCTCCACCGTCCAGGGGTCAAGGGAGACCATGGGCTCCCCATCATCCCGGCGGCAGAGGAGGAAGTCCCCCGTCGGGGTGTTGGGCGTGGTATCTGTGTTCATGTTGGGTGAGCGTAGTGGGTCGTGGGTTTGGCGTTGGAGTTGGAAGAGAAAGGTGTACACTTATTACCAATATCGGCGGCGGGGTGGGAGGGGCAGCGGCACCGCCGGACCAACCTGAAGTGGAGTATTGTAGAGTTGAAGTTGTAGAGGTGAGCTAGAAGTTCGTAGTGTAGAAGTAGACGAGTTAGTGGCAGGTTGGTCGGGCGATTTGCGGTCGGTTGGTTTGGGCGGCCAAAATAGCGTCAGATTGTGCCTTCAAGGTTGCAGCCGCACGTATGGCCTTCTTCCTGCAATGCAGCGGCTAGCTGGCTGTAGGTGAGCAGCCTGACGGTGCCTCCCCAGGTGGAGGCGAAGGCTTCTGAGGGTGGCGTCGGATCTGCCAAGGCGTCCGTCCAGCGTAGTCTCAGACTTGAGTCTGCAGTGTTGGTTTCTGCGCTTTCTTTCTCGGTTGTAAGTGCATATACTACAGGGGCGTCGATTTGTGAAAATTGTTTGTAGTGTTCAAACAGCATTGCTATTTCTCATTAATATTCAAATGTCCATTGAATCTCATGCTTTCCATTAGCCTAATGGTTTAATTAACAAACTATGGACGGTGTTGCAGTCTGACCAGATATATATATATATATATATATATATATATATATATATATATATATATATATATATATATATATATATATATCGATTGATCGCAGTTATCTAACCTACGCACAAACATTACGCCTAAGCACATCCGTGCAGCATCTAGCAAGCACAACTCAACTCAAGCTAATCAACTTAGCGTCCTGTAGAGCATCATACCCTCTCAACACAGCACAGCATTGACACATCACACGCATCACTTCTGCCCCTCGGCCCAATCGTTGTGCACAACAAGTCCCTATTTGGCTCTAAACGCTTTCAAGCTACCATCACAACCCACAGCAGCCGTCCTTTCAATGGCACGGACAGTGGTAGGACACTTTTGGAAAGCATGAAACAGAAGCCCCTGCGTGTGACGTTTGTGAAGGTAAGGCATTGCAAGCAATATTATCAAATCAATTACCGCCTGCTACCAAATTACACCAAACAATGTGCTATGTAAACTGAAATTAAGTTGTCTGTGGTGTATTTTTGTGTTCATGAATCTAAATGCCCCAGAACAAAAGCGTCACACAGCTCTACAAGAGTACAAGTAATGACATTATTGTGTCAATGGATTCACAATGTTGACAAGTGGGTCTGTCCACAAGTCGACGAACATGCAAAAATATCCCGTGTTAGAATGTAGCGATGAACTAACTGAAATTGGAACGATTGTAACTTCGTTGGCTTGGTGCAGGAGTACGGTATGTGCAAAACGTTTGACCAAAGTGCTGGGGCAATCCCTTTGTATTCCCACCTGGAGAAGGCTGTTGGTATGCATATGTTATTTGTAGTCCATGCCAGTCTTCTGTTATTAATTGCATAAGTAGCAGAATTATTCCTCGGCACGTAACCTCGACATATTTCAGTCTTTCAGTAGGATCTATCGGCCACCCCATGAATCCATCATTTTACTTTCCCACTGCAACGCCAAGCCACTGATAATTCAGAACACTTCATAAAATTGGCCATGCATGTAGAAAAGCTTACCCGGAATCATGTGGAGGTAAATATATGACCGTTATTAACCACGACGCCTCTGACATATCCCATCTCGCAGCAGAGCATTTCTTTATTCAACATTGCACGGCTATCTGTTCTAAAGCGATGGTTAAGCCACAGCACTTGAAGGTCGTATATTTTATATTCTATTATATTTTCCTGATGTATGGAAGGTCGTATATTTTCTTTACACGTAATGTCTGAAACCCAGGAGCATCTAAGAGCCATTCTTCGTTGTATTAAACAATGTTAAGCCACAGCATTTATCGCCTTATCTGCGATGCTGTCGCAGACTCATTCAGTTTGTTCACTGCCCGAAAATTCAGTAATATATTTATGTAGAGAGGCGTTAATTTAAACGTCTCTGGGACCGGTCGGGTGAAACGAGTCTCCAATAAATCATCCGGTTTCAGTGGTAATCGTCTTTCCTGTGTAATTTTCGACGATATTTTACCTTATATCAACATACGCTTCACACAGCCTATTCGAAAGTTCCTGTACAGGAACAGTACGTTGTATTGCTGACTTCTGAACATTGAGTACTACCAATGCTGCTTGAGCACTACCAACGAATTTCATGAATAGATGCCACTGTAGTCCATGCAGTTGTTTAGACTGGCTCCATAATAATTGTAGGTACTGTTTTCTAATACATGGGTACTGTTTCCTAATCTGAATGAGATGGGTAGGCGGTTGCTATGCTTTTCCAACAATTCGGTGAAATGAACTCGCCTACCAAATCACCTCAGCGGTGCCTTAGTTTAGTTATCCTCGGAGAAGAAACAAAAGGAGAAAGTTTCCATTTTAATCAGAAGCAAACAGGAGCATGCCGACTCTGATGACGGCCCAGCAGTGCCCGCAGCAGCGTCTGACGTCACACGTCAGGAGCATGACGACTCTGATGACGGCCCAGCGGTGCCCGCACCAGCGTCTGACGTCACACGTCAGGAGCATGCCGACTCTGATGACGGCCCAGCAGTGCCCGCACCAGCGTCTGACGTCACACGTCAGGAGCATGCCGACTCTGATGACGGCCCAGCGGTGCCCGCACCAGCGTCTGACGTCACAAGTCAGGAGCATGCCGACTCTGATGACGGCCCAGCAGTGCACGCACCAGCGTCTGACGTCACACACCGACCGGCTTCAGTCACTCGGTGAAAAGACAGACATCAACAGTGAGTGGTGCATCCAGAACGGTAATGTGGGAGGTTTGTGGGCCAGCTAAGGAATAGCCAGGACTTCATAGCTTTTTGAACGTTGCACTCTATGGTGCTTATCGGTCTCCTCTGAGATCGAGCATTGTATAAGTTGCGTGGTATGTCGCTTTGCAGATGTGTACTGGTGCGGTCGCACTACCATGTCGTCATAGATCCTCAGCAAATTAATGCGAATTAGTCAGCAATAACTGTTGTCTTGGTTTGTTATATTATAATTTTACTACAATTACTAATTAATTATTTATTCATGAAGTTTTTTTATATGAAACAAGACGTTGGGCAAGAACAAAACCAAGCTGACGTACTTGCTTGATGCCAGTAAATCTCAATCTTGATAAATCGAAGCTAAGCAAAACTGGCACAACATAGGTGTTTATAGCCGTCACGGGCATACTACGCATGCCATAGCATGTAAACACTCCGGCCGGGGCCGTCAAAGGTGAACCAGTCAAAATTTGTATCCGGAAATAAATACTTCCGCCGGATATTTGCTAAAGGGGTCGAAGGGTCCGAAATATCTTACGGACTGAGGAGCTTCTGAACACTGGGGAAGAGCTCCGTCGTATCTCGCGTTAAGACACAGATACATAGGGCTGCTGAACTGGCTGGGTGGGAATGGCGCTGGAACATACTGGTGGTCTCGACTTGGTGACGGGCACGGACAACTATTGGTCTCCACACCTGGTGACGAACACGGACAAATGGTGGTCTCCACACCTGGTGACGGGCACGAACAAATGGTGGTCTCGACTTGGTGACGGGCATGGACAAATGGTGGTCTTGGACAAGGCGTACCGCCGGGCGTTCGATCACCGCCTCGTGTCGGGTCGATGAGCTGGCAACGGATATGGATGATGAGAAGACCGATTGGGGTGACGTATTTCGGGGGGAGCTGTAGCCCCGGAGTTGCGGGGTGGGCGAATATCCGCAGAACATTACAGTTGCTGCGGGTGGGCGAATATCCGCAGAACATTACAATTCAATCACAATACATGGGTAATTACAAGGGAATGTCAACACTTCTCATGGAATTTGTTTGGCACGCGCGAAGCATACACGTTCAATAATACCGGTTGTGCACTTCTTAAACAAAATGTCACCTCGCACGCCAGCCGCACCAGACTGGATGTTGCACTTAAACTAGATGTAAACCGCTTGTTAGCCAAGGTGGTACTGAACCACGACAGGAAGAACTGGCACGAACGTTGCAAAAAGCTGGTGCCTAAAAGCGATGCGTTGTCCAAGCACAACGCATAGGCAAGACTTACACCACGCTCCGCAAGCTACCACCCTCTCCTTCCAGGTGGGCCTATAAATTTGGGCCAATAAACTGATTGCAACACCACGCCGTGTCATTCGGCTTTAGCACGTTACTCCATGCTTGACAGCGGCCATCCGAGGGGAGGAGAGGGGTGTGAATGGCCAAACGGCTGTCTGGCGAGCACCGATGATGGCTGGTTACCGGTCATGCCAAGTAGCGGTGGTAGCACACCGCTGCTTGGCATGACCGGTAATACTTTCTTCGCTGATTTTTGCTTTGTTGGTGGGGGTGCAAGCAATGACCAGACTGCATTGCATTACAAAGCTTTGAAGTCATTTTCGAAGGAACTCGTAGAACGTTTTTGTGAAGCGTGTATGCTTTGTTGGCTCTTGTGCTGCAGTGTCCAGACGATTGAAGTTCTGTTTCGTACATTTTCTCAAACACTGTCACCCGCATCGGCGAACTTCACGTCAAATGAGCTTATTGTCCTCGGTGGAGCGTGGCTAGCATGCTGTTACTCGAAATACAGTTCAGAACACTTTCCTACATGGATTTGTATTCAGCGAGTGTGTGTGAGTACCACTGCGAACTCCCAAGCAGCAGACTGCTGGTAGTTACAGGGCATCACATGTCACCTTTGATGTGACTTGTGAGGGTCAGCCATCGTGTACGACACTACCTATTTATGTGAACGGCAGGCGGAGTCCATCTCGGTGTGGTGGATGGAGCATCCTTGGCGGACGTTGTGGTGTAGCACTTCTGAAGATGCCGCGTCCGTCCATTGAGCTATGACGGCCTAAGCAGGAATATATGAACCCATTTCGGCCGCAATTTTTGCGAAAGAGTTTGTAAACTGACCTGAGTGGTCAACGTGTGGTGGAGGTATACAAATCGGCTATCAATCGTGAAGGTTCGTTACGTGCAATATACTGGTTTTTGTTCATGTCGCTAGCCCTCTCCGCTTGGAAACGCAGCAATCTTCTCCTTGCAGCAGCCTCCTCCTCGCAGCAACCCTCTCCTCTGCACCGGGAAGATGCCAAAATGTGCACATGCGAAAAATTATACTTAATCATTTATATGGTCAAAATATGTATATAAGAGAATCGTCAGAAATACTGCAAGCCGATCTAGCCAATGAACGGGCTTCACAGACTATCTGCCGTCACAAAATTTTAGAGTAGTAAATCGGGAAGCGTTATAAATTTGTGTTTCCAGACCATTCTTCAATAACATGAACATTGACCAGCTTGTGTTTTCGCTTGGGTGGATAAATTTGCTTTGCTAGGCAACAAATATGCATTATCGCAAGGCCTTATGCGTCTTAGGTTGCCTTCCCCTGCACATATATCGACATATCTTGAACAAACGTGATTCTGGGTGTCTTTGGTATATTCAGGCCATGGAGGGACGTAATAGGCAGCCTTAAACGTTCGTCAAGTTTGCGTCGTATTCGTACTCAGGGACGGATATATGTTCGTTCAAATCAATTACCACAAATATTTACGCCTGTAGTTGCTTCCAACGTGTTCAGTACACATCGGTTTCTTTGATCGCCTCGCATGCTTTTCGTTTTCCTCAAAACCTGCCCAAAACTGGTATCAAGCGATAGCTCGTAATGAACCCTCGAGTAACATTGCAAACCGGGATATGTCAAGGCCAAGTCTCAAGGTAAGGCTAGCTTGAGTTATTCGATGTCCTCGCGTTCGGTTGCTATCGCATCCAAGTCCATCAAATGAGCGTCATTCGACGTGGCTCGTGCGGCATAAGAGAGTTCAACAATTTAATTAATTTTCAAGGTCAAATGTCAACCTGATTTCTTTCGTCGCATCGCATTTTTGTTAGTTTCCAAAGCAGAGGAACGATGACCAACTGCCCTGCATCCCAAACTTTGAGTAATTTCAACATCGATCGAAAATTGCTTCGAAATGATCTTACTTTTATGAAGCTCTGAAATCACTCTTAGGCCACTGGAAGTTACGTACGTTGTTCAAACTTAGCGCCGCTACAACCGCATCAAAGTGGCGCCCAAAACCAAAAGGTCCGATTGGAATCCGCTCTATCTTTCACAATTTCTGGCTCGGCGGCATCCGGAATTATCACCATATGTATCTAATTCGCGGAGCAAGAAGGCAAGCGCAATATAATTGTAATTTGTTGTTCAATATGTCAATGCTGGTAAAACCTCTTTTATGTTTTCACTTCTTTCGGTAGAGTGAGAGCGCTATGAATGCTTATCTCAAAACTTGCCCTCGGCCTTGGGGATCTTTGTCACTCCCCGGATGGCTATATCGACACGATAGCAAAACCGTGCGCGGTAGTCATCACGAAACCGTGCACCATGGTCACTATAGCAAAGAGGCGCGTGGTGGTCGCCAAGCCAAACCCGTGCACCATGGTCACCATAGCAAAGCCGCGCGTGGCGGTCGCCAAGCCAACCCGTGCATTGTGGTCACCATAGCAAAATCGCGCACATCGATGCATTAGTCTGAATGGCGATTCGGAGTGACGTCTCCGAGACAGGGCTAATAAACCTCCGATATGATAGATGGGGTCGGCGCCCAAATGGTTGTAACTATCAGCAGTTTTGGCCACCAAAATTACCTAAACAGCTTGAGAATGTCAAGAACTGGACAATTATGTCTGTTGGAATGATTTTGCATTCGCAAATTATATTTCCTGAAATAGTTATACTTTTGGTTGGTTATTGGTTTTACGACACGTCGGCAGATGAGTCATATAGCGTCGCCAATCTCTCACGCCGATTGGTCGCGGGCGAAGAGTAGCGACAGGTGAGATTCGAACCCACAATCTTTCGATCGCGAGACGAGCATCTTACCCCTGGACCACTCGTCCCAGAAATAGTTATACTCTGACAAAAGATAATTTGCTAAACTAATTATGCGTGGGGAAGAGCCACTTGGATCAAAAGCATGTTGGCAAAAGTTTCCGGCCATCCCTGTGACTTTATAAGCTACTCCTAGCTTTTCATCCAGCAATTGGATGGATTTCCTCGCATCATGCACATGCCAAGAATGCGAACAGAAATATGATCGCAAAAGCACCGCGCTTGACCGGAGCGCCGCTTTCATCGGCGACCGGTCGGCGACTACTGCACAGAATAACTGGGAAAACGCCGGACTGCTGCCGTCGGCGACCACCATTTGGCTATTTTACCTCTGCTCCGAGACTTGGTGGATAGTCTGGCTCTGCCACTAGCTGGTAACGCATCCAACCGGCTAACAAAGCTGGACAGCAAGCCGGACAGCAATCACGCACGCCATCTGGACGTCAGTCTCACAAACGTTCCCAACGTGTGATATCGTGCTCAGTGGTCGAGTGGCACACGAGTGACCACGCAGCGTGCAGTGCCCCCCCCCGCCCCTCCACCGGCCTCACGCACTGTGCACAGACAATGGGATCCGGCGGCGGAAAATCGCAAGTCTCCATCAAGAGTACCTCTTGCATGGCCTTTGCTTGCCGGAGTATATTGGACGAAAGTGTTCTGCGTCTCACACAGGGACGTTGATTTGTAAAATTATTGGAGGTGGGGGCAGAATACATGGAGGCAATAGGCAGGCCCAAATAGATTAGTTGGCACTCTCCATAGAGTTCCATGTTAAAAGTTGGAATTATTGGAGAGGGAGGTAAAGTCAGCATTGCTTTGATATTGGTTTATGCACTTTCCCCCTCAAAAGTATACCAAACAACACCCACGTTCTCACATTAAGGACAAGTTATCCGTTTGGATGCACAGTCGGAATATTCAGCTGGATCATCGTAGTTCCAGCTCTTCACTTTTTTCCAACAAATACTTATCGTCCGTCATCATGCAGCTTCCACGGGCATAGATTACCGGCATCGTGGAACAGGCGCATTGCTATTTAAGTAAATCAAGCAGAGATGCACGGCATCCATAATAATCCAAATCGCAATGATTTCAGTATAATTTTTAAATCATTTAATTTGACATGCCTTCCATATAACTCAGCTTAACATGCTTCATTAAAATACGTCATGCTTTTTATCAAGGAGCAAATCGCCATTTTTACTTCCGTGTTATTCCATGCACGTTTCTTTTGTTGACACCTCTGGCGGGGATTGCCGAAACTATTGAGCCTCAGTGAATCAAAAAGCCGTGTGTTGCCCTGCGCCATTGCACCGTTTTCAATCGGAATGATCGGAGGAGCAGGTGCGACGCGTGCAATTCAGATGGGGAATTTAGTCTTTTATGGCAAATGAGTGGACATGCATTTTTCTACTACATTCTGCAGATCTGTGCAATTAGGTTATTGGGTTCCATAGTATATTTTCTCTATTGTCGGGAAGGGAGTTTGGAGCCTGTTTGTAGACTACGACCGAACTTTCTTCTCGCTTGTGGGCATAGAACACATCAAACCTGGTAGGTCCTAACTGCATTCGTTTACCTCTTCCCAAGATACTTTTCTAGTTATTGGCTAGCATTTTCATTTTCTCATTAATCACTTAATGCAATCTTATAGCTTCCTTCATCATGAAAAGGATATCGTTTCATAAACTTGGTCGAGCCAACGGTGGCAAACACTTTTATCTCAGAAGTTGGCTGAATAATCTCTCCAAGCTCCTCACCTCCGCAGTGCAGTCACCGGGTATCGACGCTCCCTCTGGTTAACACCAGCCTGCCAGCCTTTGAGTTTCCAGCCCAGCCCACCTCATCCAATCAGGCAATAGATGGGCTAGGTATTCTCCTGCCTTCTTTTAGCACCATTTGGGTATGAAGTGCATTTCCTCCGCCATGACGGGAGGAATTGTTGTCGCTATTCTCAAGCCCAGCAAAACGGGAAAAGATCCTCCGCTCTACCACCTTGCATTCCGTAAATGGCTCTATGCAAGCTGTTTTATTTTATTTTATTATTATTTATTTGACGATACATGCTCTCCACGTACAGCAAACATTCATACACTAGGGTATTGCAATTCCAGTATCACTACCTGCACAATTCACACCGTACTAGTTGCACAAGCTATATACGAGTAGTTTCTAGAAATAACAAGAAAGAGATGGTCTAAAGGTGAGTTCATGGTGTGCACACCTCTGTTATTTAGTCTTTTGCGTGACTAGTGTTGTTCGTGGAGGTCTGCACGTGTGTGACGTTTTCGCAGGGCGGATTTTGCAGCGATTTAGCCGACAATGATGGGGGACTCATCCGTCACAATGATTTTGTGATGTAGAATGGGGATGTAAAAAGATGCAGATCAGCTGCAGTGAGAAGACTTAGGTCGTTACTGGCATCAGCAATGTGATCAAATTTCCGTAGACCTGACACGACTAGTGACGAAGTTAATGATCTTGTCTAGTATGTGGGTATTTCTTGCCGACCCGTTCCCGTAAACAGCTATGCAGTGGCAGATGTTGGATACTAGGCTGTCGACTATAGTGAAGAAGGTGCCGGTGCAGGCAGATGGTGATGCAGATGGCTCAGGACCAGAAGGAATCCAGTGCACTTGCGGACCACGACAGTTGCATGGGAATTCCACGACATGTGACGATCAAATGTCAGTCCCAGGTCCATACACGACTGACTCCCATTTATCACGGCGTCCATAAAGCACACTCATATCGGGGTAATGTTGCGAACATTTTGTCGCGATCTGAACGTGAGAAGCTGAGTTTTAGTCGGGTTTACCTTCAAACCGTTTTCGAGAAAGTAGTCGTAGAGTTGGTGTCTCCATCTAAATTAGTAGATGGGGAGATCAGATTTCCTACTGGAGATAAGGACCTGGATGTCGTCCGTGAACTGAGTGACGTGTGCTACCGGAACGTGCAGGCTGAGGTCGTTCGAAAAGATGTAATAGAGGAGTGGACCTAGTGATGAGCCTTGGAAAACATCTTTTCTGCTTGGGAGAAAAGAGAAGAGATGCCTGTTTCCGCGTTGATCTGAGTTGCTAATAGCCTGCATGTGACATCTCAGGTATCCCTTAAACCAGTCTGTATCGATTCCATAGAGTTCTAGTGTAGTGAGCAGTTTGGTGTGATCTATTACGTGAAAACGTTTACTGAGGTCTAGAAGGCAAAGGTCCATTGCTGCTATACTTCCGGACGGTCCATTGCTGCTAGTATTTTGTCCGTGATTGATACGATAGCGTTTTTCGTAGAGTGGTGCGGTCTGAAGCCGTGCTGAATTTTGGTCAGTAGGTGGTTTGAGTTCAAGTAGTGATGACGTTGCTTTTGTATTACCCTCTCTGTAATTTTGGCGATAACCGAAACCAGTGAGATGAGTTAAAGATTAGATTGATCCAAAGGGTCTCCTAATTTGTTAATGATAATTCTTATTGACTGTTTCAAAGTGTAGGGGAATATCAGCTGTAGACAGGCAGGTGTTTATGTATAGCAGCACTTCTCCGATGAAAAAAAAACATACATTTGATAACCCTAATACAGATCCCGTCGGGTACACAAATGCCTGTGCTTCTCATGTCCATTACAATTATGGCTAGCTGATCGAGGGATATGGGAGATACTTTGTAGTAACAGGTAGAGACTCGCGGCAGCCGGCAGCTGGGAGGTGTGTGTTCAGGCATATTTGCCTGACGTTTGACCTCTGCTGATATTTTAGGTCCGACACCTACAAAGTACTGGTTTAGCTGTTTAGGTACGACCTGAGGTGGGAGCCTTTTTTGGTATCGATAATAGTCTTGATATTATGCCACGCAGCTGATGGATCCTTCTGCGCTATCATTCCGCTGATTTCGTCCCTACAGTCAACTCTAATAGCTGAGCGAACCTGTCTAGTACTTTGCATGTGTTTATGTGCAAGTGGAAAGCTACATTTCGTCGATGCGCTAACATGCGGTGCTGTTGGGCTCCGAATTTTGATGTTTCTGAGTGGCAGGTGCTCGACAAGAATAGGCGTCAGGAACCTCAGCAGGGTGTCCCATTTGTCCGTTACTGAGATGCGACCAGTGACTTGGGCCCAGTCGCTCTTATCAAGAGCAAGGGTAAGTTCCGAGGCATCCACTTGTTCGAAAGAAGGCGACTTTATCACGGTGTTGACTGAGGCAGGCCTGTTTACTTTCATCAAACAGCTGATAAATTTGTGAGTACTGTAATGGCAGAAACTCAAACTGGTTTTGCCAATAGAAATGGGCGAGTTCGCTATGATGAACATCCAATAAAAAGCCTGTGGCGAATGTAGGGCGCTTCACTGCCACGGTACGATAATGTTAGTTGTAAATGAACTCAAACAGGTGTGTTTTGCTGGGGCTATTGGCCGTGTCGAGGAGGTTGCAGTTTAAATCACCTGTGATGTAGAAAATGTCTGTAAAATTAAGTGTCACCAATGGACAAGTTTCAGGTAGTGGGTTCTTGGTTGCGAAAAAAAACGGTAGTAATATTTCATAGACGAAACTGGAGTATTTTGCTCACAGCAGGAACATTTACAGCGTAATTGAATCATCCAAGTTGAGGGTTGCCATCGTTTTAAACACATTCTCGTAGCGATGACGTCACACCTGAGGAGTCTCGAAGCGGCCAAGCTTGAGCCGCACGGGGAACCATATGTTGGATTCTTCCACGTCAAGTTTTTCAACCGATTCGCGTCATGGATAATGGCGAGGGCTTGTGACACTGAAATGCGACAAATTTTCACAAAAATATGAAGCTTGGGAAGGTGGGTAATCAATTATGTTGGTAATGCAGCAGTTAACATTTATCTTTCAAATCCGGCGCAATGCGGTGTGTGTGCAAACAGCAAAAGCTTGTACTATGTTTATGGGTAAAATTACTAAAAAGTGGAATAGGCAATGACATAAATTATGTGTGACTTAGCTGAACAAACACCATGATTTCCCCTTCAGTAAAACAGAAGATGTTCATACTTAGTTCCATAATTGGCATTCCATGAGCGGGGTAAACTGCAAGCTGCATCCCCATGTTGCAAGGATTTAATAATTGATCAGAGAATAACATGCAAAGTTTATTTTAAGTAGCGAAGATTGCAAATTTCACATTAAATGATTGGTAAAATAAATCGGCAAATACATAGAGATGCACTTGAAAATGCACATGTGCATTGGTGATAGTTTGACAGATGTCATAGCATACCACCACACAATCTTGTGATGGAACAGAGTGGGTAAGATGCCTGCTCCAATCACTGCAATATTTTGATGATGTACATGGAGATATTGCAAAAAGGGACAGCTATGAAATGACAAATTGAAGGGATGCTTTGGCTACAAGCCATGGACAAGGAACACAGGTTTTCAGGTTGATTCTTTACACCGAATGTCAGACATGTTATGGAATTTCAATGAGCTTTCCTGCAGGGACATATAAATTGTGAGGTGTAGCAGTTGATGCAATCATTTATCAACAGGCGTAGGCAGACATGATCAGCTATCCGCAGCTGTAGGCTAGCATGATGAATCAAACATAGGTGTAGAGCAGCAAAATAAGTGATCAACATATGTAGACCGATGCCATCCAATATCTTCCAACAGCAGTTCGTTGGAGCAGAGTGAGATGCCACTTACAATGGCTGCCATATTTTGGTATTGTTGACGGAGATCATGCTAAGATGGATGATTATCAAATGGCAAAATGGATTGATCCATCAGCTAGAACTGCCATTAATTTTAAATGGAGGGCATTGGGTTTTCGGATGATTATTTGCATGGAATGTCCGATATTTTATGATATTTCAATGGGCTTTTTTTTGCAGGGAGATACAAATTGTGTAAATATAGCAATTAATGCAATCAATTATCAATATGTGTAGGAAGACATGATGATCTACACACAGGTGTAGGCTGACGTAATCAATAATATGTAGGTAGGTGTAAAACAACATAATCAGTGATCAGCAGGTGTAGGCCAATGTCATCCAACATCTTCAAGGAGCATTTTGATCAAGCAAATTAAGTAAGATGCCCTCTGCAATTGCTGCCATATTTGATGATGTTGATGGGAATAATGCAAAAATTGATGACTATCAAATGAAAATGTCAAGTGGAAGGATGGAGGACAAGGAGCTGGAACTGCTGTGGATTTTAGATGGAGGACAAGGATTGTTGGTTTAATATTTACATGGAATGTCAGGCATATTGTGGAATTTCACTGAGCATGATACAAACATGACAAGTATGCTACTGCTGGCGTTTCTGCAGTTTTGTGCAAAATGTAATGGCAGTCTGGCATTATTGTGCTTTAGGGTATTCACGAGACACGTTTTGCATACATGTTATCTCCATGAAGCAAAGAAAGTGTGCTAGGTTTGGTTAGATCGGGTCAGGTTAGGCTAGGCTTGTTTTTTATCTTGATTTTAAAAAGAAACTTTTTTTCTTAAAAACAAGATGAGGCCAGGGTAGGGTAGGTTTGGTTTTTTAAGTGGAAAGTATTTTTACGGAGAAAATTGTTTTATATTTGTCCACTTTTTAAGATTTTTTTCCCTTTAGTGGTTAGGCTATGTTATGCTACGTTATGCTGCATTTTTCCATTTTTTCCATCATCTTTTTATGCTATGTTGCCCATCTCCGAGACCTTTTCTGGTGTTATTTTGCCGACCAACTGAAAAGTGTGTATATGCAGAGAAAATGAATGGTCACATCATGCTGACTGCATTTATAAACATTGCGTTGGAAAAAGAAATTCCATGAATTCAAGAATTATCTTAAAGCACAAATTTACCTAACGTCTTGCCATCTTCAGCATGCTACAGTCAGCAAGAAAAATCTTTTTTCTTCAATTAATGCTAAGGTGAAAAGCTTGTGGGCGCCCAAGTTTTCAACAAGACGGATACTAACAAATTACAGTACCCCATCCTTAAAAAAAACGTTATTTTGTAGGAGTTTTCTCCAAAATTGAAGATAAAATTACTGTTATTTGATGATGTTGATGGGAATAATGCAAAAATGGATGACTATCAAATGGAAATTTAAAGTGATTCATTACCTAGAACTGCTATAGATTTTAGATGAAGGACAAGGATTGATGGTTTAATTTTTACATGCAATGTCAGGCATATTGTGGAATTTCACTGAGCCTGAGAAAAACGCTACAAGTATGCTACTGCATACTTGCATGCATACTTATTGTATACATGTATGCTTATTGCATGCATACTTGCATACTTACTGTATACATCCAAGCTAAACATGGATGGGGAAACCTCAATTTTTACACTCTTGAGGAAAGTACTCTAGTTACAGCCCCCACAACCTTTGGCGTACCCACGCCTGTCAAACTATTCATACATCTGTCTAGCAATGGCACACATACATTTAAATATTAATCGCAGCGAGTGGAGCCAGTGGCAGTGGTCAGCGGACTGTCTCGGCGTGCAGCATCGCTCGACAACTTCCTCATCTTTCGGCCGTGGGGAGGCCGATGAATATTGGTTCTGATTTACTTTCAGTTGCATTTGTGCACCTCGACACAAACAAGAATCATAGCGCCATTTTCTACGATGCATTTGCCCCTGACGTTCGGATGCGATCTAAGCTAAAACTGTCGCGAGTATTACAAACTCGGCAACGTCCCACGTGCAAAATCAAATGGGCGGTATTCAAGCATCGCTGAACTCATGTGTGACGTCACAGATATTTTGACCAATCACAAAGCGAGGAATTATGAGGCCCTTCTTTGAAATATCTAGGTATTTTAGGGATTTAAAAAATAAATCAATGCCACCATCGTCTTTAAAATTAAAAAATCACTTCTGAAACCTGAAAAAAATGTGGTCTGTCTCGACATGAAACTTGTCCATTGAACCCGTCTTTGAGCTCAGCGAAGTCATCATTTAAGGCAGGGAGAGTGTTACGAGGAGACCGATAGATTGCTGCCAGAATAAAGTTCTTTCCTCTTTTTCCTTTGATTTTAGCCCAGAAGGATTCTAGTTTGGAGTTCGAGTTTGGTGGTGTATACATTTTAAATACGGTAATATACGCTGACTTTGCGACAATCGCGAACCTACCGTAACCGCTAGAGTCGGGCCGGTCTGCGCGTTTTACCTGGTAACCCGGGAAGTTAATGAGGTGCTTGAGGGTGTTATGTCGCAGCCAGGTCTCCGTCACCACAGCTAAGTCCAGATAGTAAGAACGAAGATCGTGTTGTAGCTCAAGTAGCTTGGGTTTGATAGACTGAGCATTGATGAGTTCCAGAAGCTTTGCGTTGTTGAGCCGTCACGTGGTTTGCTCCGCCCCGCGATCCGCGTCTCCTGCCGCTCCTGGCGCCGCCCCTGCCCCGGCGTGTTTTTCCCGGCGCTGTTTTTGTGACGGCGACGCTCCCCCTCAGGCCGCCTGGGAGTGATGAAGCTGGTGACTGGGGCGAAGTCCTCGGCGGTGATGACGTCACAGACGGGACGGCTGCGTGTGCGTCGCGAGTCCGGTCACCGGGGGACGTGATGGCAGTGAATATTTGAACCAGGGCGATGGATAGCAACATCCTGGTGATGTCCGCATGCGTGATGAAAATTGATAGATCCGTGGATAGACGAAGCAGGACACTAAAGCTGGATACGGGCAGGGCCTAAGAGCGGCACCAAGGCGCCAGTCATTTCAGAACATACTCCCTTCAAACGTCTAGCCGTTGCAGTGTCGGTCAGAAGATAAATCACGAGAAGTAGATGATGCTTGGTGCAATGCAATTCACTATGCATAAAGGTCTTGCCACTTTTCCACTCACTCAGTATTTTCTCACTTCCAGTTCAAGTGCTATGCAGTATCCGACAAGAATAACCAACAGCAATTACCACTACTGGGTCCAGTCACTTCGCACACAGGTAGCGTATAGGTTCGCTGGTTTTGGTTTGCTTTTTCAATTTTTTCTTTATTCTCTGGTTGACTTTATCACTCAGTTTTTCACACACCATATATACAGAGGCACCAAAGACGGTGAGGTGAAGGTTGGGCGAGCGACCGAGACACGTCTGCTCGCGGTGAGGTGAAGGTTGGGCGAGCGACCGAGACACGTCTGCTCGCGGTGCGGTGAAGGTTGGGCGAGCGACCGAGACACGTCTGCTCGCGGTGAGGTGAAGGTTGGGCGAGCGACCGAGACACGTCTGCTCGCGGTGAGGTGAAGGTTGGGCGAGCGACCGAGACACGTCTGCTCGCGGTGCGGTGAAGGTTGGGCGAGCGACCGAGACACGTCTGCTCGCGGTGAGGTGAAGGTTGGGCGAGCGACCGAGACACGTCTGCTCGCGGTGAGGTGAAGGTTGGGCGAGCGACCGAGACACGTCTGCTCGCGGTGAGGTGAAGGTTGGGCGAGCGACCGAGACACGTCTGCTCGCGGTGCGGTGAAGGTTGGGCGAGCGACCGAGACACGTCTGCTCGCGGTGAGGTGAAGGTTGGGCGAGCGACCGAGACACGTCTGCTCGCGGTGCGGTGAAGGTTGGGCGAGCGACCGAGACACGTCTGCTCGCGGTGCGGCGCTCAGGCCCACTCCGAGACCGAGAACTAGGGGGGGGGGGGATTTTTTAGGCGTGTCGGACGATAAAGGTCATTTGCGCAGCCTTTAAAACGAGTACTTATAGACTTTTATAGACATGCCTGTCTATAAAAGCCAGTGTTTACAATCAAGGTGCAGGCAAGTTGACATTTACGTTAAGGGAATTTGACATTATAGTTTGTGTGATATTTCAGGCGCTGAAGGCTAGGTTGGGGACATCTCCCTGATGTCTAAATGGTTTTAATCTTACTTTACTCCTCCACAAAATAATTTGTTGTTTGGGTGGGGGTGGGGGGTGTTTTGAGAGTGGCGAGAAGTTGATTTTGCCAGGGTGCCAGCTTTAGCCTACTCTTATCGAAGAGCACCGAGGAATCTTTGCCGTGCGAACAAGGAGGTAATTATCCACACCGCCTATCACACCGGCCGCCGCGTGTTAGTTGTTAGTAGCGGGTTAGTCTAAGCATGCCATGCAGGGTTGTCAGTTGGGTTCGTACGGTGTTTTGCAATTCGGCTCTTCTACGTCCGCTGTACCTCTGGGTAGCCTTTTACGTTATGAGTTGCAAGGCAAATCGGCTCATCTACGCCAGATGGCTCCTCTGGGTAGTCGTTTTACGTTATGCTAATTTTTATTTTTAGTTTTAGTTTTTATGTTTTCCTAAAGCAAGTCGGCTCATCTACTTCCGACGGCACCGCTAGGTAGCCATTTATTTATAATTGGGAAGGAAATCGGCTCATGTACATCTGACGCCATGCGAGGTTGGCTATTTACGTGTTTCCTACGAGTATTTCCCGGTCATGCATTGCGAGTTGATGTGAGTGTTGGTGGTGTGGTGCCTACAGTGTTCCTACTAGTTTTGTGGTATACAGATATTCAGAACTGACCACTGAAGCTTTATCTCTAATGATGGTTCACAGGTTACTGAGCGTACGCTTGATAAATAGAGCAATGCTGCACTTCCTGTTGCTACGACATATTTTCCAGCTTGACCAACTGGAAACGTTTTCGTTGCGGTCGAGGAGCCTCCTTTGACGCTTCGACGTGAAACGTTGGGACTTAGATACTCTGATAATAACTCAGATAATCTGGTCCACAACCCAAGATCCCCAGCATGCCTTCGGGTACTTTCTGCCGTACTCATCGTAGGATCACTGCCAGGAAGCTCTGTACCCTTTAGCTTGCGCATTGCTAACTCCCTTCACCATGTGTCTCATCAAAAAAAGAAAGCAGAATCAAGCGAGGTGCATAGCACAACTTCGCATTCCAGCTACTGGTCAATGGTAACGGATCGAGGCCACCGTTCATCCTTCATTGAGTGGCATCAAGCAGGCAGATATTAACCCTGTTGCTGTAGGGCTGAAAAATATCCGAATTAGGTCAAGGGAGGAAAGTGGTTTAATCGACCTCCGTGGATATCTCGATAACTGCTGAATCGATGCATGTGCTGAACAAGGCATTCGGTTCTTTGGAGCGTGATCTACATTTCTGCGAGAAAAAAAATCAAAGGCTGATTTTTTCCTGGACGGATACAGGAAGTCAACAAGGGAATTAAAGCAATGTTTCACTGCTGTTGCCACGTTTGTCGATCTATTGGTGTGATCTCGGTGTCAACTGGCAGATAAATGCCTGGCATAACGTTGTTTACAATGCAATTTTGAAAAGTAATTGGTCCCGCTGCGTACCCAAATATACTAGTTGTACTATCTAGAGGGCTATTATGTTCTGGAAGTAGTTTGGTTGCATCTAAATTTGGTAGCAGAGTAAGTAATGCATCATTGGCACCGATGGGACGCTAGGGGACACAGTTCATTTCCTGTAATCATGCAGAATATCAACAGCCGAAATTATAATTAAGGACGTTTTACCGATCTGTTCAGCTGAAGCATTTTGCCGAATTTTACAGCGTTTTACCGAATCTGCTATTCCGGGCTCCGATCCATCTCCAATGGTTTAGCATAAACCTGATAGGCTTCGCATATAAAACAGAGGCGCAGCCAAGGGGACCCGCCCCCTTAGGAACCAAAAATGGGCTAGATGAAACGATAAATTTTGAGATATTCACCGCGTAAAATCCAAAATTTTCGGTCTCGCTTCGCGCGCAGAAAGCTGTCCCTTTTCATTACATTTTTTGTTGGTCGTCCCCCTTAAAAAATATCTTGGCTGCACCAATGATGGAAATAATCGACTTCAAAGTGGCTCTTCCCCGCCCCCTCACAACTTCGAGACAGTTCCCGTGACACTGCACGATACTTAGAACAAATATACATCTAAGCTACCAAATATGGATGGGTTATCATCAGGGGAAATTCGAGTAGTAGTTTCCCAATCGGACAATGGTGCGCCTCCCATCATAGGGACAAGGCGTCCCCTCGTAAAAGCTCAACAACGCCCCCTGGAATCTTGCAGCCAAAGGCGTCCCTCCGGTAGGTTCGAATGCGCCTTGCCACTAGCGAATCCAGGGGGAATTCGAACCATGTTCCCCCCACACCCACTCTAGGGCCTGATTTTAGGAAGTCAGACTTTTTTTTCGGCGTTTTCTCAAATTCCAGACACATTTTACTAGCATTCTTTTTATCGTTTTGATAAAGATGCTTCGGGCACACATTACCGACATTTGAGGAGCAAAAAACAACAAACAAAAACACGTTCTTTATATCGTTTTTTATACAGATGCTTCGGGCACACATTGCCGACATTTGAGGAGCAAAAAAAAAAAACTTGTTTTTGTTTTTTCTTTCTTTCGGACTTTCCACTCCCTCCACCAACTGGCCGGCTGGATCCGCAAATGCGTCTCGCCATCGAAAGCTCCAGCAGGTATCACCCCTCCCAGGGAAATACGCCGTTCGAGGGCGGGTTCAAGTGCACCCACTTAAAAATAAGTGGTTCATGCACGGTGAGATGATATCCACAAGATAGGTGCCCCCATCCGAATTAAATGTCCAGATAAAGCAGTACCTTACCCAGTCTAAGTATAGCATCGAAATGTTTCGTTGACCAGGAGTTATGCACATCATACCGACGAAGGAGGGGAGGGGTGTGCTGGTATTTCAGGACTTTTGTGAAATGTTAATTGGTCGATAGTTAGCTCTGCAACATCTGAATGACATCTTGGTGCATGCATATCTATCTGCCAGGGACATGTTTAAAAAATGAGTGGGAAGAGGCAAATGTATTTTGTCGTGTATTTATTCCCAGTCAACGACCATAGACACATGCTAAAGCTCAGCAACATTTGGAGAGGGGTAAGTTACCTCCCCAATAAATAGTGAGAAGTCATCTCCGTTTTCCGCAGTTAATTGAACGGACATATTTATTGCAGGCTATCATTATTACCATCAAGGTAAAGATGAATTGTTGTGAGGCGATTTACAGATCTTGCATTATCACACTGACACCAACTCAATTTTTTTCTTCGCATACATCCAGCACAGAAGTACCTATCTTAAAACAGCAAGTTTAAAAAAATGATTGCATTCACACAAGGCAATCCAATGTGATGCTCCATTCATGAGACTACATTTTTTTTTACAATGGAGTTAGCATCATCTGATATTTTGGTACAAATATTCTATAGTGCACTCTCACCCAGTTTTGCATTTCCTTTGAAGGTATCAAAGGCTGGCAATGCCATACATGCAATTAAAATCACCATGTGATTTCAGAATGTAAAAAATATATGTTATGATTTTCTAACCGCCTTTACCAGCAGCTAAGGCCAATTTCCTTTCTTAGAATGTGTGAAGTGTCTAAAATTGGAAATGATTAGAATGCATCCCATCAGTGGCCTTTCTACACCATGGGCAACAATAATGTGCATGCTCACTGCAATTGGTGGAGAAGCTAAACAATGATTGGTGAGGCATAATGCATGGACACAATGAGTGCTGCCAATTTGTTGATCGGGCCCACCCAAAGGATCACATGATAAGAAAACCAGGAGTTGGTTGGGCTAGGGCAAATATGGTGGGTCCAGGCTCCACGAAAAAAACATAGGAAGCTCCACCCCTGCTCACCACTTCTCCTGCAGGTGCAATAATTAATTACATTAACATGTATTTGAATACCATCAGTATCCCTAAGGTAAAAAGGAATCGCTTTGATAAGACTTACATAAACATTATCACACTGGCCTAAGTTGCTTCCTGAAAATTGATGTCAATGACAGCAAAATAACTTCCACCGTGCACATGCCAAGACTGTGGAGACTTTGAACGCTGTAACCCAAAATCCAGTGGCACCAATGATGTTAAGCAGAGCAGTTTTTAATTGACAATCGTTTTAGGTTCAGTTAGGTTAGGCTAGGTTAGATAAATTATCTAGCGCTCTGGCGAGGAACATTTCATTTCATCAGTATTATACAATGGCCTCTCTTCGATGATTAGAAAATACAGTCGAAAGTTACTTTCCTCTTCATGCATATGCTTTGTATCAATATTTTACAGTAGGTATCGTCGTGTGTGAAACAATGCGAGCAAATGTGCAGAAATGTATGTCTTGTACGTAATATCATTTAAGGCGTCTCCGGAATCGAAAAGTATATGCTTAGCAAGACATGACATGACATAGATAATAAAGTATGGCAGTGAGAATTCGAGTGATAGATGGAATTGTTTTTTTGTGGTTTGACGAATGGTTGTACCCGAATTTCATCAAAAGCAAAGTAACTTTCAACTGTATTTTCTAATCATCGAGGAAGGTATTATATTATCAATATCATTGTATAATATTGGTAGGTTAAATTAGGTTAGATTAGAATAGACAAGATTAGACTAGGTCAGGTTCGGCTAGGCTTGGCTAGGTTAGGCTAGGTTAGCATAGGTTAGGTTGAGCCTATCATCACTTCCACCCCTAACCATCAGGCATTAGGAAACTCCACTGGTGTGCACTGCAGCACCTGCAGCTACATAAATTCATTGCATCAACATGCATTACAAAATATCTACAATTATTAGCAAAGATAAGATAAACGGTTTTGATAAAACTTGCATAAACAGCATTATCACACTGCCTTCAATTGCTTACTTAAAATGACTGTCACCGACATTACAAGAGCTCAATATTGAACATGAAGTTGAACATCACACATACCAGGATGTGCACATGTTGGATGCTGAAACCCAGAATTACAATGATATTGCAACCAAAGTGAGCAGGGCAGTTATTAACCAACAGGTCTGTTTCAATTGCATATCAACTTCATTCAAACTGAAATGAAACATTGAGGTTAGGCGTGGGCCTTTCCATAAAACTGGGGGTGGGCTTGAGTTCCAACATCATTTCCACCCTTAATCATTAGGTCTTTGGGTGCACACTAGATCAAAGTCAGTTTGAAGTTGCATGAGCCCTCAATCATCTTAGAGAAGCTCTACTCCTACTTAAGATGGAAACTATGTAGCGGGCATCAACAGGAAACCTATTTATTAACCAGCTTACCTGGTGTGCGATACTATGGTAATCACGAACTCAGGCAGACATCAATGGAACCTGGCGGTAGGTCATCAGCATTTGTCCCAAAAATTATAGATTTCAATGGTAAATGGCACACAGCTTGGAATACTTTCCCACTCCTTTCTCCCAATATCGTTTAAGGTTTACTCTCCGCTATTTTCCGCATCTGGTGCGTTCCACGACAGATCGACCAAATATTTTCGATTTTTACACCCACTAAATTCGTATGTGGACTAAAATTTGCGGTCAAGACAGTATTATGTCCTGAAAACGTCTGAACAAGTTTCAGGACGATCCGGCTAATGGTTTCGGAGTTATAGCCTCCGGCATTATGTTGAGGTCATACAACAAGAGTATCTTTAGCGATATATATCTCATATATAATGAAGCATAAGTGTGACATATTATGCATCTTTGGGAATAAAATTATTAAAGAAAACATATCTATGATAGAATATATACATATCTCACGCTTGACCTCGTGACCCCATAACCTCGTGACCTTGTGACCTTCTGTGACCCATAGCCTATTGAGATTGGTAAATGTGACGGAAGAAATATAAACGTGTATGATTTGGCTGCCATAAAAAAGCGTTTTGCTTTTACATACCAAATATAGGCGTTCGTTCTCCATGGATTTCTATGATCTTGGGATTATCGGAACGGACGGATTTCGAGTAAGTTTTCTCCCACTGGACAACTATGGGGGATCTAACAATAAAATTAAAACGGGTGATATAAAAACGTTTGCTTAACAAACCATATTTAAAACGTATTGATTTAAGACGTATAGTTTGCCTTAATAAACTTCACAAAATTCAACTTCACCCATTATCGATAGATCATGCATAGCCTTATTTATGTATGACGACGTAATTTTACTTAGGAACATCTGGTGATTCTGTAATCGAAACATCTGACCATGTTCATACTTGCTGGCCTCAGAACAAGAAGCACAATTATGCCTTCATTCTACCTGTGGCATCACTTACATGAGCATATAGTGGAATCCCTATCGTAATGCGAACACAAGCGTTTTTGTCACGGTATGCATAGCGTGCCACGAAAACATGAAGATTTTCAGAAGCTTCCTGTGATTTCATTGTTCACGTTTTGGGTACACCCTGCATATGGCACATTATCGCACATTACTGCACTGCACTAAGCAGTGCAAAATAGAATAACGATGGGGTAGAACAACGAAATAAACGTCAGATTACGAGAACTTGTTTTTCCAACTTACACATATGTAGCTCTACAATGCAACCCTTGTAGAAATACAAGAGTACAAGGAAACTTTTCTTAACCTTCCCCGTCTTTCCGGTCATATCCTCACACCCCGTCTCGGGGGGGGTTGATACAACCCCCCTCTAATCTCCAAACTAAGCGTCACACGAAAACGAAAGAGGAGTCACCGGAAAGCGTTCGACGAGTATGGCCAGAAGCCACCCCCAAATCCCCCCCCCCAAAAAAAAACTGACGTCACTAGGGGGCCTAGGTTTTCACGACTTACACCTTGTTTTTAGCTCTGGGGAGTTCATTTTGGGGGAGATTTGAAGCCAAAATAAATTGTAATGAGAAATGGAAGGCGAAATCGACCATGGCCATACAATTTTTGCCCCACAAAAAGCAATTTTTTGTATTTCTAAATTTTGCGTTTTCAATTGTCTTGAAATTTTCTTTTTCTAACGGACCAAAAGATGTTGTTCGAAGTCAACTTTCTCTCATAAAAATGCTTACTTTAGCCAGAATCTTCGACTTTAGCCGTAATGGGCAAATATACAAAACTAATAAGCAATCAAATAAAGAAAAATAAAAAATCCTCGGGTGCGTTTTGTTTCGTCCCTAAAGATAAGCAAATGCTGAAAGTTCATGAAAATATATTTATCCGCTAAGGCGTGACGAATGGTTGAACTTTTCTGGAGGTGACCTCACTTGACCTTGACTAACTCGTTGACCCTAGATGACCTGACCTCAAAAGTTTGACACAACATGCCACATTAATGTGGGGAAATGTATGCCAAATTTCGGTGCGCTTCCGTGCGCCGTTCTTTCACTATCCGCGACAAAACCTTAGGGGGGGGGGGCGCATATCAACGGCGCGGGTTAACAAGGGGTGACGTTAAGTGTCAGACGCAATGTGAATGCGGACATCGGGGATCTCCAGGAAAGAAGAAATCAGGTAGGTTCCTGATGCCATTCAAGAACTCGGAAATATCGCCGGCGACAAGCGCGCCCGAATGCTCACTAGTGTGTGCGCGAAGAATATAGTTACAATTTATGAGACTCTGTCTCCATAAAATATGAAGCGAAGTGCATTTATAAAAGTTAACTTGTTTTCAGACGTCAATTACATTGCCACTTACAGTGATATATTGCGCATATTGTTACTTTGCGTATTGTATTCTGGAACTATTTTCGACCATAGACTGCGGGCCGCCGGCAGCGACGTCCGCAGCTCTCGACCCATCCCCAGCCGCCCACCGCCATTCATAATATGGCTCGGGGGGGGGCGGAACCATTCCCTGAATGTTAATGGGCCTCAACGCCAAAGTTACAGGCATATTTTCATATTTGAAACGATAGGCGATGTGCCTGGCATAAGTTCCGCCATCATTGCAGTTGAGGCCGACAGGTTTTCTCGGCATTGTTTAAGAACATTACGCTTATGGGCGTTGAATGGATAGAATGCATCTACAACCGCGAATTTCTCCTATACCATTTTGGCGCGGCAGAGCCGATGTTGCTTAGTATTGTTGAAGGGTGGAACTTTACTTTTTGCCGTGCCACCGCTCGGCGGCCCTACGGATCCTCTGAGCAGCAACCGTCGGCGCTTGACGTGGATCAAGCCATGCCAGAACCTCAATAATACCAGAAAGCTGCATGTCAAAAGGTTAAAAAAAATTACAGGGATGGATATCTATAAAAGTAGTCGAGTATGGCATCAGAAGGCAGCTGATTTGATGCCGGTTTATTTGAGACCATTGGACATTTATTCGGTAATGTAGAACAACTGATATACAGTTTAAACGAATACAATGCGATAATTTGGAACACAAATTCTGGAATTTAGTGCAAAGGTGACAGAGTTAAACCTTCATGGAAGTTATTCAAGATGATATAAAAATGTAGCACGTTCGATTTTCGCTTAGTTAAGAACATTGCAAATTGTCAGCACATCACACATCAAGATGTATGACGCGTTTTAAGTACAAGATTTTGAGTGGCCAATTGCTCTCATTTCTCTTTAAGGGCAAAGTGACAAGGTGAAATGATTTAATAATATAACGAACTACACATTATAAGAGAGCTTGTTCAATGTTGCTGAAATTTGACCATTTGAACTTACTTGCACCTCCTCTAGAAACTAGAATATAGCATTAATCATAGCAAGCCCACTCTGGTGGTGTTCCTTCACAAACCCACCACCAGAGCGGCGCCACCGGTATTATGTCCGCTCATGACGCCTAACGAAAATTTTATGATCACCATAGTTTCGTAGCTTATTTCTGTGTAACGACGCAATTCTACTTCAGAACATCTAGTGGTTACTTACAACACGTACTGAGTGTCATGAAACATGACAACGATGCAGTCTGACCATATTCGAACATGCATCACAAAAGGTAGAATTATACTTTTTTCCACCTGCAGAGCACCATTTACATGGACGTACGGTCGAACACCTATTGCAAGCTACTCTTTGCTATCACGGTGCACGTAGGCTGTGCCCGGAAAGATAATTTTCACAACTTTCATGTGACTTCATTTTTAATGTTCTTGGAACACTGCTCAAGTGGACATTGCACATGGGCCACTGTACTGCACAATGGTACATATGTTAGGTAAACGAAATCAGTTCAAACGGCGTCGATTTTGGTTTGATAACCAAATCGTTACAAACGACGTCTATTTCGAAATACGCCAAAATCGAATTTTGGGGATGAACATGGAATCTGGGGCCGTAGGCACCTTAGGAATTGTTAAAATATGCTCAGAAATTCCGAAATAGTGGCAAATTTGAAATCTTACTCGATGTGTGAAATGGTACGTTTTCAGGCTGTTTTCTGTGATTTCTGGTGTCCGGGGGGTGGAGTGTCTTCCGGCGTGTAAGATGCTCCTAGTAAAGCATCAAATCTGGTAATAAAAGAGGGTCAAACGGCTTATATTTTCGGAAATAACTTTTTGAGATAATAAATATAAATTGACAGATGAATTTAAGACGGCATTTGTAAGAACTTGTCCTGACGCATTGATTCTAGGATCTAGGATACATATTATTTAATCTGCAAAATATTTCATAGCGAGTTAGTTTTGAAACTGCGTGTGCATTCAGAAAATTGTATAGCTTTGAATATGGCATATTTCAGAGATTTCTCAACAGGTACACATAGTCAGCAGCCAACGGAACATATTTCTTTGATTTGAAAGTCAATTCAACAGTTCAAACATTTCCGCAAGATGATTTTTTTATATTTGTCGATTTTGATAGTTGTATTCTTCTAAACCTGCCAGAGTTATGAATTTTGCTTGCATGAAGTTTCCATTCGGTGAATCTTTTTATTTCTGACGCTGATTTTGAAAGAAAATCTTAAAATATCGGAGACCTTAAAAAACATTTCGAAAAATTGAAAATTGGACATTTCCGACACACATCCACACATCTGGTAATGTGGGGATCGCTCACGTTTTCAATGAGGCTTACCGATACTTCAGCAACATTTGTTTTTCTGTTATTCGCTTTGCATGGCGACGATGAGGATGGACTCAGTGACTATCACCATTGCCTGCAGCGTTCATGCACGTCGAAAAAAAATCACCACATCCTCTTACCATCAGACGTTTTCCAAAACTGAGTCGTACACTGCTCCGGTCTGCGAAGCCTGTTATCGTTTCCTCCCCATGTGAACCCCTCTCTTGTCCGCCGTCATCAACGTCGGCGTCTTTATCTCCCTCGAAACCGCCACCAGGCTGGAGAGTATTGAGCTATGTACGGATAGGGAGTACGGATATATGTACCGAGCACGAATGGGGTCGAAGGGAAGACATACACGAAACAAACACCTCGGCAATTATTTGCCTTTATCATACAGTCATCAGCAGTCCACAGAAACGCAATGTTTTTTTCTTTCGCACAAAATGATGAGCATGCGTAACACTTGACCGCTGAGAGAAAGTGATCCTCATGTTTGTTATAGGTCCCTACCTTCCGCGCCAGATTTAATATTTAGATAATATAACCTGATATAATACGGTCTGGCCGCGTTGTTTTCATGTTTGATGTTCTATACATGAATTTTAAATATATTTGTGAATCACGTTTGATATTAAATACATTTCAGTTGTTCCGAAGTACAATTGCGTCACTACGCGGAAATAAACCCGTGTGTGACCTGTCGATAATTGGTGACCTTACAATTAGTGATGGTTCTTAAGGCAAACTATAAGATCTACATTAAAAAAGTGTGGATGTTTTTTCTTAGGAAACGTCTTTCAATCATGTGTCTGCATGTCATTGTTCTACCTCATGTAGCTTTTCAATGGAAGAAAGCTTACACGAAATCCGACCTACCCGGAAAACGCAAAATCGCAAAAATTCATGAAAAGCGGACGGCCATATCGGATATTTATAAGAAGAACGTATTTTTTCCCAGCTTCTCAAGCATAACTTTACACTTTGACATGTAAGCTAAAAGCATGCTTGGTGGGTCTCCCCTCCCTCGTATAATTTCCACAAATTCCATAGATCATAAATTGACAATTTCAACCCAGAAATACCCCTCTAGCTACGGCTTACGGCTATAGAAATGCTTTCTTACCTTAGCCATGCCCAGCCAGACCTATATATTTTTGGTGAATCACCCTCGCAGTCCGGGAATGTTGATAGGGAACCAAAACCTAGCATGCGCCACATGTGAAGATGGCTTCCAGCTATTTGCATCCAAATACAATAATTTCAAGCTCATAAATAGGGGGGGGGGGGGATGAGAGTGATTTTTTAGAGGCGTGCCGGATCATAAAGGTCATTTTCGCCGCATTCAAAGCGAGTATGTTTTACGTCTTTACGTTTTAGTCTTATGTTATAGTGTGTGTGTGTGATGTTTTAGGTGCTGAAGTCGGGAGTAGGGCGGGGGACAATTACTTGATGTATGCCGACCGATGGAAGCTCAGCTATGGGGTAGACTGCGCCTTCGTATGTCAGCCAAGTGTTGCATCTTACAGACTAACTAAACGCTCATCAATATCTACAGCAGAACTGCATGCCACCATGCAGGATTTCACCGCATTGACCTTCCCTGGTGCAGAGGTTCGGGGATGGCGAACTTCTGAAGGAGTTGTTTCGTGACGATAGAAAACGGTGCGTGTTAACACGCCACCGCTTGTCATAGCTGATTGGACATACCTGGCCGACCGCATGATATAGCAAACTATAAATGTCATGTTAAATCACCGAGTTGTGACGTCATTAAAGGGAGCACGTCTGGCCGACTTTCGCCGAAATCGCAAAGTATCGGCAATTGATCTCGCTTATTGCCGCTAAATAGCAAACTCTGGATGGTGTTGGATAGTGGACAACTCAACTCACGCCCCTATATAGGTCATTGAACTTCTTAAGGTCATTCTAGGTCATTGATCCAACTTGACCTCCGATGACGTTTTAAACTCATGAGCCACTTTGTAGATAATTTGGAGGCTAAAACTGAACTTGTTGTTCCTGTGTGTGTGTGAGTGACTTTGTCCAGTCTGCCACCGTGTAGTTGAAGTCGGCTGTTGTTCCTTTTAGCTCCAGGCATCAGAACAAAGCGTTGTTGGATGCTGTCTCGGAAGCTTCCAAAGCAAGATTAACGTTACAGCCTCATCTGACCCTGGACCTACGGATCTAAATGTAGCATCGCACATTTTTTGGCATTCCATGATGCCGAGGTCCTATGTTGAACATCTGAAGCGCACACCCGTTATTGTTTGTACACGGGGAACGAGTAAGTGTAGAAATTATCGGTGTGTGAGAGAAAAAGGAAGACCTTTAAGCTGACTTGGAAACCCAGCCAATAACCGAAGTATAAAAATAAGCAATCGATCGCGAGACCTCGTCACATCCAATTCATCCGCTGTTTTTTTGTTGTTTTTTTCATGCCGCCAGCGTTCTCTGTTTCGAAGCGCTGGGGGATCGCTACAATCCAACCCTTACTCTGCGGTGGGTAAGGCGTGGAAGTGCCACGCACGGGCGAGCACTAAACATGACAAGAGAACCTACGCCAAAAACCACATGGGGCTGACTGACTCTCCCAGTACCGCATTGGCCCTGAGCGAAGGTTAAACATGACGAGGGAACCTACGCCAAAAAACCGCATGGGGCTGGCTGGCTCTCCCATTGGTCCTGAACGAGGGTTAAACATGACGAGGGAACCTACGCCAAAAACCGCATGGGGTTGGCTGGCTCTCCCAGTACCGTATTGGTCCTGAAAGTACATGAGCTTGATAACTATATCTTACATGATATCACAAATCCTATGGCAGGCCTCCATGATGTGGCAGTTGGTGTATTTTGCGCATGGATCCCAGTCATGTAGGTTGGCTGACAATGAAGCTGCTGACCTGGCTGGGAAATGGGTTGCAGACGGTGGTCGTAAGATATGTCTGACTCTTTCCCCTGGAGACTTTAGCACATCAATCTCGAGCCTCGTGCGCACAAAGTAGCAACACGCCTATAACCTGAAGCCCAGCGAACTCAAACTACCGAAGCCCACTCGAGACGTAGCAGTCTTGCTTGCGTACACGGTGACTAGAGGACGCTTTTCTGTGTTGTCGCAGGATTTGACATACACTGGCGACACCTCCCAACTGGAAGCGACCGCCATCTTTGTGCACGCCGTCCCACTTCAATTGCAACATGCGATGCACTTGTTGGCTACCCCGTACCGGAGCCTGTACGCCGTTGATACTCTGGGCCTCGAGTGTTGACATGAAAATGTGACACATCCTGGAGGGCAACTCGGAGATCATTGCATCCGGGGATATCTTTGTATTTCTTCAACAAGTAAAGTTTGAAACCGATGGTACCTCATAAACATTTGGAGATAAGACAGCATTTATCTACTATATTATTTCAGTAAAAAACTTTGTTTGTCTGTTTGTCTGCCTGTCTGGATGTCTGTCGTCTTTTGTCCTTTTGTTGATTGTCATCGTGTGTAGGTTCGACTAATTGCCGCACGTGCTTGAAATTTTCCCACGCGATAGACAATCGACGTGTGACGTGCGGTGCCGCGTTTCGTTGTCGTGAGTTGTATGCCTGGCACGTGGCACGTGCGCAAAGTTGGCACTACCCCGTCATTGGCTTAACGTGGGATTTGGGAAATTGCATGCGGCGAAACATATTGGCGCCTGGCACGGCTCACAGCAGAGCCACGGAAATATGGCCGACATCACGTGAAAGCCCTAAACGTTGGCTATCCACGGGACAACATATTGTCAGGATCGGGTCAACGTGCTGCGCGTGAGCGTCACGGGGGTCCTGAGCGGACGGGTCGTCGGCCGCCCATAGGAATAGCACGTAAAATCGGGATTTTTTCACCAATTTTCGCGCTCCCGATCGACCCGATTCACACCGCCACATCTCGACAAACAATGGACCGATCGACACGAAACAAGCGCCTTAGTGTTGCCACGACAATTGCCAACATCGCCACGGCAGCCATTAACGGGTCACCCCTCACGCGCACGCGAGGGGGGTGTGAAAAGCGGAAGTGACGTTTTTCAGCGTTTTTCACGATTGGGTCTGGTTCTCGGAAACAGCTCAACTTTGTCGACTTGCCGTCACTTGCATCACCTGGGCGGATGTACCGGCTACCATTTTCCTATAGACTATCGTGGGCTGCAGTGTGCACGCACGCCGTCATCGTGACACGGGCTGCACGTGTTTCGGTCCGTGAACAAAATTTCCGCTCTACACTGTCCCCACACCGCTGTACGATGGTATTTCGCGGAGAAAGTTACATGCGCGGATAGCCCCAAGCTGTGTGATGGCCACGGTGCCCTCGGAATTTCGACAACTCAAATAGTTTGGTAGCAATCGTCGATGCCCGTAACCATTACCGGGCGACATTTTTCGCCGGCAGTTTGCGCTCCAAACCATGGACCACGTTGAGCACAGTTTCCCACCAATTTCTTCAGCCGTCAAGACAATAATGGCGGCACGCGCTTTATCGGCGGGGACACCTCCGCCGGAGAGACTCTTAAATATATATATTCGCGGGAGCAGGGAAATTAATTCCACTAAATTGGCATAGCGGCCGAACCATTACAGTTGCACGTCGAGTCAGTCTTATCTGCGCCACGTTCGTCGCGTCTGCGCTCATCATGTCACGTCTACGCCACGTCTGTCGTATCCGCGCCGCGTATGTAGCGTGTGCGACGCGTCTGCCGCGTATCCGCCGTATATGTGGCGTGTACGCCGTGTCGCGTCCGCGACACGTCTGTCGCATCTGCGCTGAGTCCGTCGCGTCTCTCTCATCTGCGCCGCATATGACGTGTCGGCGCCGTGTCTGTCGCGTCTGCACCGTGTCTGTCGCGTCTGCGCTACGTCTGTCGCGTCCGTACCGGGTCCATCGCGTCTGTCGCTTTCGCGCCGCGTCACTGTCATCTGCGCCGCGTTCGTCGCGTCCCCGTCGCACATGACCCGTCTGCGGCACGTCTGTCGCGTCTGCACAACGTCTGTCGCATCTGCGTCGCATCCGTCGCGTCTGCGCCGCATCTGTCTTATCGGCGCCGCGCTTATCGCATCTGCACGGCTCATGTAGCGTCTGCGCCGCGTTTGTCGCGTCTGCGTCATGTCTGTCGCAACCGCGGGACATCTGTCGCATCTGCGCCGAGTCCGTCGCACCTTTTGCGCTTGCGCCGGGTCTGTCTCATCTGTGTCGCGTTCGTCGCGTCTGCGCCGCGTATGTCCAGTCTGCGCCGCAACAGTCACGTCTCCGTCGCATGTGACAAGTCTGCGCCGTGTCTGTCGCGTCAGCGCCACGTCTGTCGTATCTGCGCCAGTTCTATCGCGTATGTCGTGTTCGCGCCGCGTCAGTCGCATCTGCGCCGCGTTTGTCGCGTCTACGCCGCGCTGATCCGTCGCATCTGTGGCTTCTGCGCCGTGTCTGTCGCGTTTGCGCCGGGTCTGTCGCGTCCGCGGGACATCTGTCGCACCTGCTCCGAGTCCGTCGCATCTCTTGCGCTTGCGCCGCGTCTGGCTCATCTGCGTTGCGATCGTCACGTCTGCGCCGCGGTATGTCGCGTCTGCGCCGTGTCTGCGCCGCGGCAGTCACGTCCCCGTCGCATGTGACGAGTCTGCGCCGTTTCTGTCGCGTCTGCGCCGTGTCTGTCGCATCTGCGCCAAAACCATAGCGTCTGCCGCGTTCGCGCCGCGTCAGTCTCATCTGCGCCGCGTTTGTCGCGTCTACGCCGAGTCTGTTGCGTCTGCGCCGTGTCTGTCGCAACCGCGGGACGTCTGTCGCACATTTGTCGCATCTGCGACGGTTCCGTCGCGTCTGTCGCGTCTGCGACGCATGTGTCTTATCGGCGCCGCGTTTATCGCGTCTGCACGGCGCATGTAGCGTCTGCGCCGCGTCTGTCGCATCTTCACCGCGTCTGTCGCGTCTGCGCCGTGTCTGTCACAACCGCGGGACATCTGTCGCATCTGCGCCGAGTCGGTCTCACCTTTTGCGCTGGTGCCGGGTCTGTCTCATCTGCGTCGCGTTCGCCGCGTATGTCGCGTCTGCGCCGTGTCTGCGCCACAGCAGTCACGTCCCCGTCGAATGTGAGGAGTCTGCGCCGTGTCTATCGCGTCTGCGCCGTGTCTGTCGCGTCTGCGCCGTGTCTGTCGCGTCTGCGCCACATCTGTCGCATCTGCGCCAGATCTATCGCGTCTGTCGCGTTCGCACCGCGTCAGTCTAATCTGCGCCGCGTTTGTCGCGTCTACGCCGCGTCTGTCGCGTCTGCGGCGGGTCCGTCGCGTCTGCTCCGCGTCTGACGCGTCTGCTCCGCGTCTGTTGCGTGGCTAATTTAAACCGGAATAGCGGCCGAACTAATGGACCGATCGATTTGAAACCAACAACACTTTGTAGCATAAAATATTGCACTCTTTCGCTCAGCGAAGCGAGCGGGACTGCGCTTGATGTATGAATGAATGATGAGAATATAACCAATGTTACACCAAAATTGGCATAGCGACCGTACCATAAGACCGGAATTTGTCTTACCGAAGCGGAGACGGCGCGCGATTTCTCAGCGGCGACATCTCCGCCGGACAGATTTCTTTTTAAATACAAATATTCTGGAGCAGGGAAATGAATTTCCCTACGCCGCCTCTGTCGCGTCTGCGCCGTGTCTGTCACAAACGCCGGACGTCTGTCGCATCTGTGACGGATCCGTCGTGTAGGTTAGTTTAGGTTAGGATAGGTTAGGTTAGGTTAGGTTAGGTTAGGTTGGGTTAATGAATTCCACTAAAATTGGCATAGCGGCCGAACCACTAGGCCGATTCACATGAAACCAACGCAAATTTTTTTTTACCGCAGCGGAGCAAGGGCCGAAGGCGCTTGTCTCTATCTCTAACTATACTATTTCTGATAAAAACTTTGTTTGTTTGTCTGTCTGGATGTCTGTCTGTCTGTCGTCTTTTGTCCTTTTGTGGATTGACGTCGTGTGTAGGTTAGACCATGGGTCGCACGTGCTTGAAATTTTACACGCGACAGACAATCGATGTGTGACGTGCGGTGCCGAGTTTCGTTGTCGTGGGCTGTATGCCTCGCACGCGGCACGTGCTCAAAGTTGGCACTACCCCGGCTTTGGCTTAACGTGTGATTTTGGAAATTGCATGCGGCGAAATATATTGGCGCCTGGGACGGCTCACAGCAGAGCTACGGAAATATGGCCGACATCACGTGAAAGCCCCAAACGTTGTCTATCCAAAGGATGAAAATTCGTCACGATCGGGTCGACGTGCTGCCCGTGAGCGTCACAGGGATCCTGAGCGGACGGGTCGTCGGCCGCCCATAGGAATAGCACGTAAAATCGGGATTTTTAAACCAATTTTAGCGCTCCCGATCGACCCGATTCACACCGCCATATCTCGACAACCAATGGACCGATCGACACTAAACAAACAGGATAGTGTAGCCACGACAATGACCAATAGCGCCACGGCAGCCATTAACGGGTCACCCCTCCCGCGCACGCGAGGGGGGTTTGAAAACCGGAAGTGACGTTTTTCAGCGTTTTTCACGATCGGGTCTGGTTCTCGGAAACGGCTCAACTTGGCGACTTGCCGTCACTTGCATCACCTGGGCGGGTGTACCGGCTACCATTTTCCTATAGACTACCGTGGGCTGCAGTGTGTGCACGCGCCGTCATCGTGACACGGGCTGCACGTGTTTCGGTCCGTGAAAAAAAACTTCCGCTCTACACTGTCCCCACACCACTGTCCGATGACATTTCGCGGCGGAAGTTGCATGCTCAGATAGCCCCAAGCTGTGTGATGCCCACGGTTCCTTCGGATTTTCCACATCGCAAGTAGTTTGGTAGCAATCATTGATGCCCGCAACCATTACCGGGCGACATTTTTCGCCGCCAACTTGCGCTTCAACACGTGGATTTTCTCGGCGCCGTCACACGCTATCTATCGCCTGAACAATGGAAAAATACCCAGCCGGCGCGGGCATTCGCGGCGGGGACACCTCCGCCGGAGAGATTTCTTCTTTAAAAAAAAAAATATTCGGGAGCAGATAAATGAATCAACGTTACGTTCAAATGGGCATAGCGGCCGAACCACTAGGCCGATTCACATGAAACCAACGCCCAAATTTGTTTTAACCGCAGCGGAGCGAGGGCCGAAGGCACTTGTATCCTCAATTTGGGGTGAGTAAATGTTCGGCTGTGCTCGCAAAATGGGCCAAAATGGCCGTCGGCGTGCCCCGAGACCCCAAAGCACCAACCTCCAAGCTTATCGGAAAGTTGCCGCAACACCGCCCACGTGTTGCCGACCCCGCAGCCGCACCATGATATAGTGACACGGCCCACGTGTTGCCGACACCGCAGCTGCACCATGATATAGTGACACGGCCCACGTGTTGCCGACACCGCAGCCGCACCATGATATAGTGACACGGCCCACGTGTTGCCGACACCGCAGCCGCACCACCACACAGTGACACCACCCACGTCTCGTAGGCACCGCAGCCGCACCATCACAAAGTAACATGGCTCACGTGCTGTCGACACCGCAGCCGCACCATTACAAAATTACATGGCTCAAGTGTTGCCGACACCGCAGCCGTCCCATCACAAAGTGACGCGGCCCACGTCTTGCCGACACCACAGCCACACCATCACAAAGCGTCAGCACGGCTCGCACTGCAGCCACACCATCACAAAGTGCCAGCATGGCGGTAGGAGCGACCGTTCCAGGGAAACAGCGCTCCTTTCCTTTGCGCACTTCATCGTCTCAGTGGACCCAGTCGTTTCGGCCTTGGATTCAAAACAAGTAGCAACAGTGACGGTCTTCTATCTCTCAGTGTCTTAATTTAGTGTCGCATGTAAAATTTACTCGGAATTACCTGTGGTCTTGGTTGCAGTACACCTCCCCAGCTATTAACTTTACACCTTGTGCAAAAGGTTCGCTCTGAGGTTATCCTAGGTCGCTAGATATCATTTCACCAATGACATGGTTCCATTTTCGACACTCCGAATTGGATAATACTTATTACTGCTTGCATGTGAGCATGCCCGCGTACGGATCCGACTGACACATGAGGTCAACAGCCGGCTTACAGTGGCTACGTGCTTCCTTCCAGGTTGTTGCAAGTCCTGCCGGATATAAATTACACCATTTTTATTTGAACTGCATCATTTCATATATGAACACAAACATTGTTGCCGACAGACACTGCATGTCGCGCTGTGGTCTGCCGGCCGCGGGCAGCCGCGACATCCGGCTGGACACCGAATGTCCAGCGACGACGTGTTTGCTAGACCTGTGGGGCGTCCCCGTCGCGTCGCCCATATTTGTTCTGCGTATTTGCTGAACGCCGGCCGCGGCGCAGGTGCGGGGTGTTTATGCGACCCGTTGACCCTTTTACACTGCATGTCGCGCGGTGGTCTGCCGTTCGCGGGCAGCCGCGACATCCGGCTAGACACCGCATGTCCAGCGACGACGTGTTTGCTCGACCGGTGGGGCGTCCCCGTCGCGTCGCCCGTATTTGTTCTGCCTATTTGTTGAACGCCGGCCGCTGCGCAGGTGCGGGTGTTATGCAACCCGTGACACCTTTCTCTCCTTGTCTCAGCTGGCCCTTACCTTCATATATAAGCGGCGCGTCTACACCCTCTCCCTCTTCTTCTGTCGTCTTCGTCAGGTGCACTGCACCTCTGCCGTCTCGCCGTCGCCAATATAGAAATGAGTACTTTGAGCGAGTGTGGAAGTGATAAGTGGAACAGTGAGTGATCAGTGGAAGTGAATTGAGGAACCACGCGCAGCACTGCTCGTCACGGCTGGCTCACCGTGCCTGACTCTGTTTTCCTGCTTTCTTTCCACGTTTTTCGTACCCCTTCATTTCCTAATGCCACTGCTCTCTTGAATTGGAGGGTTCCTTCACTCTTGAATTGGAGTGCTCTTATCTAGGTCCTAGCCCTCTTGAATTGGAGGATTCCTTCACTCTTGAATTGGAGTGCTCTTATCTAGGTCCTAGCCCTCTTGAATTGGAGGGTTCCTTCACTCTTGAATTGGAGTGCTCTTATCTAGGTCCTAGCCCTCTTGAATTGGAGGGTTCCTTCACTCTTGAATTGGAGTGCTCTTATCTAGGACCTTGCCCTCTTGAATTGGAGGGTTCCTTCACTCTTGAATTGGAGTGTTCTTGATTAGGCCACTGCTCTCTTGAATTGGAGAGTTCCTTTGTCTCCCTTGAATTGGGGAGCTCTAACCTATGACCTCTATTATTACGTCCACCTTTATTTAGGTTACTTCGATTATTTCTGTACATTCTCCCATCACACATCTTTCCGACCTCTCATATTGCAATTATTTGTTCCTATTCCTATTGTTATTCAAATAATTTCCTTTCACATGTTGTTCCCGCTTACTTCTCCCTCGCTCTCTCTTCTATACCACTCTCTTTAGGCCTCTTGCCCATTCTACCCAATGCTGCAGGGCGCCACCCACATATATACAGTCCACTATGAGCGGTTGAATACGGCGTCCGCAACAAACATTATATGATAAAATATCTAAATTATACGAAGTCCCCGGGCCTTCGTAAACAGTAACATTGTGTTTTAAGAAAGCTAAAAGCACACGCTAAGTGTACCTCGTGACCACGCACAATGATCGACTTTCGTTCTCACTTTACATGAAAATATGCATACCCGTAAAATATAAACCCAAATAAACCCACGGATCGGATAAAAAATAAACCCACGGATCATCAGCCAACATCAAGATGTGCGCAATTCTTTCACATTCACATCAATTCACAATTCAGGATACCATAGACATTAGTTAATCCCTCGGAGGCACAGTCGGCTGATCCGTCACAGAGTGGCTGATTGGTGCTTTCATCTGGAAGTGTGTACGTATGTGGTAAGTGTGCAAGTGTGTGGTGGTAGTGAGGGTGACGTATGTGCATGGGCGCGCGTGTAAGTGTATGTGAGAGAAAAGAGCAAGGGCAAGAGAATGAGCGAGAGCGAGAGCGAGAGCGAGAACGAGAATGAGAACGAGAGCGAGAGCGAGAGCTAGAGCTAGATCGAGAACGAAAGCGAAAGCGAGAACGAGAGTGAGAGCGAGGGAGAAAAAGAGAGAGAGAGCGAGAAAGCAAGAGGGAGATAGAGAGAGAGAGAGAGAGAGAAGAGAGAGAGAGAGAGAGGGGGGGGGATAGGGAGAGGAACGGGTGTGAGCGAGACACAGGTGTGTGTACATGTCTGTCTGTCTCTGTGTGTGTGTGTGTGCGTGTGTGTGTTTGCGGGTGTGCGTGTGTATGTGTGTGTGTGTGTGTGTGTGTGTGTGGATGTGACTATGTGCTGCGTATGTGATTGCCTTAGGCGGTGCATGGAACCAGTTTCATCAGGGTCCAAGATGTCGTCATTTTGCTTACTGATGGCTTGTTCCTAATTTTCATTGAATCAGTGTTTTTTTAGTTCTGCATCGTCTTCGCAGACTTGCCGAGTGGATATGCTGAATGTGCTAGGGTCGATAGTATTCCTCGCGTGAGTGTTTTGAAGTGTTCGCTAAATAGGGTGTTTGTAGTTTTGTTTTGGTCGTTTCTTGTGTGCTGATTTAATCTGTCTGCAACCATGCCTTTCGTTTCTCCTATGTACGTGATGTTCAAGGGTCGGCATAGCGGGCAGGTGATAAGGTAGACGGTGTTCCGTGTGTGGCATCGGCCTTCAAATCTAATCAGACAACAGTGGCATTTTCTGTCGTTAGGCGTCATGAGCGGACATAATACCAGTTGCGCCGCTCTGGTGGTGGGTTTGTGAAAGAACACGATCAGAATGGGCTTGCTATGATTAATGCTATATTCTAGTTTCTAGATGAGGTGCAAGTAATTTCCAATATTCAAATTGAAACAACATTGAAACAAGCTCTCTTATCATGTGTAGTTTGTTTTATTATCAAATCATTTCACCCTGTCACTTTGGCGTCAAAGTGAAATGGAAGCAATTGGCCACTCAACATCTTGTAATAAAACACATCATACATCTTATGTGTGATGCGCTGACAATATCCAACATTCTTAACTAATCGAAAATTGAACGTACTACAGTTTGATATCATCTTGAATAACTTCCATGAAGGTTTAACCCTATTATTTTTGCAATTCATTCTAGAATTTGTGTCTCGAATTATCACATTGTATTCCTATATATTGTATATCGGATGTTCTACATTAGTGAATTCATTTCCAATGATCTTAAATAAAACGACATCAAATCCGCTTCCTTCCGATGTCATACTCGACTACTTTTATAGATATCTAACCCTGTCATTTTCACCTTTTGACGTGAAGCTTTCAGGCATTATTGAGGTTCTGGTATGCCACGAGGTTCTGGTATCAAGCGTGAGGTTCTGGTATCAAGCGCTGACAGTTGCTGCCCGGAGGATCCGAAGGGCCGCCGAACAGCGACACGACAAAAATAAAGTTCCAGCCTTGATCAATGCCAAGCAACATCGGCTCTGTCACGCTAAAATTGTGTAGAAGAAATGCACGGTTGTAGATGCATTCTTCCCCTCAACGCCCACGAGCGTAATCTTCTTATACAATATCGAGGAAACCTGTCGGCCTCAACTCCAATGGTGGTGGAAATCATGCCAGTTACATCGCCTATCGTTCCAAATATGAAAATCTGCCTGTAACTTTGGCGTTGGGGCCCATTAACGTTCAGGGAATGTTTCCGCGCCCCGCCGTATCATGAATGGCGGGCGGCGGGCCGCGGGCACGCCGCCGGCGGCCCGCCGTCTATGGTGGATGAAGATTAGAAAATAGTTCCAAAAACAATACGCAAGGTAACAATATGCGCAATATATCACTGTACGTGGCAATGCAATTGACGTCTGAACACAAGTTAACTTTAATAGATGCACTTCGCACCATTTTTTTTTTAATGGAGACAGAGTCCGTAAATTGTAGCTTTATTCTTCGCGCACACACTAGTGAGCATCCGGGCCCGCTTGTCGCAGGCGCATATTTAAGAGTTTTCGAATGGCAAAAGTACCTGTTTTCTGTCCTTACTGTAGATCCCCCCCCGATCTGACGCCTAACGTTCCCAGCAGGGCATGGGTGTGGGATAAGAGTGGACTTGGTCAGTTTCTGATAGTGTTTTTCCACTCTTCCATGCTGTGCGTAATGGTCACTTTGAGGTTTTGATAGTCGCTGTTATTTGGAGGGGGGGGGGTGAGCTTGTCATCCATGTACGGGAGGCCAACGGAAGTTTCGTTGTGTCTGGGGTTCGAATGTCGCGATTGTGTACTTCTCATGGATTGGGTTACCTGAAACATTGCTCTTTTGATCATGTTGAGTGGATAGTTGTTTGCAAGGAAAACAGTTCCGATTGTTTGCAAGTCTCTGTTGTGGGCATCGGTGTTAGATCCGAAACGCTTTGCTCTCAATATCTGTGCATACAAAACTGATCTTTTCGTCTGAATGGAGTGTGTCGAAAATACTGGAAGGATTATGGGCGCCGCCATCGGTTTTATGTATAGCTCAGTTTCATAAGCATCGTCCTTGTTGATGGTCACAGGTGTGTCCAGGAGGGGTATTTGTTGTTTACTGGACTGGTCACTTCGTCCGATGGATAATTTTATGGAGGGTTGGAAGTTGTTGAGAAAATGGAAGAGCACCCATTGATTTTGAACCGTCAGTCCAAATACCGAGGATATCATCGATGTAGCGCATATGTGTTATGGTCTGGTGTTGAACGAATGTCAGGAGGAGCGTTTCAACTGCGTTCATGAATATCACGGAGAGTGGTGGAGAATTCCGACTCTCCATGGGTATGCCATTTTGTTGACGGTAATATATGTCCCGGAATCTCACAAAGTTATTATTCAGGCAATATTTCAGGAAATTTTCGATGTCTGTTAGTCTTAGTCCATATATGCTTATCTCTTCTCCATACATGTGCATGATAATATTTATTGAGGCCCGGATAGCTTCATCGGTAGGTATATTGCCGGATAAGTTGGCTCATCAACAGTGGAGGTGATATCTCCTGACGGTTACCATGAGGAAAACTGGCTCTGCAAGCGGTGCAAATAATAATTATTCCGGAGACGTGACAGTACAAAAGTTAAGCGTTTGGAGACTATACTTTAAAGGAACCAAGCTATGCTGTCCATGGGTGGTCCCTTGGACCAATTAACAAATCATACATATTATATATGCATAATATATAATTCACAAATAATTCCAAATGCCGAAACTATCGGACGCAGGGATACATCAGTCTTGTAGCTCTTGGCAAGGCCGTACAGCTCTGCTGTCCGGAAAGATGCGGGTTTTATGGCTTTGCGGAATTTGTCAGAGACTTTTCCTGTCCATGTTTGGGTAATAATAATTTTGGTGGCTGCTTCCAGATGTTGCGTTTGCTTTTTGTATACGGGTTGGTTTTGTTGTACTATTGTTAATGCTTTTTCTATCAATGTTGTTGGAGGTAAAGTAACAAAACATTTACATTTCTTTGAGCGTTTTATTATTGTGCCTGGGTCATCCTTGAGGTTATTCAGTAATTGTAGGTCATCATCAGAATGGTTTGCCTGTTTTTGTGATGATTATTGAAGATATTTATGATGTATTTAAGAGCTCGTTGTCATGTTTCTATTACACCGTCAGAAAGAAAGTGGCGCCATCCTGGTGTCCGTGTCACTAAAACGGGTTATTACCAGATGTGCGCTATATTGGGATGCTGTCTGAGCGAAGGAGTAGTCAGTATCTCCACGCTATTCCAGAGGGGATCTGAAAGGGATTCCAATATTTGTTTTTATTCGTTTTGGGTTCTATGAAATTCTTCCAGCTGAAGGCAAAAGCTCCCCTTTATATTCTTATATCTACTTCCTTTTATCACCTTCCGATTTATCTGGCGAGTTGGGGCAAAATTTGTCCCCTTGTTTAGAATATTAGCTAGCGTAGACTGAACTGATTGTTTATTGAGGTTGATCAATTTGGAATTGTCTGGTGACCGCATTTCCTGTGTGCGTGCTGTGCTGCTGCATTCGATTTCAGGCAACTCAGTTCTAGTACTTGTGTCACACCTTGGAAGAGCTCTGTCAACATACCTGAGCGTGTTGAGCCAGATCTCATCCTGTTCATGAATTCCATTCTCCTCTGGCGGTCATTTGACTGCACCTTGCCAAAATTCTACGTCTACTAGTATGCTGCCATCAGTCAGAATCGCTAAATGTTGCATACATTTAGGTGTACGCTGTACCGAATCAAGCCATATATCTGACTGCGTTTCGACCTCAGGTGAACTCACCCCCTGTGAGGATCTAGTGGTGACTCCGGCATCACTGACCAGACTGTCCGTATCTGTTGTATCTGCTGTCAATATGCATCAGTGTCCCTGTCGTGATTTGCATCTTCTTGAGGTGCTTCGCTATCTTTCTCTTCACCATGAGCAACCCTAACATTATCTGTAGGAATTTCCTGGACATCATCGTTCTCTTCGGAGAAAATTCGTGGTATGGTGTGCCCTCACCTGTGGTCTGCAGCATATATTCGTTTTGCAATTGATTGAACTTCCTCTGGTGACGATGATTCATCATTTTTGAGGTTTGAGTGAACATCAGGACTGCTCGTTGTTCCACCCAAGTACAGATTGGGTCGTAAGGTGTGTTGCGCTATCATCAGACGCCTTCCTACCCGTTGCAGTTACGCCACTGTTCCGAGAGTTTATTTTAATGTGTCGTTCAGTGTTTGTCGAAAGAGAGTTTCATGGTAAACAAGTTTGGACTAAGTCTGACAAACATCTAAAATCTTAGTCATAAAGTCATAAAGTGTTCATACTTAATAAGAGCCACAAAGCCATCCAGTTAGGTCTGTAAATGGAAGATAACCTAAGCCCGGTAAAAAGAGCCACCCCAACCATCACTACATCCTAAAGAAACCATCCACCAACATCCCACACACCTATCAATGCCTATCTACCCTAGCTATGCAGCCCTATTCCACTGATCCCTCTTAACACATGTGGATTGAATGCCTCACCAATAATTTTCAAACTGCATCCATGCCTGCTTAAAGGGGTCTGTGCTATGCACACTTACGTAGCATAAATCTCACGCCATTCATCACCAAGTAGAACTCAAAAACAAGATTTTCCTGTCTAAAAATGTGTCCACCCTACTTTTAAATACCTTCAATGAGGAACTCCCCACAACATCAGCAGGCAGCCCATTCCACTGATCAGCAACCCTTCGACAGAAGACCTGTTGTCGCTTAACTGTCCTACACCTCAACTTGTCTAACCTGAATTGATGACCCCTATGTGATACTCTAAACTGAAGAGCGCCATTCAAAATGACCTGATCTAGCCCTTTAGCAATTGTGTGCATTTGAATCATGTCCCCCTTAATCTCCTATACTTGAGTGGGTACATATCTAATGCCATAAGCCTTTCTCCATATTGTAAGTTACCTATTCCACTTATGAGTCTAGTCACTGTAACCTTTCTAACATATCTATATCTTTTTCTAGTTAGGGGCTCCATGCTTGTGCAGAATATTCCAGATGGGGTCGCACATATGCTAATTACATTTTTTTCACGACTTCCTTGCTCTTATATCCCACACTCCTATTAATGAGTCCCAGCATTCTGAGCGCCCTGTTCCTGGCTGAGATACATTGTTTTTCTGCTTTAAGGTCTTTTGAAACCAACACACCTAAGTCTCTTTCCTCTTCAATACCATCCAGTTCCCTCCCTCCCATTATATATCTGAAAGTCTCACCTCCAGACCCAAGATGCATAACCTTAAACTTATCATAGTTGAAAGACATCTGCCATTGATCAGCCCACTTGTTTAGGTCCTCCAAGTCTAGTTGAATATTACTAGATTGATTACTACTGTTAGCCACTCCGACCAGCTTGATGTCATGAGCAAATTTGAACACTTTATTCCTCTTGTCCTACCTCAATGTTATTCACAAAGATGATAAAGAGAAGTGGCCATAAAACAGAGCCCTGTGGCACTCCACTCAGAACATCCTTCCAATCAGATTTACATCCATTTAACACTACCCTTTGTTTTCTTCCCCTCAACCATGCTTCAATCCAACCTAGAACTTTTCCAACAATCCCATGTTGCTCTAGTTGATGAATTACCATTCCATGTGGAACTTTATCAAAAGCTTTGCTAAAGTCCGAGTTCACAACACCCATCCTTCTTTGATTGTCTACTTCATTTGTAACATACTCCATGAACTCCAATAGGTTGGTTAAACAAGATCTTCGATATTGAAATTAATGTCGAGTATCCCTTAAAAGGTGGTGCTTATCAAGATGAATCTGAACATTCTGTTTAACCATATTTTCTAGTAACTTGCAAACTATTGAGGTCAAACTGACTGGCCTGTAGTTTCCTACACACTTCATACTTCCCTTTTTGAAAAGTGGTACTACGTTTGCATTTCTCCAATCTTCATGTACTTCAGAATATTCCATTGACCGCCTGAAAATGATACCTAGGGGAACTGCTAAAGCTTTGCCACACTCTACTAAGATCCTAGCATATATATCATCTTGTCCAGAAGCTATATTAGGTTTTATATTCTGCAACTGCTTTTCTACAGCTTCTGTAGTTATTGTAAGTTCCTCCAGACTATCACCTGTCATGGCATAACCTTCAGTTCTTTCAAGTATACCAGAATTATCTTTAGTAAAGACTTTAGTAAAGAATTATCTTTAGATAATTGCTTGCTTAGGGATTCTACTATATCACAATCATCAACCACTAGCAACCACTTTCCCCATCTACCTCCAGTGGTACTGCACTAGACGTTTTAGCCTTAAATTTGTAGAAGCTAAAGAATCTCTTAGCATTACCTGCTGAACATTTCCGAGCTAATTTGATTTCAGCCAGTCTTTTAGATGTCCTAACACACCTCCTAACTTTATTTCTAGCTATTTTATATGATTCGAGGCTTACCTCAGAGTTAGCATCTTTTAGTTTCTTGAATGCCTGTTTATTTGACTCCAGTAAATGCTTTACTTCCCTGGTCAGCCATGAAAGGTGCTTAACCCTGGTTAATCTAATTTGCATATTGGGAATGAACCTATTCTGACATTTAAATAGTTTATCTTTTATCATTCCCCACATTTCATAAGCATCTAAGCCCATCAATAAGTCTTCCCAATGAATTTCATTCAGGAAGATCCTGAACTCATTGTAATTCCCTTTAGCAAAATTTGGAATCAATGTGTTATTGATGTTATTGACACTTCCAACATACAATGAGAAACGTATACTGTTGTGATCACTATTATCAAAGGTCTCTCCAATGTTCACATTTTTACAAAATTGTCCTCATTAGTAAGCACAAGATCTAATGTTTCATTTTCCTTTGTAGGTTCATGTGTCATTTGAAAGAAGAAATTTTCCTCAAAACAAGCCATGACACTTCTTCCTGATTTGTTTAGACCTATAGTTTTGTTTCCAAATCCTGCTATGTTTAAATCCCCAACAAAACAGTTCTCTCCTGCACTCTCCTACATATCTCTTCCTGCATCAACCTGTCAGTGTTTTCATTCTGGTCTGGAGGTCTATAGAATGCCCAAATCCTACATTTTGTTCCATTCTTCGGAATGATGTCCAACCACAAAGATTATACTCCTTCACTATGTACACTATCCTCTATGGAATGACATTTCATTACTTGCCTGACATACAAGAGTATCCCTCCTCCTATCCTTGCCTTCCTTTGATAAGCATGCATGTTGTAGCCTGTCAATTCAAATTTTTGCAAGTTGTTTCCAAAAATGCTTTCATTAACCCATGCCTCTGTTATACATACCAAATCTAGCTTTTCAAACAACATATATGCATGCCGTTCCCCAATTTTGTTTCTAATACTTCTGGCATTAACATAAAAACATTATAAACTATTCCCTCCCTTGCTTGCAATACTTCTCTCTTTATCAGCTACAACCCCCATGACCTGCCTAGCTTCCCTGTTTCCTACTGAGAGCTTCCTCATACATATTGCTGAGCAATTCCACTCCTCTCTTGCTCAGATGTAACCCATCTAATGCAAACATTTCAGTCCTCCTCCAAGAATCCCCCCACAAATCCAAGAACCTCACCCCAAGCTTCTTGCAAATCTTGGCCACCCTGGTATTCAGCCCAATGGCCCTTGAGTACCATTCTACACTTGCGTTTACCATAGAGAGGATGGATGTTATCACTCCTTTCTTCCTACTTCCAGCTAACCTACCTATCAAAGCCCTATACTCTTTTATTGCTTTCTCTGTTTTAGCTCTTCCTACATCATTCACACCAACCTGCACAATTATTAGTGTACTCTCTCCACTACCCTTCATTACTCCTTCTAACCTATCCCCAATATCCTTTACCTGGACAGCTGGGAAGCAAACACGAGTCCGTCTGCTGGGGCACCTACCACAAAATGTGCGATCCATATCCCTAACTCTCGAGTCCCCTATAACTAAAGCCTCCCTCTCTCTATCTTCAGCTACCTGGTCATTTCTACCTCCATCCCTAACAACATTACCCTCTCTCTCTCTCTCTTGCAGTACCTCAAACCTATTATTAATTGCAATGCCTGTGTCAATTTTCCTTAAAGCCAGTCTGGTACTCTGGCGTCTAGCTACTTTCCACTCTCTACTATCCTGGACCAAGCTATCTCCATCCTTACTACTCCTAGACTCCTGCACCTGGCTTGCCTGGCTGACATTTCCTATAATGGGCCCTGCCACCAAACATTTCAGGCGCTCCACCTCCCTTGATAACATATTTACTTTCCTACTCAAGTTCCCAATGACTCCCATGCACTCACACTTCCCACAGTCACCTTGCATTTTTTGTTTGTTCTTCATTTGTTTTGTTTTTAAATATTTTGTTTTGCTACTCTTATTACTAACTAAGTGTAGTTAAGGTAAACCATTGCTAACTAAGTTATAAAGCAACTAATATAACCGAGCAGTGAACGAACTATCTAGTTTATTGTACTTTAACGCCTGATCTAGTAACACTCGCACTGAATAAACGACAAAATATCTCTCCGCTTACACAAACTAAACAAAGCAAAGATAATCTTAGTTATTCCGACTGCCACCAGCTACAACCTGAACTATGCAGTATTACTCTTAACTTAGATGTGTACTGTAAAGATGGTACCCCAATAGAATATGCTTAGTTGTAACACACCTTTGCTGCAGATAAATATTAAACTCCAAACTAAATACTAATATAATCAAAATAAGCCTAGATACCTCTACAATTACACCAGGATATGAAGATATATCGGGTGTAATTTAAGCTCACTATTTTAATCTTGAAGTCTATCTTAAACTTAAACGCCAAAAAGACAAACTTATTCCTCCACACTAACAGAAACCTGCTACAAAGCGCCACGTGGCCGATCGATAATTCTACACCTAGTGTAATAGCCTATTTAATCTAAACTCATCTTAAACTTAAACACCAAGCAACTTTAAAACGCGCCACCCTCAAAAGGTCCATGTGGCCGATCGATAATTCTATAAGTTTAGAATTCCTAGGATAAGTCTGATATACCCAATTTAAACAATCTAACCTCTCCTTCTTAGCCTAGGCCTACAATAAAACATGTCCTCCCTCCACTAACCACCTGTGCCCAATATTTTACTCACGGTCTTCCGTCGTCACGGGAGCGCAAAAAACACGACCGGTCGCGACGAGAGGAGAGCAGTGAATGACAGCAGGATCAGAACAACAGAAGAATGACATCGTAAACCTCTTTCTTTGAACAAAGATGAGGGTACTTCAGGAGAAGTATTGCGATAGTAGTTGGTGAATATCAAAATGCGAAGAACAGATCTGGCTACAAGTGGGAAAATTAGAACTTGAAATGAAGCATTACACTGTTCTGTGTTCACGGGTGTTGATTTCAGAAAATGTATGGGGGTGGGGGCAAAATACGTCAAGGTAATGGGCAGGCCCAAATAGATTGGTGGACACACTCCATTGGGCCCCATGTTAAAAGTTTAAATTACTGGACAATACTCCTGGCTGTATTACAAGTTGATCATGCTGCCCAACTTGCAGCAAGTTGACACCTGCTGCAAGTTCACTGCCAGCGGAAAAGCGGTCAAAAGCTTCTTTCTTTGAGTCAAGGTTAAGCACACTTCATGAAAACTAAGAGCATAACAAATTTGTAACATTAAAACCCCAAACCCGACACCACCTCCTTCCCAACCACAAAGGCCATCAAAAAGCACCACCAAAAGCAACACTCACCTACGAGACCACTCACGCGCGCCAACACACAAACAATGAACACAATACTACAGTGGAACACACATGGACTCATTAGACACTGGCCAGAATTCAAACACTACGCATTACAAACAAATCATACAGCACTATGCCTTCAAGAAACCCACTTCAAGCCCAACGACCCCTATCAATTTAATATCCCTCACTACACACTATACAGACAAGACACACACAACACACACAGATCAGGCGGTGTCTGCACATACATTAGGAACACGACACCTCACCGCCTGATACACTTCAACACCACAGCAAATATACTACTCACCGAAATACACTTCCACAGCACAGCTTACACACTCGTCAACATATACGATCCCCCCTCACGAAACACAGAAGCCCTTTCGGAATTAAATAAAGCACTTGACCAAATTAACACTCCAGTCATAATAATCGGAGACTTCAATTCACACCACCCACTATGGGACACTCGCACAGCACAACCTGACCACAAAGCACTCACACTCATCACACTAGCCACACTCATCACACTAGCCACCCAACACAACCTCACGGCACTCAACACCGGATCACCAACCTACCTTGTCCCAATTAGCTCCCATCTCCCTACGACCCAGATGTAACCCCTGCATACTCGCTATCCCTAACTCGTAACCCCTAGCTCTCACCCTATCCTGGACATCCGATTCCGACCCTCACTTCAGCGACCACGCACCTATAACAAATACCTTTAACCAAATCCCGACCACTGGCCCACCCAATTCCCCGCCGAGTCGATGGAACTTCAAAAAAGCATCCTTTACACCATTCTCAGAATCACTAGCCGCACAAACAGCTCATAACCAACACCTGTCACGAGAACAATTCGTAGACATCCTTCTCACTACAGCACACCAACACATACCACACACAAAACCACGTCATCAACACAAACCTCGCGCGGCTCCCTGGTGGAACGACGAGTGCCACCGGGCGATTCCAGCGAGGAACCACGCACGACACAGATACAAAAGACACCGCACACCGGAAACACTCGCAGTATACAAGCAACTTAGAGCACTCTGCAAAAGAACCATCAAAAATGCTAAAAAGACTTCCTGGAATACATCTTGCAATCAATTTAACAGATTCACACCTCTCGGCGAAATTTGGACAACCTTGAACACATTTCAGCACCGACAAAGACCCCCAATCAAAGCCATCACACTCAGACGCAACAACAACACCATCACAGACCCACAAACAATAGCAAACATCTTCGCACACAACTACCACCTTAGGTCATCCACACTCCCACGAAGCCCCCCACCTCCAATCAGACACACACGCCCACATCTTTACAGCACTAGGTTTACACTCACATAATTACAACTAGCAATCGCACAGACAGGAAGCACAAGCGCAGGCGGCCCATACAATATACACTACTCATTCTTAAAACATCTCCCAACACAAGCATTGCACACACTACTCGACACTTACAACACCGCCTGGACAACACATACATACCCACAATCTTGGTTACACGCTCTGCTCATACCTATCCCTAAACCAAACACGGAATCAACTCTATGCGATTCCTACCGCCCTATCGCGCTAACCAGCTGTTTTCACAAACTCTTCGAACGTCTTGTAAAAGAAAACGCCATCTCTACATCATTCAAGCACAAAACTAATCTCCCCTATACAATCAGGCTTTCTTCCTAACCGTTCATGTCTCGACAATCTCACGTACCTCATCACACACATCCAGGAAGCGGCGGCAAGGAAACGCTCCACTGTCGCCGTCTTCCTGGACTTAAAGCAAGCATATGACACCATCAACATAACAGTACTACTACAACACTTATACAATATAGACATACAGGGAATATTATTACACCACCTCCAATTCTACCTACTAAAACGATCATTTCAAGTCAAAATTGGGCCCCACACTTCAGACACTAAATTTCCCACAACGGGCTTAATGGAACTTTCAGTTCTCAGTCCTCTTCTTTTTATTCTAGGTCTAAATTCAATCATCACCGACAACTTCTCGACCAAAATTGTACTTTACGCAGACGACATTGTACTCTGGACATCACATGAAACACCAAATTACGCACTAGCAATACTACAAAACGCACTAACAGAACTATACAACAAACTCGCCCTACTAAATTTACACATCGCACCACACAAATCAAAATGCATAGTTTTCGGCTACAATCGACATACAAACCTACAACCACTCAAAATAGACCACACACCCATACCATTTGCTACCACAGCAAAAGTCCTAGGCATCACATTAGACCCACGACTCACTTTTCGGCCCCACATTCTAAACATTCAAAAACGCGCATCATAAAGAATAGACATACTACGAACACTTTCCGGCACACACTGGGAATCCGATCGAAATTCACTACTGACCATATACAAAACAATCATTCGGCCAATCATGGAATACGGATCTCCACTCTTCGAAAACGCAGCTAGATGAAATTTCCAAATTCTAGACACACTTCAACACCAATGCCTAAAAATAGCTACCGGAGCCTACACCACCTCACCCTATCTCGCTCTTCATATATACAACCACATACCAGAACTAAAACACAGACGCACAGAAGCACTACTCGGATACCACTACAAAACACAACTCATTAGACAATACCCATGCACCCAGGCACTAAAAATTTGCACCAAACGCATACACCAACTCATGAAAAAAACACCACTTAAAACTACAATAGGCTGCCGCATACACCAACACGCAAATAGTTTACACATCACACTCCAAACATCAAAACCACTCCCACCACCCACAGCATGGTGGAAACACCAAACACCCAAGATACACTTCCTCATCGACAAACCAAAACACGCGTACACAGACGCAGAAATACAACAACTTTTTCTACAATTGACAGCACAATATGCAAATTACAATATCGTATACACCGACGGATCCAAATTATACACAAATTATACAAATTATACAATTCGACTGCACGCCCGTCTGCGCCCGTGCAGACGGGCGCAGCGGCGGTGCTGTATCCCAATACAGCACCGCCCGAGTCATCCTGCGTGCCCGTCTGCACGACACAGTATCCACATACACAGCAGAATTATATGCAATCTTTTCGGCCTATTCCACCATCCATAACACAAAAATGGAACACCACATCATAGCCACTAACGCAAATTCAGCACTACAAAGCATAACACCCTACACTAAATTCAAACACCCCCTCACCCCCAAAATACTGCACATACATAAAAAAAAACTAAACACTCAACAACGACCACTACTCCTCTGGATCCCAAGCCACAAAAACATACATGGTAACGAACACGCAGACACAGAAGCAAACATAGCCACAACACTACAACAAACCACGCAATGCCCCTATTCACAATCTGACTACTACCCCACAATACGCCAGGCTCTCAACAAGCACATACAACAAACATGGGACACAACAATAACACAACTTCACGAAATACACCCCAAACACGAATACTGGCACACCATCAACCAACACACCAGATCCAAAGAACGTACACTAACACGACTACTGGCATACCATCAGCCAACACACCAGATCCAAAGAACGTACACTGACACGACTACGAACTGGACACACAGCACTTACACACTCTTACCTCCTCCTACAACGCCAACGACCACAATGCACAACATGTCACCGAACACTTACAATCAAACACATACTCATTTACTGCACCAAATACAACAACCAAAGGCAACATATCACAAACTACTGCACCACACACAACATCCTACTAAACCTCACTACTCTTCTCAACGACGACCATCCAGCATTACACGAACATATCTTCCACTTTCTCGCTATCACACGCCTACTCGAGCAACTGTGAAAAAAGGAAAAAAATGGATCGGGGAAAAAAGAAAAGATATGCTAAAAAAGAAAAAAAAATGAACAAAAGACTGAGGAAAAAATAATAATATAAGAGACGTTCCAAAATAAAAAAAATAAAAAACCATTATCCCCAAAAGTGATAATGAATGTGTTCTTGCAATGTTAATCAACTATGGCGATGCCCCGACCCCAACCCCCCAACTACACCCCATACCCCAACTTGGCACCGTCCGGACTGGCAACTCTTCTCTGCTACATCATCTTCGGCCTTCGACCAGCTCTACCACTCCATCTCTACAACTCCATGCAACTCTGCTCAACTCAGCTCTACTCAGCTCACTTCAAGCTTCAAGACGTCTTCAAATCTACTTCGGCACCGCTCAACAAATCAGCTCACTCCTCCTCTCTCCGACTAAGTCTCCTACCATATTCTTCACACACTCATACCTCCTCATGCCAAAACAGCAATAACACACACACGGAAACAGCCGACATCACCACACGGTGGCAGGCTGGCCAAATTCACCCCCCACACACACACACACGCGCGAGACGTTTAGGTGTACATTGGGGTGGGTAACTGAAGTGTGCCGTGTCTTGGAAGGTGCCGTCGTATGCGCAGGTTGGACAGGCTATTTGATCTGCCTAATATAAATAGATAGGTGAATAGGCACGATACATAGGCATTACACCTTTTGTTGTTGGATAATGTAGTCGAGGAACGGATTTTTATCGAAATCAGCAAGCAAAAGAACCATAGAGGTAGAAAAATGCTTGCGATTTTCAAGTGCGAAAAATGTCCTCCTTTTGGCGTTCCGATGTAAAAACAGTAAGCGGCGTGATTATTCATCCACCACCGAACTCTCCATAAATGCAAGTGTTGACAACAAGCAGCAGGCAACAGTTGTTGAAATAGCCTGGGGCACGAGTTGCACCCCCTGTGTGTGCTGACTGACACCGCCCCTGCGTGTCACTGGTCAGGTTTGCAGATCCGACCGCTCGCACCGGGGAATGCCCTCGGGCGAGACTCAGCGGCCAGGTCGGTGAGACAACGCGCCGAATTCATGGCTTGGATCGAGCTCCAAGAATTTCAGTTGGGTTGTTGCTACATAACTTTAATCATCAGTGAAAGAGCTCTGTGCAAATGTTGTTTTCATTTGCATATTCATTTGTATTTGCGGTGCTCTCACCACGAGTGTTTTCGTCCTAACCTCAAATGACTCAGGCGCAATTGCGGTGAAACACGAGCTGGGTAAATTAGTTGAACCAAACCACCATTATCAAAGGAGGTACCACGGTGCGAAACATTAGGCTTGATTAGCTTCTATTTTGGGAACTAGAAGCCGCATTGCGTGCCATAATGGCTCAAGCAACACTGTAGGCTAAAGTATCAAGTTTGAACCTCCTGTTTGTTTTGAAAAGCAGTAAGGGTTACTTCTGGCACCATAAATGGGAGAGTTCCAGGATATTTATTTTACCCCAGGATACCATATTTAGGTCACATGTGAGCCTTAAAATGTGGCCTTGATGAGAAAGTACATTACTTGCAACGTTGGTGCAACCAAGGCGGTCTTTGTGGTTAGATGATGCGATCTAGGTAGTCTTTGTGGTTAGATGATGCGATCTAGGTAGTCTTTGTGGTTAGATGATGCGATCTAGGTAGTCTTTGTGGTTAGATGATGCAATTTAGGTGGTCTTTGTGGTTAGATGATGCAATTTAGGTGGTCTTTGTGGTTAGATGATGCAATTTAGGTGGTCTTTGTGGTTAGATGATGCGATCTAGGTAGTCGGCTAAATGAACTATGCCATAGGGGAAGTGCATCTCACATTCAGTGTTCCACCACAACCCCGAATTCCCATGACCAGGCCTGCTACCGATCTCGGTATGGGGTTAATATCAAGCAATTTCTATGAGTTTATGGGCACTAATGATCATGAAACTGGTTGAAGCGTCCTTATATCAAATAACCCACAAACAATTTACATGGCGTAGACAGGCTTGAGACCTGGAGAAGTATTTGTTGAAAATATGATAAAACCTTCCGGGCTCTCTCCATCTCCGTACATTACAGTACGTATTGTGGGGCACACACACCTAACTTTGTCTCCATTGTATCGCCATCGAACATGGTGGCTTATTCGAGCATGTTCTTTCTCCTACAATGTGACGAGTCGTACACATTCAGACGTGAAACTTGATGACAGAATCAAGGCTTTTCAGAGACCCCGAAAATAACTTTGTCCATGGAATTATTTGTCATATGATTTAACTAGCAAATCCGAATGTAGTGATCAGTCATCCAATTTTTCGACAAAAACACCATTTTATGCATGTGATCTGCAAAAAGTAAGTCTCCTAATACGCTACTGACTTCATGAAGGATTCTGTACTCAAGCACAAGGCTATTAATATGAATGAACAACCCACTATCGTATACCGGCCTTCCCTACAATTCAACACCTGATATATTAGTGCGTGAGTTGACTTTGGTAGATGCGTTGAATCTGACAGAGCGTGCCTCCATGGATGGCTCTCTGCAGACTCCCCTGATAAAGATACTATGTATTCCCTTTGCGAAGGTAAATTAAATTAGTTGGGAAGAGCCACCACTTATCATAGTTATGCCGCAAATGGTTGGGAAATGCCACATGAGGATCCTCGGGTGGGAGTCCGCCTCAACACCACGCACGGGAATAGGGCAAGGGTTCTGTCAGCTTTGCTAATGGTACCGTTGGTATGCGTGTAGAAACGAGGGTCTTTCAATGACCAAGTGCGTGCAATTGGCACTGTTGGAGAATTGCTGGCGCCCGGCTCTGTGTTCAGGGCATTGCAATTCAGTTGTAATAGCTGATATTCTCTATACTTTTATCGCGTTAAATACAACAGGTCATTACTCACCATAACCATGCATTTTCTCGATATCGTACTGTGAGGCTGAAGAACTTTGGTGTGCATGAAGGTTTCGAGGCATGAGGAGGGTACAATACAGTATGTTCAGCATGTAAGAGAGAGAGAGAGAGAGAGAGAGAGAGAGAGAGAGAGAGAGAGAGAGAGAGGGAGAGAGAGAGGTAGAGAGAGAGGAGAGAGAGAGAGAGAGGGGGGAGAGGGAGAGGGAGAGGGAGAGGGAGGGAGGGGAGAGGGAGAGGGAGAGGGAGAGGGAGAGGGAGAGGGAGAGGGAGAGAGAGAGAGAGAGAGAGAGAGAGAGAGAGAGAGAGAGAGAGGAAGAGAGAGATAAAGAGAGAGAGAGAGAGAGAGAGATATATATATATATAATATATATATATATATATATATATATATATATAATATCCCGAACTGTCATGCCTGCAAGTATGTGCAGGTATAGTCCACGGTCTTGAGGTGCGCATGTAATGCCTTGTGCGACTGCTTCACTCTCCTTAGTGAGTCTATTACATTTGTCTGTGCCCAAGGGATCTGACGGACCACAGTTGCTATGCTCACCCCAGGGCCTTGACCAATCTCCAATGGGCAGGGGAGTTGCTACTTCACCCTTCCCCCGACGTCTTGGCTACGCCACTGCAGTAGATCTGCTCGGCGGTCATCACCACTGGTGCCTCACTGCTCGGCGGTCATCACCACTGGTGCCTCACTGCTCGGCGGTCATCACCACTGGTGCTTCTGCATCAGTCACGCTTCACGCGACACTTGCAACTGGCGTCCGACGTCCAAACGGCTTGTTTTTCCTTCCCCGGTCTAGCCAGAACCTCTTTCGCTGGCGTCCCGAAGTGTCCGGTTCGCTGCGACAACCCAACAGCTGTCGCAAAACGATGAGACAGCGTGCATTCCCCAACCCAGCAATGGTGAACTTTGGGCAAAAAGATGTACCTGATGCATACAATTGTCGAGGGTGTGTACACGATTTCACTTTTATGCAGGTCGACCCCTATGATACAGCACAGTTAAGGCTAAAATGTCAATCCACTTCGTTCAATAAATGCCGTCGAATCTGAAGAAGGTTCTCATATTATTTGAAGAACAGTATATGTGTTGGTGTATGAGCGATGGCTACTGAGGGCAGCTGTGTGCGAGTGGTGGAGCCAGCTGGAGCTGTGGTTGCGGTGGCCGTGCACTGGTCCATCGCCAGGAGGTTAGCCACAGTTAATTTTTTTTCCGCCCAGCACAAGTGTGGTGGATCGCAGGAAGTTAGCTGAAGTTTACAGCCTCCCATTGCTGTTTGATTTCGTTTCGTTTGGCCGACTCTAAGAATGCTAAAGTATCAAGGATAATGGACAGGAGCGAGCACCAAGCTGCACAGCCAGCTGAGCTGAGAGCCGAGACGCCACCGCCCCTCCCGACCAGCCAGACAGCTCTGACCAGCCAGACAGCTCCCGACCAGCCAGACAGCTCTGACCAGCCAGACAGCTCTGACCAGTCAGACAGCTCCCGACCAGCCAGACAGCTCCCGACCAGCCAGACAGCTCCCGACCAGCCAGACAGCTCTGACCAGCCGAGACGCTCCCGACCAGCCAGACAGCTCCCGACCAGCCAGACAGCTCTGACCAGCCAGACAGCTCCCGACCAGCCAGACAGCTCTGACCAGCCAGACAGCTCCCGACCAGCCAGACAGCTCCCGACCAGCCAGACAGCTCTGACCAGCCAGACAGCTCCCGACCAGCCAGACAGCTCCCGACCAGCCAGACAGCTCCCGACCAGCCAGACAGCTCTGACCAGCCAGACAGCTCCCGACCAGCCAGACAGCTCTGAGAGCCGAGACGCCACCGCCCCTCCCGACCAGCCAGACAGCTCTGACCAGCCAGACAGCTCTGACCAGCCAGACAGCTCCCGACCAGTCAGACAGCTCTGACCAGCCAGACAGCTCCCGACCAGCCAGACAGCTCTGACCAGCCAGACAGCTCTGACCAGCCAGACAGCTCTGACCAGCCAGACAGCTCCCGACCAGCCAGACAGCTCTGACCAGCCAGACAGCTCCCGACCAGCCAGACAGCTCTGACCAGCCAGACAGCTCCCGACCAGCCAGACAGCTCTGACCAGCCAGACAGCTCCCGACCAGCCAGACAGCTCTGACCGGACCGAGCCAGAGTGACACAACTGCAAGCTTACTATCGGTGACGGGTGCGGAATTGTCCCTGGCTCATGATCGCGAGCGTGAGAGATCGACCGATCGATCGGTGCGAAAACAATGATTTGAAGAACTCTCCGGGAAGGAAGGGTTAGTGCAGAATGGGTGGGTCTAAAAACAGACACCATCTCACATACACCGTTCGACAGACACCATCTCGCAGACATGGCCGATCTCGGCAACCGCTGGCTCGATCTTCATGAAACCTACACCAAACGATCGACCGTGTGCCAGAAGCGTGCCGTTTGGACTTTCGTGACCTTGGGTCGGGTCAAAGGTCACCACATCGCCGAAAACAAAGTTTTTGGCTTACAGACATGGCCGATCTCGGCAACCGCTGGCTCAATCGTAATAAAACCTTCACTAAACGATCCGCCGTGTGCCAGAGGCGTGCGATTTTGGACTTTCTTGACTTTGGGTCAGGTCAAAGGTGACCAAATCGCCGAAAAATTTTTGGGGGGCTCACAGACATGGCCGATCTCGGCTACCGCTGGCTCGTTCTTAATGAAGCCTTCACCAAGCGATCGGCCGTGTGCCAGATGCGTGCGGTTTGGACGTCCATGACATTGGGTCAGGTCAAAGGTCACACAATCGTCGAAAAACAAAATTGTTGGCTTACAGACATGGCCGATCTCGGCAACCGCTAGCTCGATCTTAATGAAACCTTCACCAATCGATCGACCTTGTGCCAGCCGATGGTTTGATGAAGGTTTCATGAAGATCGAGCCAGCGGTTGCCGAGATCGGCCATGTCTGCGAGGTGGTGTCTGTCGAACGGTGCATGTGAGATGGTATCTGTTTTTTTAGACCTTTCCATTGCGTCTTACACTATGTCAAGATGTATTTGTGCCGCTTCCCCACATGTTTTCTCCACATGCTCGCACATGGACTGAGCGGGCTCTGGTGGCCTGTGAAACTGGAGACAGGCTTAACCATCAACAGTGCAGGGGATGAGGTTGATACACACCCAAAGCTGTTCCGAGGATATCTTCCGAACAGCACACCGGATTTCGCTTGCGTATCCCGAATGCGGCATGCTTCTCGCAATGTTTGGTCGAACAATTCCCAAGAAAGTCAGGTCTCGAGCGATTAATTCACAAGAGTGAATGGTCAGTTTGACCGAAAATGTCATTGTTCGCAGCGTACAATAGCAGACGGAAAAATTCCACCTCAATATTCAGAATATTTGTCAGGCATATTTCTACCAAATCAATGACCGCATTGCGTGATGTTAGATGTTTTGAGATGTGAAAATTCGACTAACATGCTCGCGTAGGCCATTACGATTTCTGAAGGCAATGAGAGTCCTAAGATGACTTCGGATGACCTTGATCAAGTTTCAAGTTCTGCAGGGGTTATTTTAGGCCATAAATTATAATTCAGCGATCATTTAAAATTGTGTTAGAAGTGGCGTTTCCATCGCCGTGCGGGGTAGCGTTTCCTAATTGTCCTCCGTGAGGTGATCAGCGTAACTTCAGCCGAGCCGTACCCTCTGCATGGACATGTGACATGTGACATGTGACATGTGATATGTTGCTAGAATGACATGAACCCCCTCCCCACAAAAAAAGACACTTGCTAAGTGTTTGAGTGTATATTATTTGCAGTGGTGATCACCGACTGTGTTTGCATTACAAAATTATCGTTTTCCTCGCAGAAGTCTGACCTTTAGCATGAATCAGTGACCTGAATATGACATGCCCTGGCTTCGGTGCATCAGCACCCTCCGCTTGGAAACAATAACGGGTCACGAATGCATTGAGGAATCCTTGCTACGCTGTGTAAGGTGACTCAATGTAGTTCACAGGTGACGATGAACAGTCTTTCTTTCAATCGGCACTGCTTGAGATATATAGTCATCCACGATCTCCCACTAAGAGATGCACTAATTACTTATAAGTGTAGATGGAAAGGGGCGGGGATAGCCGAGTGTTTACTGGTTAGAGCGTTGAATTCTGGATACATAGGTCCCGGGTTCAACGCTCGCACCGCTCGGACATTTTCCAATCCCGCGGCCCACCAGCGAAACAGTGTGGGCAGCGCCATTAGCAGTGATTGCAAGAAAGTGCGTCGTGAACCACCCAAATAAGAAAAATGTATATGAAGCAGTGGCGCCACCTAAATGGGTAGTCAATGCGTCTACCAACAGATGGCTCTGGCAGAAGTAGAAGGTCACGGGTTGCTTCAGACGGCGGAAACGCAGGGCATAGGTTGACCGGAAGCCAAGCTCGAGACTGGTTCTAGAAGCTTCGATTAGCGATGGGACTCGGGAAGATTGTTATACTTGGGGCAGGATATGACTATGGCGTTTGCTTTGGGCGGTGTTAGAGAAACGAACGAATGCAGCCAATCTTATGTGTTAGATACGAAACTGATATTGACGGAGGGTGATTTCGAATATCTTTTGTATAATGAAAATGTCTGTAATTAATTGGTACTTGGATATCATGTGGTTTGGAGTAGAGTTGTCGAAATCACTCCTGCTGATGAGATGACGTAAATTAGTTCTAGACGGGTCAGTTCTGACACGTACGAGCCGCCGAACTAACTTGTGGGGCGCGGCTGCTAAATATTGATAGACATGGTGACTCGGTACTCTGGGTTGTGTGATGTGCATTTCATTCGCATTATTTATTTGCATAAAGTTGTTGGCTTTAAGCATACCGGGTTAGGCTGTTAAATAGTGGAGTGTTGTATGGAGTTTCGATGAGCAGAATTTCCTCTGATTCTGTTCGAGAAATGTTCTAATTTCGCAACTTGTTTCAGGATGCGGCTTTGTGGGCTTTGTGGGCTTTGTGGGCTTTGTGGGTTGCAGGCAGCATAGGCCTTGTATTATGAGTTTAGTCGAGTTGAAACGCTTTATGTTGGTGCACCGGTCATGGGTATTTTTTTTTAACAAACAACATTGAACAATAATTCGGATTCATATAGACCGCATCATGGTGACAGCCAAGCAGTGTTTAAGTGGAATGGAATGAGGATGGCGAAGATGGTGGAGCAGATTGAGACAGTGAAAAGTGACGCGAGAAACAAGACGCCAGGGCAGTGGGTTTGGAGGACCTCAATGTATGTACATTCGGTGGTACGCTACTTACATGTGATATCAGCATCTCTTGGATCTCAGGATCTGGTATGCGGAGTTGAAGCGGTCTATTAGCTATTGATATCATCGGTCATGTTCTTCTCATCAAGGACAAATGTCTTTGTGCACATCTTTCACGTGACAGGCTGGGTAATGTCATATGCATAGGTGGAGTACTGGTAGTTGGGGTGGGGGGGGGTGTCAGTGCCCCGTGAATTGTAGATGGCCAATTTCAGGGGGTGTCAGGGGGTGAATTTTGGTAATATCAGTTCAGAAAGATCTTGGCTTGTTATCTTAGGCTATAGAAAATTAATGTATTTTTTTCATATTGCATTTTAAAAGCACATGCGCGTTCAACGCATGCTGAGAAGTTCGTCAGTTCGTCAGGAGTTCAACTCGATAGCTTGAAGTATCAAGGTTCCATGCAAGCAAGCTGTAATGTGTTTTTCTTCTTTGTTTGATATGTTGTCTTGCACGTTGCGCACGTTTCGCGCCGCGCAGTTGAGGGAATGGAATAATGATTTAATAGTCCTACGCTCTTCATCCTATCCACTGAAACAGCACCGAAGTGAATGATCGGAGCAAATTTTCACGGAGCTCCACGCAAGTTGCGCAGCACCACGAAAATGCGATGAATTGGAAGAAATATATTGTGAAAAACGCATGGCGTGAAGCATTCCTTGTCAATTCTCCAAGTACTCTTCGCCCGCGACCAATCGGCGTGAGAGATTGGCGACGCTATATGGCTCAACGGTGGACGTGTCGTAAAACCAATAACCAACCAATTCTCCAAGTGCTCGTATAATGTTAAGCACAAGCCATGTTAGAATAAGAGAGGTCCAGTATTGCAGTCATTATTTTCGCATGCAGTCATGCACTTCGTAGAAGCGACTTTCGATGATGTTACCACGATTGTGCTGCATATCTGATATGTGGCATAGTCACAGACCACAGCATATAATGATTGTATTAAATGTAACTACGTCCGGTTAACCTGCCACGTCCCACATGCCATCCTAGTCACCTTTCTGTAAGCACTGCTTTCTCGGTCTCCTTCATCCTATGGTCTTTAAATGATCGAACCTAGCCGAAGAAAACTGAGCCCAAGGACCATCCTGATGATGATCATGGAACGTCTTGGTTATCGTTTAATGTTATTGATATTGGAACCAAATGAACCGACGGTGATAGAGACGGTCCTCAAAAGATAATATAATAAACCGTGTCATCGTATTATAATTTTATGGCATGGAAAGCATGAAAATAGTTCACTTCTTCTCGCGATTGCGTCATTGTCGCCTGGTTAGCTCAGTAGATGCAGCGCTGGCCTGCCAAGGTCTCACCGCTGGTCTCACCAAGGTCTCAGTAGATATAGCGCTGGCCTGCCAAGGTCTCACCGCTGGTCTCACCAAGGTCTCAGTAGATACAGCGCTGGCCTGCCAAGCTCTCACCGTCTTGGCACAACTGGTTCGAGCCGCTTCGCACGCTCGCTACCCTCGGGGGGGGGGTGATATGCGCCCCCATAAGGTTTTCCGCCGATAGTGAAAGAATGGCGAGGGACGGCGCGCCGAAATTTGGCATACCTTTTCCCACATCAATTTGGCATGTTGTGTGAAAATTTTGAGGTGAGGTCATCTATGGTCAACGAGTTAGTTAAGGTCAAGTGAGGTCACCTCCAGAAAAGTTCGACCTGTCGTCACACTTTAACGGATAAAGATATTTTAATGAAACTTTCAGCGGTTGCTTATGTTTAGGTAGGAAACAAAACCCACCAGAGGAAGTTTCGATTTTTTCATTTTTTATGACATTAGTTTTGCATATTTGACCATTATGGCTAAAATCGAAGATTCTGGCTAAAGTACGCATTTTTTAATGAGAGTATGTTGAATTCAAAAAAATGTTTTGCGGTCCACTCGACTCATTATACAAATTTAAGTTAAAGAAAATTGAAAACTCAACATTTTAAAGAATAAAAAAAAATGCAATATTGATTTTTGGGTCGGCAAAAATCTTAGGCCATTGTCGATTTCACCTTCCTTTTATAATTCCCTTTTTTTCCCTCCAAAATAAACTTCCCAGAGCCAAAAACATGAAGTCAGTTTTGAAAACATAGACCCTAAGTGACATCATTTTTTGGGGGTGATACATTTTTGGGGTTTGTTTCTGGCCCTACTCGTCGAGCGCTTTCCGATGACACCTCTTTCATTTCCGTGCGACGCTTAGTTTGGAGATTAGAGTGGGGTTTGTATCAACCCCCTCCGAGGCGGGATGTGAGGATCTGACCGGAAAGAAGGGTTAACGACTCCGGCTGGGATGGCCAGTTGGCAACTGGCCAGGCTAGGCCGGGGCGCAGGCACCAGGCCATATGGGTGCCGTGCCCGCTATTTGGGTGCGTTAAACTCACGGTCAAAATGGTGCTATAGAATTGGGATCTTCCGAACGGGAGGTGGGTTCAGGATCGGTGCAATACATTTGCGTTTAGCACTATGGTTCTGTAGAGCCTCCCTAGGAACAATTCGAACTAAATCGGATTTTAAAAAATACATTGATGGCTGGATCGCCATGACATTAATCTGACCAATATGCCGAACAGATGGTGTGATTCATCTTTGAAATCACAAAAGCACGAGGAAAGCTTAGCATGAACATAAATGCACCCTGAACAACTTGCAGACTTGTGTTAACACGCGCACTGGAGGGGGGCCAAATCCGCCCATCCCTCCGGTTTTTCGCACATAACTGTAGATTTTACCGACCGATATACGGGATTCTCTGTGTACCTGCTTAGAAATGACCGGCGCGTCGTTTAAAGTAAGAAAAATGGAAATCGGCCGAAAACATTTCAAGTTCGGGGCCGCTAAAGTCAAAAAAATTCCCAGCGCAAGACCACAAAAATCGGCGCTGATGCGCTTCCCGTATATTTGCAAAAGGGAAGTGTTCTTGGCAACACTAGCGACTTGTTTGATGTATATTGATATGCTATATAGTCTCAAAGTCATGTTAGATCACCGAGGTCAAGTCAGGTCAAGTTCATGACAGGTTAATGGAACCAAACTTGATCAACTGGTATGTTGTCATAAATGCACTACTGTTTGTCATTTGTACTGTTTGTCATTGCGTTTCCACACTTTATTCATGTACTTCACTCCTTTCTTCGCGAAGCCGATTGCGCCGAGCTGCCCGACGGAGCAGTCGGGCGGGCGGCCCGGTTCCGGTAACTGGAACAGGTAACTGACCTGATAAAGTGCTGCTATATAGGTGACCTGAGGTCAAATGTCGGCTCTAGCATCTGTATTGCATCATTAGTAATGTCCAAAACATCATTGATGCCCATTTTGTAGCATTTAAACACAATCACAGCGATCCATAACAATGACAAGCCAAGCCACGCAAAACAAGAAAATTTTGACAAATGTGACCTCATTTGACCTTGAAGATATTGACCTAAGGTCATGTAATTTGCACACAATAGAGTTCACTACCGTACCCATCTACCCTGCAAATTTCGTTCCTATAGCTTTAATAGGAGCCGAGATCTTAGGGGGGGCGGAATTCGCCCCCCCCCTCCAGTGCACGTAATTTTCAGAGGCCCTCCAGGGCGCGTGTTAATTATACCGAATCCTAGGATTCTACGAAGAAACGTCTGCGTGTCCATGTAAAATTTTTCGCATAAGGTTCCTCACGTCCCTCTTTGTGGACCACTTGGAAAATAGGTAGAATTGACCATTGGAATGCCACTATACAACTTATAGATTATCTTCATCCTCAATTGTTCCGTGATTATCCACATTTACATGCGGAATATGGAGCGTAATTATGGTCAGGTTGAGATTTTCGTATTTGTAGGGCAAATGGTGCATCTTAGATTCTATATTTTTTTCATTGCCATCTACTCCAAAACTATAAATTGTCTGTTCTGCTCATTGGTCACTTAGAGGGTAGCGGGACTTTCTGGGAGGCATGCCAAGCACAAGTGGAACAATTTCTGGTCAAGTAAAGGCTATCGGCCACGATTTCACGATGCATCGTACACCTTGCAATCAATGAGCGATACGATGATGTATGTCATGAATGGAACTTGCGCAGAAAATGCTAAGAACCAATTGGGAGACAGGGGAGGGGATGTCATGCTTCCCGGGTTAATTCAATGAAGCAATTAGCTTAGTTTAGTTACGAATACAAGCTTACCACTTATGTTCTCCCCAGTACGTCATTTAAATCTCAGTAGAACCATACCAAATCTAAACCAGTGCAGACTCGGCGACAATTTTCCTGCACATGGTACATTGTACGTCTGATTGGGAAAACAGGCATTAAAATCAGCACGTGACATTACTAGTATTTGATGCAATGCTTTTATCCATTGGATGGAATCGTGAGCGTGCAGGAAAATATGTGTTCCGGCCGGCTCACGTCTCCGACCAGCAGTCATGTTTTCCGGCACGCTCACGACGTCTCCGACCCGCAGTCATGTTTTCCGGCACGCTCACGGTCTTTTGTGGCCAGTGCAGTACAGCTCTACGAAGGTTTTTTCTGAGCCATTTGACATGACCAGTGATCGGGAAGATACCAGCCACCATTCTTATGCCCAGTCAGCTGCGCTGCGTATACCGCGGGGCAGCCTCCATCGAACACGCGCTTCAGTGGTTTCTCTCACAGAATGGTTTTCCCTCTTTCCTGTAATGCCGGCGGCCTCACGCCCTGTTTTCAGCAGCGTACCGAGCGGATTGTTCCCAAGCGGACCATTCGAAGACATATCTCGCTGTCACCTCTCCGTTCATGGTTGATGGCCAGGAAGAACGGGCTCTCGTCGGTGCAGGCGGCAGGCGAACGACGTTTTGCGTATTCCTTACATTGACGAACTGGACGCCGAGAGCGATCCTCGTTAGCGAAGGCTTTGGGTGCGAATGTCCTGCAGCCATTGCTCACACTGCCATCACTAGTTTTCGTGAGCCGCTTGTTGAACTCCAATAATTATGTGTGGTCGCTGTCTCCCTTGAGAGACGCGTTTCCCCATGTCATCTGGTGAGCCTCATCACGTCCACGGAGGCCAAATGATAGGCTGAGGAGATACCGCACAGTTCGAGTCGGGGTGAGAGGGTTCTGAGCACCGAATTAGCCTCCCTCCAACTTTTTGGTCTTCTCGTCCAGGGTTTTCGGGACGGTTTCATTTACCTGCCGACTTCAGCTTTTTTTTCACTTTCGTGGCTTTTTCCTCTCTAGAGGTTTTGAAAATGGCATCCGTCTCTATATCATCAGGATATCCGTCGTCTTTTAAGTATCTCGAGATCATGGAAATCATGTTGTGAAAGGAAACGATTTCAAAATCGCTTCTGTCTTCTCTTTTCCTGTCATGGCACAAAGCTACTGGGCACGGCGTTTACAACAGTGTGCTTCATTTCTGCCAGCTCTTTTGTCTTGAATCCCATTTTAGTTGCCTCTTCCTCCATTTTTATCACCCAATATGCTTGTATTCTTTCTTGTTTCTTCATTTTTTCTTGGCCTCGATTTCTTGCCGTGCCTCTAATGCCGTTTTTATTACTTTTTCTACTTCACTCTCAGCTTCGCTATCAGGGCTGGTCGCTTAAAATATATGATGCCAATAGGTAATGAGGCTTTTCGGGCATACCTACGCTGTCAAAATGACTTTCAATTAAAAAGGAGGTCTGCGATTCGTAAGATATGTGCGGGGAATTTCTTCCCGCCCTCGAACCATGAAGTTACTAATAATTTTCATCGCTTTTTCATCTCCGCACCTTGCACCAACTGGCCCTCAATAATCCGATGATGAAAAATCCCTGTAAATTATGCTTAGTTTCCCGTCCCCGGGGAATGCATATTCATGAAATACATTATGTACACAATATATATATATATATATATATATATATGCATGTGGCATCAAATACATCTTCCAAAATAAGTTCAACTCGAAGGGCTTGCTTGGGGTATCTTATGGAACAGGATCATCGACTAAAGAAAGCTTGCTTCGCGGACACTGGCAGTATCAACCGATCTTGGAATACCATTTCAAGGGCAGATATTTCGGTCGACATTTTATCGTGCTTCAATTATTCGACACCATAGTCTCGTGTCGCCTCCCCGACCTATCAGGTCAGTTGCTCTGAGTGCGCATTTTCAAGTTGGGCCTCCTTTCTTGTGTCATATCAAAACAAGTACTTTATTTCTGGATCTCTTCAGTATGAAGCAATATGATCAATATATGATAAAATGAATATGATGCGATATGATGTGAAAATAAATGATCACGGAATGATCGAATTTCAAGGAAAATTAGTTTCATTGCAGCTGGAAAAAAAACATTATCACCCTTAGTAGCATCATACTACGTGTGCATTGTTTAGCCAGGCCTCCATTTTTCTTGAATTCTACCATTAGTTTTAGCTGTTGTTGGCCCTACGTTATCCGGCATAAGCGCCACTTGGGCCTGTATGCGTAGTAGTGTCGCACCCGTAGTGAAAGACGGTAGTGAGAACGAGCCGCTATAACCCGTATCGTTGAGCTAGCATACAGTCCAGTGTTGTGCGAGTAAATGATCCGACTCGTATCCGACATGATTAGTTACACTCGAACTGAGTCTGAGGTGATGCTGGCGATAACGACGTGCGTCTGCAGTTGCAGGAGAAGTTGAACACGGTGCAGGATCAGCTGTACTCGCTGCAGGCAGAGCGCACTGAAGGCGGCCCGCAGGCTGGCACCGAGATCTTCCACGAGCGCATCGCTGCGCTTAAGGAGGAGTTCAGTGACCTGCTGGCCGAGCTGCAGAGACGCCGCTCCACACCAGACGGCGCCACCGTCGTGTATGAGGTCAGTGGCGGCGGCCGACTCGCGTTTGACTTCCAGGGGCGCTGTTTTGAGAGTTCTTTTTTCTCGTGAAGTTTCCGGAGATTCTGTGTGTGTGTGTGTGTGTGTGTGTGTGTGTGTGTGTGTGTGTGTGTGTGTGTGTGTGTGTGTGTGTGTGTGTGTATGTATGTGTATGATGTGTATGATGTGTATGTGTATGATGTGTACGATGTGTATGATGTGTATGATGTGTATGATGTGTATGATGTGTATGATGTGTATGATGTGTATGATGTGTATGATTTGTATGATGTGTGTGATGTGTGTATTTCTTGGGCTTTCTACGGCTGTTCTTGTTACATATGTGTGTCTTGGCCATTTAGTGATTTTGGGGAAGATTAGATAAGTCATTACTCAACCAATTACACTTAGTATCCAATTCTGATTTCAAATCCTCTTAGAATCACATCAGTTATCACTTCAATGTGATGTTCAACCCTATACGTTTTCTACACAAGATAAAAGTACGTATGCCCTATATTGTTAATTTTTTACTGTAAAATATTGTAGGATAGGTTAAAATTGCAGGATGGACGCAAATTTAGCAGGCATAAGTGCCCCATGATGTAAAAAGCCGGCTCCTGACAGCTGCCAGCTGAGTGACTCCTTATTCTAGGTGACTTTAATATAAAAGGATATGAAAATGTTGGTGTTGGCTCCCCATCATGTAAAATGTTTAGGAAATGCCTTGAAGAGGACCTGTTCTTACACCAGTTTGTTACGGAACCAACTAAGCAGGGCTCATTCTTGGACCTTGTCTTCTCATATTTAAGTGATTTAGTTCAAGACTTGACCGTAGGAGAAACTCTAGGAAGAAGTGACCATCACATAATGAGATTCAAGACACAAGTAGCTGGCGCAATCAAGGATAATTTAGCAAAGGTTCCAAATTTTAACAGGGCAGACTTTGACTGCATGAGAGCAGCTTTAAGTGCCATAGAATAGGAAGAAGAATTCTCCAATTTAAATGCCTGTGAAATGTGCGAAAAGTTCAAATCTTACTTGATGGAAATTCCGATTAGACATGTCTCCCAAAAGCAAAGGCGCAAAAGAAGGATAGGAAAGCCAACATGGCTTACGCCAGATTTGATAAAAGCAATTAAGGCTAAGAAAGATGCATTTAGAGTGTTTAAGGAAGCTTCAAATATCATAAATATAAGGTCGTATCAAAGAGCTAGAAACGCTGTGAAGCAGAAAACCAGAGCAGCAAGGCGAGCAAAAGAATTGGATTTAGCTAGGAACTGTAATGGGGACAGCAAAAATTTATTTAGTTTTTACGAGCTGAGTATAGTTTCTAGCACAATTGGTCCACTGGAAATAAATGGGACTATATTGAGTGAGGATGGTGAGATGGTTGAGGAGCTGAGCAAGCAGTTTAAATCAGTGTTTACATTGGAAGATATGACTAATCTGCCAACCGTACACCACAGTTCAGTGACAGGTGATCGGATAAATGACGTTGATTTCATTGATAGTGATGTTGTTTTCAATCATATGAGGAAAATAAAGCCAAACAAGGCAGCAGGACCTGATGGAATTTATGCTAGGGTATTGCGGAAGCTGAAAAGGAACTGGTAATTCCACTTAGTATAATATTTTGTAGATCAGTTTCACAAAATGAAAATCCAGCAGATTGGAAGAGGGCAAATGTAGTTCCTATTTTCAAGAAAGGAGAAAGAGGGAAAGTTGAAAACTATAGGCCAGTAAGCCTCACATCCCTAGTCTGCAAGGTACTCGAATCAATTATCAAGGACAGAATAGTTAGTTTTCTGGAAGGAAACAGATTGATTCAAGATACTCAACATGGGTTTAGAAAAGGGCGATCGTGTCTCACAAATCTCTTGGACTTTTGTAATTTTGCTATAGAACAATTTGATCAGGGAAATCAGGTTGATGTAGCACATCTTGACTTTAGTAAGGCCTTTGACAAGGTATCCCATAAACGGTTAATGATGCAGCTTTAGGTCCATGGTATTGCAGGTAGCATCCTAAAATGGATAGGGTTGTGGCTTTCAGATAGACAGCAGAGAGTGATACTAAATGGTACAAAGTCAGTATAGCAAAATGTTCTTAGTGGAGTCCCCCAGGGGTCAGTGCTGGGGCCACTATTGTTCATTATATTTGTAAATAACATTGAAAGTGGCCTAAGCAATAAGGTTTTGAAATTTGCGGATGATTTGAAGGTCTTTAGGGCAATAACAGGACACAATGAGCAGGTCTCGCTGCAGAAAGACTTAGACGAACTTGTGAAGTGGTCCGAAAAATGGCATATGAAATTTAATTTTTATAAGTACAAAATCATGCATGTAGGTAGGCAGCATATGAAGGCTCCATACTTGATGGGTGGTCAAGAACTATCTGTGATTCAGCAGAAAGACTTGGGTGTTATTTGGAACACAACATTGGGGGCATCAGAACATACCAAAGAAGCCAGGAAGATGGCACTAAGAATGCTTGGGGCAATAAATAGGAATGTATCGTACACAAGTGAGGAAGTCATCAGGAAGCTTTGCTGTGCATATGTCAGGCCACATTTGGAATACTGTGTCCAAGCTTGGTCCCCTAGTTATGCAAAAGATTGTTAGCTTTTAGAGAGAGTACAAAAGAGGGCAACACAAATGGTTAATGGTATAAGCAACCTGGATAGGAGAAAAAATAGAAAAATTATATTTTTTTTTTATTTATAAATAGGGGGGGGGGGGGTAAATTAAGGTTTTTTAATTTTTTTTTTGGTGGGGAACGGGGATTTTTTAAGAAAATTTTTTATTTAAAAAAAAAAAAAGATTTAGGTTTCCCATTTTAAAAAAAAAGGGAAACAGAAGAAGGAAAGGGTTAGGAAGTTTTTCTTTCCCCAAAGGGGGGGGGAAAATTGGAAATAGGGGGCAGAAACCATTGTCAGTAGCAGCCAGGGGCGTCGATTTGTATCCTTTTGCGGGGGCCATGGCCCCCCCAATGCTGATCTTGGCCCCCCAATGTTGATTTGGGCCCCCCAATAACCCATGCTATTTTTATGCTGATAAAAAGCTAAAGGAAAAAAAAGAAGAAAAACACTGTGTTAGGTACATAGAAAACTTAGTTGATGTTAACCAGCACATTTTGTACTGAAAAAGAACAGATTTGGATTAGATAGTGGACTGAGTATCCAACTTTTGCTACACAATTCAAAATTATGTGCAAAAAAACAAAATAGCTAGATTTCCCTCCACTGTGCAAGGAAAACTTACGACATAAAATGTTAAGATTCGCTGATGATGCATTTTAAACCAGATTGTCTTTTTTTAATGTTAAGCCACAAAACAACAATTGGATTGTCATACTGATGTTTGTACACACCACCAATGGCAAAACCACACACATATGAGCTTAAACAGGAAAAAATCCATTCTTAATTTCCAGTCATTGTCAAACTTGCATTGTCCAGTGAACAGCAATGACAATCATCCTTGAGATTGTGGATATGCAAACTATAATTATCTTCAGCAGCCCACCTATCACACCATCAGCTTGATATTTACCTAGGTACCTACCTAAATGCCCAATGACAATGCATGCATTCAATATTGATATGGGGAAAACGAGAGCCATGTGTGGGAAAATCTGCCAGCTTATGATACCATGACAGAGAAAAGTCAGCAAGAAGCTGCATGGCCACTGCAATATAATTGGTATTCCTAAAAGAATAAAAAAAGAAAGCTATGGCTCACATGACTTTTAAGCAAACCTTAGTCATCCACGACCAATGCTATACAAGAGAAATAGCCTTGACAAGCCCAATGTCTCGTACGCCGCAAAAACACCATTATTAAACGCCGCAAAAATACCATTATTTTAAAAGGTACACCAAAGTCGCATTCAAACCTTGATGACGTCACAGGTTTTTATTCGTATATTGCAGAAATTGGTAGCATCAGGCAAGTTTCAATTTAACTGCATGGGGAGTGACTTTTTCAGGCGTACCGGACCACAGAGGTCATTTGCGCCACCTTTGAAGCGAGTACGTTACATGTCTGACTATAAAAGCGGGTGTTTGCGATCAAGGTGCAGGCATGTGGACGTTTACGTAAAGGGAATTTTACGTTATAGTTTGTGTGATATTTTAGGCGCTGAAGGCGGGGCTAGGATGGGGACATCCCCCTAATGTCTAGATGGCAGGGGCGTCGATTTGTATCCTTTTGTGGGGGCCAGGGCCCCACCAGTGTTGATCTTGCCCCCCCAATGTTGATTTGGCCCCCCCAATAACATATGCTATTTTTATGCTCATAAAAAAGTTGAAGAAAAAAAGAAGAAAAACACCATGCTAGGTACATAGAAAATGTAGTTGATGTTAACCAGCACATTTTGTAATTAAAAAAAACAGATTTGGGTTAGATAGTGGACTGACTCTCCACCTTTTGCTACAAAATTCAAAATGGTGTGCACAAAAACCAATTGTCATTGTCAAACTTGCATACAATCCAGTCCCGTGAACAACAACCAGTTATCATTGAGAGTGTGGATATACAAACTATAATTAACCTCAACAGCCCACTCATCACACTATCAGTTTGATATTTGCCTGGTACCTAGGCACCTAGGTACATGCTGCAGAAAGACTTAGAAGAGCTTGTGAAGTGGTCCAAAAATGGCAGATGAAATTAAATTTTGATAAGTGCAAAATCATGCATGTATGCAGCGGCGTCGATTTGTATCCTTTTGTGGGGCCCCACCAATGTTGATCTTGCCCCCCCCCCCATGTTGATTTGGGCCCCCCCCAATAACCTATGCTATTTTATGCTGATAGGAAAGCTAAAGGGAAAAAATGAAAAACACCATGCTAAGTAGAAACATTGATGTTAACCAGCACATTTTGTACTGAATAGAAACAGATTTGGATTAGATAGTGGACTGACTCTCCACCTTTTGCTGAAAAATTTAAAATTGTGTGCAAAAACAAACAAAATAGCTGGAATTCCCTCCACTGTGGAAGTACAGCTTACATCTTTCTGGGTTGGTTGGTTGGTTATTTGGGTTTACTGGCGCATTGACTGCGTTGGTCATACAGCGCCCATACAACTTTTCTTGTTCCCACCTTAAAGCACAATAATACCCAAAAGCTTCCGAAAAAAAATTACAACCATGTTCACAAAAAAATATAATTTTGTATTCAAAATCAGCTTAGGTTAGGTTAGGCTCGGTTAGGTTTCTTTTTAAGGTTGAGAATTTTCAGAAAATAAATTAAGTGAAATTTTAATTTAGTTTAATTTTTGTTCTCAAAAGATAGGTTAGGATAGGCTAGGTTAGGTTTTGTTGCATGAAAAAAAAAATTATGTTTATGCGATGTTACCGAACTCAAAGCCTTTTTGGCATTATTTTGCTCACAACCTGAAAAGTAAGCACAGAAAATAAGTGGGTCCAATCATCTTAGTCACCTTCATAAACATGGTATTCTGCATATTTTTATTTGTTTTAAATGAAAAAAGAACACCTTAGACTGCAAGGTTACCAAATAATTTGCAATTTTTGGGGGAAACGTTTTTGGAATTTTTTTAAAAAGTTTTCCAACTTGAAAAACCTAAACTAACCTAACTTAACCGAACCTAACCCATTTGCTTGCTATATGGAGGCAAATGTGTGTAAAAACTTGTCTTGTTACCACCTTAAAGCACAATAATACCGATTTAGCTAGGTTAGGCTAGTTTAGTTGTTTACCTTGGAAAAATTGTTCAATCATTTTCAAAAATAAAATAAAATTGGGAAATTTTCCTTCAAAAGCAGCTGACATTAGGTTCGGGTAAGTTGGGTTCGGTTGTTCAATTTAGAAAATTTTCAGAATATATATTGCTTAATTTTTGTTTCTATTTTTTTCTCCAAAGCAGGGGCGTCGATTTGTATCGATAGACACTAGCGCGCATTAAATGTCACACATCGTGATGGGCGTTCCTCAGAACATCCAAAATCGTAACATGCAAAGAAAAAATTCCAGTTACAGAAATTCCAGCGCCTGAAGTCTAAATTTGAGGTTACAGTGACAAATGTGACGGAGGTAAGACATCTGTGGTGCAATTGCGCGCAGTGTTTAATCCGGAGGCCAATCTCATGTGACGTCGTACTGATTCGTTTTTTGTACTTCGCACATTCTGATGTATCGCACCTTCTGATGTATCTGCGGATTGGTGTGATTTTAGATAGTGAATAAATAGCTTGCTGATATTTAATTCCCAAAGGAACAGTAGTTGAAGAAGTTGGCAGGTAAGCTTGAAAAAGTCCAGTCCATGCTTTTTTCTGATTTGTGCTCAGGGTTTCCATGTTAATATCACATAACTACCACGTTTGTCTTCAAGAAGAGCTGTTTTTAGTTTACTTTTATTAATATTTTCATTCCACTGCTCTTAGTGCCCTTTCTGCCCAGGATTGGGGCACCTAGTGTTGCATTTCCGTCCAGGGGTCGGCACACCTTTTGGTAAATTTACAGCTTAAGGTAATTTCTGATTAATTTTTTCCCATGCAATGTTTAGGAATGTGATGAACACGATGTTACTGCTCATTTTGGTAAATTTGTGTTTTAAGGTGTTTTATGAATTCGTGGAATGTATCATTTCAATGCAATGTTTATGAACGTGACTCAGATGATGGGACCACTCATTTTCTATACAAGTGCCTACATTTCAGGTTGTAAGCAAAATAACACCAACAAAAAGCTTTGAATTAGGTGACATAGGGTAACGTATTTTTTTTAAATAAAATAAATGCAACATAACCGAACCTAACCTAGCTTAACCTCCCCTTGGAGAAAAAGAAAACCAAAACATCAAGTTGTAAAAATTTCAAGCAATGTATTTTTTTACAATAAAAAAATGCAACCCAACTTAACCTAACCTAACATAAGCTGCTTTTAAAGAAAAAAGATCTATTTCTTTCAAATTTTGGAACAATTTTTGCAAAAAATGTCGAACTTAAAACACTTAAACTAATCTAACATCACCAAACATGGCCCATTTGTTTGCTTTATGGAGGCAAATGTGTAATAACTTGCCTTGTTACCACCATAAAGCACAATAATTCTGGTTAGATTAGGTTGGGTTAGGTTTTTTCATTTGTAAAATTTCAAGAAAATAAATTGCTAGATATTCTTCCAATCTTGTTTTTATAGTTGTTTTCTCCAAGGTCAGCTTAGGTTACATTAGGTTATGTTGAATTTTTAAGGTATTTCTTTTAAGTGCTATGTTACCTAACTCAAAGCCCATTTTTAATGTTATTTTGCTCACAACCTGGAAAGTAAGCATTTGCACAGAAACTGAGTGGTGCCATCAGCTTAGTGACATTCATACACATTGCATTGGAAATTTGAATAGAAAAATATTAATAAAACACATAAAAGCACACATTTAATGTCCTTTCCTCTGCAAATGCATGCCTTTCAATTGGGAGGAAAAAAATAACACCAAAAAAGGGTGTGGAGTAAGGAAATATAGCATAGAAATAATGTTCAAGATGTATGATAACCTTACCTAACATAGTTCAACTTCCCATACAAGAAATTAATTGTTTTTAATTTAAATTTTCGAGGCATTTTCTCAAATATTTTCAACTTAAAAAACCTAACCTAAGATAGCCTGAACCGTTTATTATTTTTTTGTAGAAAAATCAGTAACAAAAATTATTTACCAACAAATGATTTGTTTTATAACTTACAACAAAAGCCTAACCTAACCTGACAAACCTCACCCCTTTGTATGCTTCATGGAGGTAAAATGTGTGTAAAACTTGTCTTGTGGTTGCCTTAAACTGTGATAATACCTGGCTTTTTGGGTAATATTTCAGCTCATGGTACTCTCTGACTTCTTCTAATTTCTTTTTTAATGCAGTGTTTGTTAATGTGCTGAACATGACGTAACCGCTCATTTCCTCTGCAGATGCACACTTTTCATTTGTGAGGAAAAATAACGTGGAAAAGGGGGCTTGGATTTGAGTAATATAGGATGAAAAATAATATTCAGGTTAAAAAAATGTAACATAACCTAACCTAACCTAGCCTAGACTTCCATGCAAGAAATGATTATTTTTTTGCCAAATTCCCCCCCCCCCCCAATTTCTTTTTCTCAAACATTTTGAACTTAAAAAGTCTAACGTAACCTAATCTAGCTTGAACCGTTTTTGAAGATTTTTTTTCATTTACTAACTTACAACAAAAGCCTAGCCTAACGCAATTAGACAAAACCTAGCTCCTTTTGAATGATTCGTGGAGGTAAAAATGGGTGTAAAACATGTCTTGTGGTTACCTTAGACTGCAATAATATCTCTTTTTGTGCTACCTGGTGTACGTGATGAACCTCCATCTGCATGCTGCATGAGAGCATTGCACTTATTGCTTCACAAAGAACAATAACATGTTGAAAGTACAATATTTTCAGGAATGGAATTCTGTGCTGATAACATTTTCTGAGTTATAAATTTGCAGATCAGATCTACATCATTTGTGTTAATAAATATGAGAAATTCATAGAAATGCATACACCGGTTTGTGGACAAGAAGTTATTCTGATGATTTCTGATGTATTGGAAATGACAAATTTTCATGATGGAAGCAGGCAAAGTTAAAGTACATATATCTCAATAAGTGGTCAGTTCACTAACAAGACAGCAAATTCACTCAAATAGCACTCAAAATGCCAGGCGGCCCACTCTTTTTGCAAGTTTAAAATCGATGACAGTGCTTTCTTGAATCATGTTTAAAGCACATGAAGGAAATGTATTGCTGACACTTGTTAGGAACTGATGTGTGTAACGTTAATTAACATTTCTAATGTCCTGATGTTTGTACACAAAATATAGCTCACTATTGTAAATAGCATGGGAAGTATGATGCCATATATCATGGTTAATGTATGGTCAAACTGTTATGCAGCAGATTCCCTGCATTGTTACTTAGTTATTTGGGCTTTAGGGCACAGACCATGTTGATCACATAGCTCCCTGCATTGTTGTGAACTGATATATCAGTATGTTTGCAAATTCACTTATGAGTGAATCCATACAATTCTCACTGGGGTATAAAAGCTACATTATAACATTGCTTCTACAATGCATATAACAGAAACCCACCTCGATTGTCCTACTTACTCAGGACACCATAGAAGTCAATGAAGCCAATGAAAACCATAGAAGTCAATGAAAATGCTACTTCATCCCCTGTATTGTTAATGGAAACATGTCTCTTGAACCATATGTTATGTCCTTCACAGTGTTGCTCCATCCATCTCCAACTCCAACCCCGACCAAACTTCAGGAACTCATCCATCTCCAAAGCAGTCTGTTGAAGAAGGTATGTATTGCAGCATAACTACTGTGACCGGAATTCCATGGTATCCATGTTGCCTTACAATCCATCCTTGCTGATCCATGTAGCAGATGTTTGACTTTCCTCAAACTGTCTGGATAACTGGGGAGTTGAAATCACATGTGAGTGATGAAACAGATGAACTATTCCTTGATTCTTATGTTGCATCATTGCATGGCACAGGGACATACCGAATGGGGAGGGGGAATTGTGGGCAGTTGCCTCATCCCCCCCCCCCCCTCCTGATAGGTTGTGGGGCCCCCAAGAATCCGCCGAGCTTACGAAAAAAATGCGCTATGCTCCCTAAAAATTTCACTCGGTCCACCAAAAAATCGCACCGGGGCTCAGAAAAATCACTTTGGGGGCCCCCAAACGTAGCGCAGGGGCCCCGATAATGACGCTGGGGCCTCAAAAGTTTGCACCTGTGCCCCTGAAAATCACGTTGGGGCCGCAAACAAGTCGTGCCGGGATTCAAGAAAATCACGACGGGGGCCACAAACGGTCGGGCCGGGGACTCCTGAAAATCACGCCGAGACTGGGGTACTAAGAATTATCACCCGGGCCCCTGAAAATCACGCCAGAGGCCTGACAGGTCCCACCGGGGCTCTAAAAGTCTCGTTGAGATCACCCAACAAATGAAGCCGGGTAAATGAAAAACAGTCCGGACACGGAAAATCAATCTGGGATCTCAACAATAGCTCCAAAAACCCACAACACTTGTTGGGCACCCACAAACGTGTCGTAGCCACCGCAAGGGATCCCAACAAGTGACGACGGGGCCCAAAAAATCGCACTTAGACAAAAACAAATTCACGCCGCTTCTCTTGAAAATCTCACTGGGGCCAAAACGTCGTGCCGGAGCCCCACAAGTTGCAGCTGGCTTCCCAAGTACCAATATATACCCGGAATGTCACCTTGCGGACGGAAAAATTGCGTCAAGGATCCACAAAATAAGAAGTCGTCGGACGCCGGAAAAGAAACCTGTTTGGGCACCGGAAAAAACGCACCGAGAGCCAGAAAAATCGTACCGGGTTCCAAAATTAGCCTGCAGGGAGCTTATAAAAACAGACTTCACCACAAAAACGACAAGAAGACTCCATCGAATCTACCAGAGCACCGGAAAATTAAGAATGGGTCCCGAAAGAAAATTATCCGAAGGGCCTTTCTACTCTGGATCGTGCAATCTGCGGACAAAAAACACGTTGAGCAGCCGCAGTGGCGTACTAAATGGAAAAATTCCCCTCCCTAACGTTAGGCACCAAGGAAATACTTTCACCCATCGTCATCACCGTTCAGGTCTGCTGTGCTCTGATGCTTCATCAATGCCGGTGTGTTTTAGCCTGCATCTGATCGCTGAAGTATTTTTATTTAAGCCGGTGTGTGTTTGTTGGTGTGTGGAGTTAGGAGGAGGGTAACAGTGACGGTGACGGTGACGGCGACGATAGATCCGAGCCCACTATATGGCACTGCAGTCGCATGCTATTACTCAGAGTTGTTATGTTGGTGAGTTCGAGTCTCACCTGTCGCTACTCTTCGCCCGCGACCAATCGGCATGAGAGATTGGCGACGCTATATGACACAACGGTCGACGTGTCGTAGAACCAATAACCAACCAAGAGTTGTTATGTTGACATGTACTGAACACTGCTCTTTTAATTATGTGACTTCACCAGTTATTGGACGATTTTCCCCGTTGGTGAGGATGCTTAATAAACATACACATCGTCGAATACAAAATCAGAATTTCTGAGATCTGAAAATATAGTGGGCTAAATCCGATGAGTTTTTTTTGGGGGAGGGGGTCTAGTGCGTTGGCACTTCGCCCCCCCCAATGTTTTTAAAAAATCGACACCCCTGGATTGGAGCCAAAACGGAAAGTTGACATCAATGGCATCAATGGCATGATGCCAAAGATTGCTTACGGCATTAATTGACATAAATTGTTTGAGATGCACGTTCTCCATCAATACCAACCACGGCCAGATTTTGCTACGTTTATTCAAAGAATGGTGCCTGTCGCTTCAAAGCCAATGTTACGGGAACAAAAATAAACAATACAAAAAAACTTGATGCTTCAATGAATATGTATTACAAACGGGGAGGAAGCAAATCGCGGGAAAAGCGCCATAATAGTGCTGAAATGAAAGCATCATATTTAGAAGATTTATCAGTATAGTCCAAAACTGGAATATAATTCAGCAGTGTTCTGGAATAAAAAGGCGCTTCTGGTATATGACGTCACGTGGCTTAGGTTTTGTCTAGTTTAAGCCAAATATACTAGATCTACGGAGTTTGGAGTACCTGTTGTCTCTAGTGATCTTGGACTAGGGTTCCGTTATTGTCGGTAGTGCTCATTGCAGTTATACTCCTTCTCTCAGAGTGATGCCAGTTCAGTGAAGTTCATTTCTGCGTCTCGATACAAAACGTTTGCATGTGCACTTCCTCCTCCCCAGAATCGCCAGTGTTTCTAGCAAGTACAAGCTAGCATGCTTCGACATTCGGCAGAATCAAATAGTTCTCTAATATGCACCGTATGCAGCCTAAACGTGTGCGATCTGGTGGTCAGCTGAAGACGTCATGACGACTCGCGTAACCACATTCACTTTAATCCTGCATCACTACTGAGTACTTCAAATATTTCAAGCGAAACGGTTCTGATTTGTTAGTTTGCGCAGCGTCAGTCTGTTTTTCGTCACCCAACAGCGGATTGGCATTGGGTGGTCGCTACAATCAGCTGACCGAGCCTCGATTGACCCAGTCAGTTGAGTTCAGATGGCCGATGTTCTCGCACTGAAGTCCACACGGTAATCCCACAGTCCCATTTCCAGCAGCCCATCGCCAACAGACGGACCAGTATCCGATATAGAGGATTCCTTTGATGAGTTTCTTTGCTGTTGTTCCCGAGAACGTTGTGGCAAATGACATCTGGATCACTGGTACAGCTGGGTCCTGTAGAAAAGCATGCGTTGTGACAAGCACAATAGCCTGCCTCGAACGGGAGCCGCAGCAGTATTATGCCAAACCAGCACACCACCCGAACGTCTACTACGCGTCTAACTCCCCGACACCAAGACAATATACGCAGATGGTGCCGTTCCGCGACAGATCTACCAATGCACTTCACCCCATAAGTTTTGATTGAGACCAAAATTTGCTCACATGGTAGTCTTTGGCTCTGAATACAGCTGTGCAAATTTGATCCCGATTCGGCCAACGGTTTTTCAGCTATAGCTTCCGGCAATATTTTTATGACAAATGACATGGGTTGATTTTACGATGGATATCTCATCAATAAGAAGCAGAAAGGGTGACAAATGATATATACGTCAGAAGAAAAATGATGAACTGAAACATTCCCGAAATAAATATGTTAATATTTCCTACCTTTGACCTCGCGACCTCAGAACACCGTGACCTCCGTGGCCCCTAGCCCATCAAAAGTGATAACTTTGACGGAGGAAATAAAAGTGGACATGATTTCGCTGAACAAACAAAAAAATGTTAAAAATATGTTCTTATAAATATCCGATAAGTCCGTCCGATCTCCTTGACTTATTACCATTTTGCGTTTTCCAGGTAGGACGGATTTCGTGTAAGCTTTCTTACATTGCTTCCAGCTGCTGGCTATCTGTACCTGTTGAGAAGTCCCTGAAATATGCCATATTCAAAGCTCTACAAAGTTTCCAAGGCACACGCAAGTTCAAAATTAGCTCGTTAAAGAACGTTTACAGATTTGAGAAAAGTATCCTCGACCAGAGCGATGCGCCAGGACGAGTTGTTTCAGATGCCATCTTAAGATCCTCTGTCAATTGATTTTTACTATCTCAAAAAGCCATTTCCGGAAATCCAAGCTGTTTGCCCCCCTTTATTACCAGATTTGATTACCACCAGTGACCAGAAATAACAGAAAACGGCTTGAAAACGTCCAATTTCACCCATCGCGCAGAAAAACTACAACGTTACAAAATTTCTTTCTTTCGGAATTTCGAGAGTATTTTGACAATTCTTAACGTGCCCACGGCCCAGGCTCCATATTCACCCCCAAAATTCGGTTTCGGCGAACTTCCAAATCGACGCCGTTTGTAACAATTTGGTTATCAAAGCCATATCGACGCCGTTCGATCTGCTTACATTTTTCTAACATATTTACCATTCGCAGCACAGTGTCCCATGCGGAATGTCCACATGCGCAGTGTCTCAAGAACGTAAATAATGAAGTCACATGAAGGTTGTGAAAATGATGTTTCAGGGCACAGCCTACGTGCACTGCGACAGCAAAGAGTGGCTTGCAGTAGGTGTTCGACTGTACGTCCGTATAAATGATGCTATGTAGGTGGAAATCAAGTATAATTGTACTTCTTGTTGTGATGTTGGCATGGTCGAATATGTCCAGACTGCATCCTTGTCATGTTTGATGGCATTCAGTACGTGTTGTAAGTAACCACCAGGATTCTAGGACAAATGTACGTAAGGACAAATGTACGTATGGCAGATGTACGTAAGCAAATGCACGTATGCGCAAATGTACGTATGGCAATTGTACGTAAGCGCAGATGTACGTATGGATAATGTACGTAAGCGCAAGTGTACGTTTGGGCAAATGTACGTAAGCGCAAATGTACGTATGCGCAAAAGTACGTAAGCGCAAACGTACGTAAGCGAAAATGTACGTAAGCGCAAATATACGTAACCGAAAATCAAATGTGCATAAGCGAAAATGTACGTAAGCGCAAATGTACGTAAGCGCAAAAGTACGTATGCGCAAATGTATGTATGTGCAATTGTACATATGCGCAAATGTACGTCCATTTGCGCATGCGTACCTTTGGTTTACGTACATTTAGTTAGGTACATATGCCATACGTACGTTTGCGGTAACCGGACAAATGTACGTAAGCAAATGTACGTAAGCGCAGATGTATGTAAACGCAGATGCCGCCACGGTAGCCCAGTTGGTTAGAGCGCTGGCCTGCACTGGTCTCCCCTGTCCTGACAAGACAGGGTTCGACTCGCTTCACGCGCTCGCATTTAGCCCCCGGCTGGGAGGGTCAGTTGGCAGCTGGCCCGATAAGGCCGGGGACGAGCTACAAGGCGGCCGTGTCTGTGCACTGACGGCAGGTTAAACTTTCGGTCAAAATTCTGCCGCTGAACTTGCAATAATGTGCAATAATGTGCATTATGCAGGGAGTGCCCAAAACGTGAACAATGAATTAACAGAAAGCTTTTAAAATGTTCATATTTTTCGGTACACGCTATGTGTACCGTGACAAAAACGCACGTGTTTGCATTACGATGGGGATTAGACTGTACGTGCATGTAAATGATGTCTACATGTAGAATGAAGGCATAATTGTACTTCCTGTTGTGAGGCCAGCATGATCAGATGTTTCCGTTACCAGACCACCAGATATTCCGAAGTAAAACTACGTCGTCACGCGTAGATAAGCCTATGGATGACCTGTCGGTAATACCTTCTGGCCGGCGGTGGCAGTCCGCACACACACACACACACACACACACACACACACATACACACACACACACACACACACACACACACACACACACACACACACACACACACACAGGTACATCGTACACCGAACCCTTAACATGCAGTTCTCTTGTCGACTGACTTTCGTGCATGTGCCATTGTTTGACTGACGATGATATGGGCGCTGCATGACCGACGCAGTCGATATGCCCATAAATCACACTAAACAAGCTATCGGTAATGGGTGACCTTGAACTGTGTGAAGCTTATTAAGACAAACTATAAGAGTTACATCAATACGTTTTAAATATTTGGTGTTAAGGAAACGCTTTTATATCACCCTTCTTTATCTCATTGTTCGATGGACGTAGTTTTTCAATGGGAGACAACTTAATCGAAATCCGTCCGTTCCGAAAATCAGAAATTCATAGAAACAATTTAGAGTGGACGCGTATATGGGATGTTTAAAACCAAAACGCTTTTTTATATGGCAGACAAATCAAGCCCGTTTATATTTCTGCGATCAAATTTATCCATTTCAATGGGCTAGGGGTCACAGAAGGTCACGAGGTCACGAGGTCATGGCGTCACGAGGTCAAACGTGAGAAATGCTGATATTTTGGCACGGGTGTGTTTTCTTTAATCATTTTTCTTCCAAAAGATGCATAATATGTCAAACTTTCTCTTCATTATCGATGAGGTATCTATCGCCAAAGATACCCTTGTTGTGTGACCTGAAAATACTGCCATAGACTATAACTCCGAAACCGTTGGTCGGATCGGGCTAGCACTAGTCCAGGCATGTTCAGAGCACAAGACTACCATGTACACCAATTTTGGTGCAAATGCAAATTTAGTGGGTGTAAAATTGGAAAATTATTGGTCGATCTGTCGTGGACCGCACCAGATGCACTTTTCGTCATCCTAGACATGCAACACGACAAAAGAAAGTCACGAATTCCAACGCGCAGTCATTATCACAGAAACAAAATCTGCAATGCACAGCCTAACACCTTGCAAAGTTCACATCCACCACATCATAGGCTAAGTAATCAACATCCACGCAGCTATCCCAAGTAAGCAACTCCTACCGCACCACCGTCCTACAATTATTTGTATTCCAAGCCGCACATCAATTACCGGCTATCACCACGTAGAGAAAGCAGCAAAAATAGCCGCTCGTCGCTCCACATGCACTCAGAATTGCCTGCCTCTCAATCACAACACCACGCAACACTCAGACAGACAACTCCGTTCTTCCACGTACAAACCACACAAGACCACAGTGGCACAATCAGAGGCGGATCCAGGATTTGAATGAGGGAGCGTCGGGGTGAAGCGGAAGGCTTGCTCTGGTACACCCCTCCCGTAATGTTTTCCTCCACGAATTTTGGCTGCTTGTAGCGAGTCCCAACATAGCTCTCATGTCTTCATAATTATTGGCCGTGCTGTCGGGAACGTGTGGCACGTCGCTCTCGTGTTCCTGGAAGGGTGTAGCCGATTGAACCATGATAGCCAAGTGTCCAATGAAACAGTGATTCAGTTTCCCAACTGTCGGTTCCAATCCTAACAGTTCCGTCAGCATGTAATGAAAGTGAACCCATGCGAAACAGAGCTCATGCTTGTTGGAGACCGGCCACGTCAACTGGCCCTCCTGAACCCAAAACCGACTGTTTCTTCCATGCGGGAAACTTTGAGCTGTGCAGCTCAATTGAAGAATTTAGGCGTCATCATGGACGAAAATTTGGCATGGAGCCAGCACATCGCTCACGTACAGAACAAGCATTTCGGAATGCTTCTGGGCAGACTTGTGCTCGACTCAAATTTTTTTAATCGGCTCACATTTGACTCATAGATCTTGAGATCCGATTCAACTCATGATTCACAGCAGGTCAACATTATTTGATTCGACTCAATTCAGACTCAGAGCTACAGAGATCCGATTCAACTCACGACTCAAACATAAATTTGTATCGATTCAGATCCGACTCAATGGTATCACTCATAAGCCGTATGATTTTGTGTACACTGCCCACACACTATTTATATATATATATACATATAATATATATATATATAAAATATATAATATATATATATATAAATATAATAAATATATATATATATATATTTATATATATATATATGTATATATATGGATAATGAGGTGAAAACAAAGTTATAGCACAAATAATTTATTTAACAGACAGTTTGATGTCAATTCATCTTCATCTGTCTAATTAAAGAAGGGAATCAGTATTTATTCACACTAACAAAGATGCTCCAACATCGAAACATCTGTTGGATATATTATTTTTGCTATAACTTTGTTTTCACCTAACATTATTTATAATTCGTCATGCACTGTAATGGTTGATATATAGGATAAATATACAGATAAATGAACATGCATGTGCATAAAGTAATTGACTCAAACAGATTAACGAGATGAATGGTTGTCAATGCATATGCAAAGTAATGAGTGCATAATTCCTCAATCCACATCAGCATGATGCACACACAACCTAAATCATATACCTGACATGCATCACCACCTAACTGCAACATGGCACCCAGGTTCTGCACTGCAACAGGTATCTGCACAGAATATGATTGCGTTGGTCTGTTGCCCCCACGAAGTTTGTTTGGTAGCAGGCTTGATGGTTTCCCTTCACCATTGGTTTACACCCAATTTTACCAACTTTCTCTATGCTATCTTGCATATTTTATGGTAATATAGGGTACTTTGACGTATTCTAATTGAAAGACCTATTCTTTAGCTTCATCAAAGGGTATCCTAAATGACCCAGTAATAATCATCCTGCCCAACAATGTGCCATTTCCGGCAGGCTCACCATCAAGTGCCTCCAAAATAAAGGGCTTGTTCCTGATATTGGTAGGCTCCCTCTACCATCCATTTTACATGTTCAAGTTGTCACCCTTGTTCAAGAGCGAAAGAAAGGACAGTCAAGGGGGCGCTAAGTGCTCCATAGCTTCTTCTCCCCATTGGCAGGAGAGTTTCAGTTGAGTTGCAAGTTTCAGGAGGGCATTCCTAGATCACAATGGTGTTGTACATAAATGTTCAATTATGCATGTATCATCAACAATCCATGCAAGATTCACCAAGGAAGAATGTATCATGCCCTGGGTCTAGCTGGCCTGGAAAAACTGTTTTCAACAACTGCTGTATGTCAATGTAGGTAGGTAGGTAAATGTTTGGAAAAATAGGCTGATCCTAGATTTTGGGGATCTTGAACATTATCCTTTCCAGAAAATTATTTGTTGTTTTTTCATCTGGAAGTTGAAGTTCCTAAGTTATTAACTTTTGACAACAAACTGCTGTGATCAAGGAAAAGTGCTCAAAATTCACTGAAATGGGTGCAAGTTGAGTTACCATGCATAAGGTTTGAATAAAAATATTCGTCATACTGGATGACTATAAAATATTCCTCTCCAAACGCTGGATTACAATGCACAAATCCGACCTTGTCTATGCATGAGAATAAAATGTGTCGGAACAAATGCTCACTGGAAAGAATGGGAAAAGATTATAACTCACCTGATGAGCGGAATACAAATATATTTGCTAGGAAGCAAATTAAAGCGACCATTGCGTATGATTTGAGAAAAGTTCTGCAACCAAATTTCTACCATATTTTTGTTTAACTTCGAATGACGTCATGCGGGCTTGAAGGAAAATTTGGATCTACCTTCTTGTAAAGGTAACATGGGTTTGTTATTTGTCACACAAACTGACGCAATTTATTCAGTGCAAATGGCTATTCCCCAAAAAAGTGAGTGGTCGTTTCAGTTCCCTATTATTTTTCACAATCACATCCCATTTCTGTGTTGTGTTTCTGGCACTAGAATTGACTCATGCATGATACTGATTGTGAATACCAAGCTTAGCATTAATACTTTTTTTGTAGTTATTGTTACCCATTTTTGGTAAATAACTTAAGTACACCTCATTCTTACTCGCTGGCAGCTGATAAGTTGACAATTGTAATGTTAAGCATTAATAATTATACTGTGTTTTTACTCCTTACCTTGTCATGGCATACTATTTACAAAGATACATGCTTTATATCATTTGTTCATAACTTGCATTTGAGTCGCAGGACTCAAATGACTCATTGTGATTCAAATGATTGACTCGTGATTCAACTCATTTAAAAGAAAGAAAGATGTGATTCAACTCGCGACTCAAGATATGTTTTTGGGAAAAGAATCGATTCAACTCACGACTCATCCATAAACGATTGATTCATGAGTCGATTCTCGATTCAACTCGAGTCGAGCACAAGTCTGCTTCTGGGACCGCCACGTGTAAAGCAAGTATTACCGCAGGCGGTGCTTTCCGCTCCGGTAGATGACTTGTGATGTTTTATGTCCGCTACTGCCTCCCAGTATATGCCAGCGCCACTCCAATGAACTGATTGCGATATAGCACGTTGTTAATTTTGCCGTGTGAGTCCTAACCGGAAAACGCAAATACGATCAAATCAGCGTTGTACGCAGAGACCTGGGACTGCTGACCGCCAGCCAGCTGGCCTGTTATGCTGACTTGTGCCTGATGTACTCTATGATTCGTGATGTCGCGCTTTCGGACTGACTCCCATACTTTTGGAAGGGTGCTCCCCCGTGATGATGCTGATGAGATTTAACATTGGACATATTGACGGTGCCTGGAATGAATGGCATGGCGAAAAAAAAATTCCCAAAATCATGTTGGGAAAATGTCCGTCCCTGGTGACTGGCCATTTTCTTGAAGACAGCAACACGATTAGTCCGCTTGCCTCCTCTGGTAAACCACAAAGGAAGCGCCATTACATATTGTGTTGGCCTGCAGTGATAACAAAAGGACACGACATGTGAAACAGTGAAACAATGAAACAGTAAATGAAACAGTGAAACAGTGAAACAGTGAAACAGAAGATAAAAATAAGACGGCCGATGAAAACCGGCCGAAGTGCCTTCTTCCTCCCCTCCCTCTGGAGCTGCGTCTGGAAACATACATTCCACCTTCACATCATTTAACACCACAAATCAACGCACCAGACAGAGCCAAGTGATACTTGAAGGACTCCATATTTGCTGCACAACCCACCCACAGGCCACAGCTACCTCATCACAAACACACCACGACCCACATGCATCCATCATGCAAACGGCCTCTGGCAGTGGAACACATACTCATCCACTGCACCAAATACACCACACCATACCGCCAGCCACTCACACCACTACACTAAATGCACACCATACTGCCAGCCACTCACACACCACTGCACCAAATATACTACACCATCAGACTTGTGCTTGACTCAAATTTTTTTAATCGGCTCACATTTGACTCATAGATCTTGAGATCCGATTCAACTCATGATTCACAGCAGGTCAAAATTATTTTATTCGACTCAATTCAGACTCAGAGCTACGGAGGTCCGATTCAACTCACGACTCAAACATAAATTTGAATCAATTCAGATCCGACTCAATGGTATCAGACTCATAAGCCATATGATTTGGTGTGCACTGCCCACACAATATATATATATATATATATATATATATATATATATATGTTAAAACACAGAACAATGGGAGCATAGCTTTATTCACAACGTTTCGGTTCACGCCTTTCTCAAGCTATGAACAATTTACAGGCATGGGAGTATTTGGCACTTGTCTTTTTCTTCATTTGTTTTCTTCTTTTTTCAGTTCTCCTCTTCTTCTTTTTCCCTTTACTTTTTCCCCCTCTCTTCCTTCCCAATTCGAACACAGGTCATGAAACATCAATCATAAAGCACTTCGCATGTGTTGACACTGAATGAACGAGACAGTGAAAACAGTACATTGGAAACGACCAAATAAGTACGACAGTGATGTATAACCTATCCTTTTTCAATATGTTCCACAATCAGTTCCGCTACAACACTTGCAATTTTGAAACTACCAGAAACACCATTGATATTCTCACGTGTGGCAATATACGCGGATTCCACTGTCTTCCGACACCTCTTCCCAAGTCCACCACTAAGAACAGAAGCTTCTTTCCAATTTGGGAGATGGTCTTCTTCATCAACATGCACCACCATAGCATTAGAAATTCTATGGTATCTGAGGTCTGAACGATGTTCCCTAATTCTAGCCCCTATCCCCCGTCCCGTTTCCCCATAGTAACTTTTTCCACATTCTCCCGCGCAAGGAATTTTGTAGACTACGCTTTTTTCGTTCACATTGCGGACCCCTTTCTTGACTATGTCTTTGATTTTGACCCCTGCTGAGAGACTGATGTTGATTTTGTCTTTTGTGAATCGGGAGATGGTGACTGCTCCCTGTGTTTCCGGTACTGATATGCACCTTTTCGTCAAAACTCGTTGCTTGGCCTTTGTCATGCACATCACGTTTTTTCGCTTTTTGGCGCAGCTTCACTATCAGACCCTCTGGATATTTCAGCAACATGAAAGACTCCTTGATGAAAATCAATTCTTCTGCGAGGCACTCAGGACTGCATATTCTATGAGCCCTTAAGAAAAAGCCCATTAGGACCCCCGTTTTTGTTTCATGGCTGTGACCCGAGAAGTAGTGCAAAATATCGTTTTTGTTAGTGGGCTTTCTGTACACTGAAAATGTCCTTGATATCGACAAGGGTTTCATCCAAGGACTCACCACCTGTTGTTCGGCGTTATCGGCCACGAGACAGCCATCCCTCCCACGAAGATATTTGAAAGCTCTGAAAGAACTCGGCAATGACCATCAGATACTAATAACAAGAGCAGACAAGGGCGGAGGAGTGGTAGTTCTAAACCAAAGTGACTATGTGTCAAAAATGAATGCTCTTCTAGCCGATGTAGTGACATACCAATCGGTACCAATAGGAAGTGCACAGAAAGAGAGTGCCCAATTTCAGAAGAAAGCTCGCTCCATCCTGAGAAAATCAGCGAAAGGAAAAGGACTTCTACACCTAATAGAAGAGTCCCCAAAGACGCCTTCCATGAGAGGTCTACCACAAACTCACAAATCTGATGTACCCATGCGTCCAATTGTTTCAGGTATAGGAAGTGCTCCACATAAGCTGGCGAAAAAACTAGCAACACCTTTGTCAGAAATGCTAGGGCAGATAAGCGATAGCCACCTAAGGAATTCAGGCGACTTACTAGGTAGAATCCGAGATATAGACTTCACCAGAAAAAAAGCTGGCAAGCTTTGACGTGAAATCCTTGTTCACGAATGTTCCTATCGGGGGAGCCATGGAAGCGGTTTCTAGGGCCTTAGACAAGTCAAATAAATTAGAGCTTCCAGTTCCAAAGAGTCATTTCATACAGCTCGTGCGTACATGTGTGGAATTTGGAGCACTACAGTTTCAGGGAGAAGAATATCGGCAAATCAACGGCCTCACCATGGGCTCACCATTGAGTCCAGTTCTGGCATGTTTGTTTATGGAAACCCTCGAGGCGGACAATTTCAAATCTATGATTGGCCCCAACTCCCTCTGGCTGAGATACGTAGATGACATATTGGTGATTGTTGATCAAGACACTGATCTTGATGCGGTCAACACAAATATTAACGCGGTACATCCATCGATTCAATTCACGTTAGAAAAGGAAAAAGAAAAAGATAATGAGGCTGAGATTCCTTTCTTGGACACACTGGTCAAACGCTGTGACAGCAGATGCACATTTTCAGTGTACAGAAAGCCCACTAACAAAAACGATATTTTGCACTACTTCTCGGGTCACAGCCATGAAACAAAAACGGGGGTTCTAATGGGCTTTTTCTTAAGGGCTCATAGAATATGCAGTCCTGAGTGCCTCGCAGAAGAATTGATTTTTATCAAGGAGTCTTTCATGTTGCTGAAATATCCAGAGGGTCTGATAGTGAAGTTGCGCCAAAAAGCTAAAAAAGTGATGTGCATGACAAAGGCCAAGCAACGAGTTTTGACGAAAAGGTGCATATCAGTACCGGAAACACAGGGAGCAGTCACCATCTCCCGATTCACAAAAGACAAAATCAACATCAGTCTCTCAGCAGGGGTCAAAATCAAAGACATAGTCAAGAAAGGGGTCCGCAATGTGAACGAAAAAAGCGTAGTCTACAAAATTCCTTGCGCGGGAGAATGTGGAAAAAGTTACTATGGGGAAACGGGACGGGGGATAGGGGCTAGAATTAGGGAACATCGTTCAGACCTCAGATACCATAGAATTTCTAATGCTATGGTGGTGCATGTTGATGAAGAAGACCATCTCCCAAATTGGAAAGAAGCTTCTGTTCTTAGTGGTGGACTTGGAAAGAGGTGTCGGAAGACAGTGGAATCCGCGTATATTGCCACACGTGAGAATATCAATGGTGTTTCTGGTAGTTTCAAAATTGCAAGTGTTGTAGCGGAACTGATTGTGGAACATATTGAAAAAGGATAGGTTATACATCACTGTCGTACTTATTTGGTCGTTTCCAATGTACTGTTTTCACTGTCTCGTTCATTCAGTGTCAACACATGCGAAGTGCTTTATGATTGATGTCTCATGACCTGTGTTCGAATTGGGAAGGAAGAGAGGGGGAAAAAGTAAAGGGAAAAAGAAGAAGAGGAGAACTGAAAAAAGAAGAAAACAAAAGAAGAAAAAGACGACAAGTGCCAAATACTCCCATGCCTGTAAATTGTTCATAGCTTGAGAAAGGCGTGAGCCGAAACGTTGTGAATAAAGCTATGCTCCCATTGTTCTGTGTTTTAGCAATTTGTAATTCCATCTTAACTAGTACATATATATATATATATATATATATATATATATATATATATATATATATATATATATATATATATATATATATATATATATATATATATATATATATATATATATATATATAAAATATAATATATATAATATAATAATAATAATATATATATATATATATATATATATATATATATATATATATATATATATATATATATATATATATATATATATATATATATATATATATATATATATATATATATATATTACATCGTGGAAGAGGGTGGGGGATGGGAGGGGTCCTGAACACTTTAGGCATTATGCAAGAAATACCTCTACTGCTGCTTCTGTATGGCTGAACCAGTAATTGTACTGTGTTTACTAAACACAAAAATGAACAAGCTACCCATATTCAAACAGTTCCTTTGAATGAAAATCCTCTAACCACTTGCAAAGAGCAACTTTAAAACAGATGATTATTTTATAGCGGTGTGCCGTATCCTGAACATGAAAATGTTGTTGTTCAGGATTACCTCACTGTAGCTGTTGTGGTACAAGCTATTAGTAGCACTAAAAAATGCTGGTGTAATTGCAAAAAAAAATTGGAAGTCACTTCCTTGTGGTTTCCTAAAGCCAACTGCTCTTCGAAGCCTACAATGGTTCCTGTGAACTTCGCAACCTCTGTACACAAAGTATAGGTAGAATTATGTGATCAGACTTTCATGTTTTGGTAGCGACAAGTCTATCATTTATGAATACTGCCATCTTTTTGTTATTTATGCACTGAACATGATGTGGGAGACGACCAAAGGTAGGTGTTCAGATATCCCCCCTCTTCCCCTATATGTGATGCGAAAACAGTTATTGCAAAAATGATTTATTCGACAGACAGTTTGATGTCTACGCATCTTCATCTGTGTCTAATTAAAGAAGGGAATTGGTATTTATTTAGACGCCAACGAAGATGCTCAAACATTGAAACATCTTGATCTGTTGAATATATTATTTTTGCTAAAACTTTGGGTATAATTGGAGATCAAGGCAAATTTTGATTCTTTGGAATTTTTATTTTGAATGCATGGTATTTTAACGTAAAAGATGACAATGCGACAACTCATTTTCCCTGCACATGATAACTTTTCAGTTGGCAAAGAAATAAACAATCAAAATCTTCACTCTACAAATATAGCACATCGCGTATAATCATCCGTACCTGGTGTGTCATAGACGTGATAAAGAAGAAGTTCAACACTTCATGCACTCGATTTAATACTTTTGACATCGAAAACCGTATGTTTTTGTCTTAATTCGGTATATATTAGGTATATATCGCCTTGGGCACAGCCTCGACTCGATAGGCCTTGGGCACAGCTGTCCAATACATCCCCGAAGGTTTAGTATGTATATTTACTAAGAAGGGAAGTGTGTTTAGTAAGGATATTTCCTAAATTTCTGGAAGTTTGATAGGTATTCTTCCTAAAGTTACCTCTACAAAAAGTGGTTTTACAGCGGATTTTTGCTCCCAGGTCAAGTGGTCTCAGGAACAATATAGAGGGAGAAGACCCGTAGTTAAGTTATTTTCTTAGACTGATTATAGAGTACTTGAACTTGAAGTGGGAATTTTTCATTTTCCAGATGAATGAGTCAAATTCGTTGAAATCACATTAGAAAACACCAGAAAAACAACATTTTGATTTAAAAATGTGTGCCATTTTTACACAAATCCTGTAATTGTCGATGGAAAGAATCAACCTCAATATAGGAGTCACTCACTTGTTCTCTCATGATAACCTCTCCTCTATATATATATATATAAGTTTGAGACATTGCTTAAATTACTCAGGTAAGGACTTCGAGCAATCGTTGTCAAATCACCTGAACAAAATCTATATAATGCCACGCTTTTCAAAATACTTGATATTTTCATCAATAAAGTTGAACATGTGTTGCTATAACAAGAACAATGCTATTTTTTAACAAAAAAAAGATCATGCTTGTATTCCAGACTAAGTTTCAGGATATTACAGAAGACATATAAACTGGTTAAAATATGTTATATCCAGTACAGATTTCCTTCATATATAGGAGAAAAAAGTAATCTGCAGCCACATTGATACCAAATGAACCAAATTACACAAATTGATACCATATATTTGTAAAACCTTCGGATGACGTCATGCAGGCTTGAAAGAATACTTCCATCTACCTTCTAGTAAAGGTACCTTTGTTTGTTATTTGTCACACGCGCGTCTCATATGATATCAGACGCGCAGGTGACAAATAACAAGCCAACGGAATTGTATTCAGTGCAGATGCCAATTCCAGTGCAGGGCAATGTCGGTTCCATATTCTTTTTCACAATTACAACCAATTTATGTGTTGTGCTCCTGGTACTAGGATTGACTCGTGCATGATACTGATTGTGGATACCAAGCTTAACATTAATAATTATACGTAGTTATTGTAATCGGTTTTTGGTAAATAACTTCAGTACTGGTGCCCTTCATTCTTTACTCACTGGCAGCTTAGAAGTTGACAATTGTATTGCCAAGCATGAATAATTATGCTGTGTTTTTACTCCCTACTTGTGTCATGACATAATATTCACACAGATACATGCTTCATATTATTTGTTCATAACATGCATTTGAGTCACAAGACTCAAATGACTCATTGCGATTCAAATGATTGACTCATGATTCAACTCATTTATTTTTAGAAAGATGTGATTCAACTCACGACTCAAGATATGTTTTGTGGAAAAGAATCGATTCAACTCTCGACTCATCCAAAAACGATTGATTCATGAGTCGATTCTTGATTCAACTCGAGTCGAGCACAAGTCTGTACACCATACCACCAGTCACTCACACACCACTGCACCAAATACACACTATACCGCCAGATCGCCAGCCACTCACACACCATTACACCAAATACACCACACCATACCGCCAGCCACTCACACACCACTGTACCAAATACACACCATACCGCCAGCCACTCACACACCACTGCAACCAAATACACACCATACCGCCAGCCACTCACACACCACTGTACCAAATACACACCATACCGCCAGCCACTCACACCACTACACTAAATGCACACCATACCGCCAGCCACTCATACACCACTGCACCAAATACACTACACCATACCACCAGTTACTCACACACCACTGCACCAAATACACACTATACCGCCAGCCACTCACATACCACTACACCAAATACACCACACCATGCCGCCAGCCACTCACACACTACTGCACTAAATACACCACACCATGCCGCCAGCCACTCACACAACACTGCACCAAATACACACTATACCGCCAGCCACTCACATACCACTACACCAAATACACCACACCATGCCGCCAGCCACTCACACACTACTGCACTAAATACACCACACCATGCCGCCAGCCACTCACACACCACTGCACCAAATACACACTATACCGCCAGCCACTCACACACCACTACACCAAATACACCACACCATGCCGCCAGCCACTCACACACTACTGCACTAAATACACCACACCATGCCGCCAGCCACTCACACAACACTGCACCAAATACACACTATACCGCCAGCCACTCACACACCACTACACCAAATACACCACACCATGCCGCCAGCCACTCATACAACACTGCACCAAATATACACTATACCGCCAGCCACTCGCACACCACTGCAACGCACACATTACCTTCACACTCGCCTACATACTTGGCGATAACCGCCTTTCATGCCACGAGTTTCTATTCTATTCACCCTTCACTCTTCTTCTTCTTGCATATGGAGCAGCTGTTGGTGCGATATTTTGAAGTTCTCGCTAAAATAATGTAAAACGATAGCAGCAATGTAAGGACATGTAGAAAGGCTACCTCATTTATTCGTTATCGTAGCGGACAATGTGGTAGAATTAACGCTCGGCTAGCAGAATAGCCTGGGACCGGCTGTGACCGGCCCCGCTCTGTTGTCGGTCCGGTAGTGCGGCCGGCGGCGCGCAAGGTGTCGTGAGGCTTGTGACCCGTCCGGGTCACGGCGGTGGTGCGTGCCGCCGAACGAGTCGGACATTCGGCTGTTGGCTGCGGAGGTGTGCGGACTGTGTCAGCTTGTCGCCATACATACAAGGTTGGTGCAGCAACAGTGCTTTGACTGAAACTGGGCAGGAAGAAGGTAACATATTTTGGGGACTGGTCCTACAAAATTAAGAATCAATTTTGTTTCTTTTGGTTAATTTCGGCGACATCGTTACGGCAACCACCAGTCTGAGGAGACGGACAGTTACGCATCCACTGCTGAAGTTTGACGCTGCACGCCGTGTCGCTGCCCAGCTCGTGCCAACTGTGCAGGGCGCGTGCCGCCGTCGTGTATGTAATTTCACGCCTGAGTGATCAGGCCACTGGTTCCTGCGGCCGGCCTCCTCCTGTCAGACCGCTGCCGGGATGTTCTGTCAGTCTGTTCTGCCGGTCCGCTGCTGCCAGACCGCTGCCGAGATGTTCTGCCAGTCTGTTCTGCCAGTCTGTTCTGCCGGTCTGCTGCTGCCGGTCTGCTGCTGCCAGACCGCTGCCGAGATGTTCTGCCAGTCTGTTCTGCCGGTCTGCTGCTGCCGGTCGGCTTCTGTCGGCCTACTCCTGCTAGTCTGTTGTTGCTAGACTGCTGCTACCACCAATTCGGCTGCTCCAGGCTCAGAATCTACCGCAATATGTTCCTGACAAGTGGATCTTGCTACAGTGCATGAACCAGCCTCACCCAATTTCTGCTCCATCATTGCACACGAGGCATCATTTTACCATCAACATATAGTGGTGGTTATTGGTTTTACGACACTTCGACCGTTGAGTCATGTAGCGTCGACAATCTCTCACGCCGATTGACCGCGGGTGAAGAGTAGCGACAGGTGAGACTCGAACCCACAATCTCTCGATTGTGAAACGGGCAACTTACCCCTAGATTACTCGTCCTCATCATATAGCGAGCGATGTAACATTGTACATGATGGACGTTATCATCGGTACAGAATTGGAGCTCCACACATAGTTCACACAGGTGAAATCAGTGAAATATGTTTTGGCCTTAACATGCGAGCTGACAGAAATGTCTCTTATAAATACTTGAGTTTTCACTTCGTTTGTGAATTACCCAGCACGTATCTGGGTTGCCGAAGGGTTTCGACGAAAGTCAGCATAATGGGCAAAGCCATTTTATGCCCTCGAACAGACCATGGCACAGTGTGATAACTCAGGGAAAAAACTGGCCAGAAATGCATTTCTCGACTATTTTTTATGCCATATGTGTGCCGCCATTGCATCAGCAAATCAGCAAATGCTTGAAGCACACCAGGTCACACTTGTTAAGAAAATTTTCACAAGATTTGATATAGTAGCAACTCCATGAACATGGACAACATTACATGCGGAAAAAAACCGACGCACATGTACACAAATGTTGTCGGAGTTTGACGACTGATAAAAGTAAGATTCATTCTAGAAACCTGACAAGTGAGATATGAAATGATAGCTGAGAACATTCTCAATGCGTTGAGCAATTCAAAAAAGCATAGAACGATTCATAATTAACTATTTTGTATCAAACAATAAGTCATTTCAATAGTCGTTCAACTTTTTAGTACCTCCAAGTTCGAATAAGGTTTAAAACAACGCACAACAGCGCACAACCAGAGACCAATCCCAATGAAATCAGGGATCCTTTGACTATATGTACCGTAAGTTTCAGCTGCACCTAGCTGCTCTAACACCGGTAGTGATCAATTGTATCCCGTCAGGCCTCGGTGTGGTACGGTGGCCAGTCCGGGCGGCACGGGGAAGCCCGAGCCGGACACCGCGACGTGCCGGCTGGCGGGGTGGGGTGTTCTGACCGGGTAACCTGATCCAGCGGTCGCTATGCCAGAAAGCTTCCCTAACTGACGAGGCGACTGAGTCGAGATAGGTCACGCACAGCGTTTCCCATGGCAGGGAAGTTGTCCTTGCCTGTAAGGGTCGGGCCAGTGTGGTTGGATTTTGCGTACAGTGAGCATGGAGGTGCGCGTCAGCAAAGAGGAATTAGCGGACTTGTTAACCAGTGCAAAAGCGTTTGTGCATGACAACTATTATGCCCAGGTGTTTAATTATAGTTTGCAGTTAGTTATGGAGAAAATCCCTCAGGGCTATCTCCCGAGTGAGTTCTCGATTGTGGACATGAAAAAGGCGACCGACTTGATCGCCAAGACCTCAAAGGAAAATCGGTTAAATGTAAACGAACCCAGGATAAATTCAGAAGTCAGTTTGCGACTTATCTTTCGGAAGACAAAGTGGTCTCCGTGTCCCTGAAGCGTGATGACCATGTCGTGAGTGATGATGAATTCAAGGCCCGCTTTGATGACGAGGCCGTGGAGGGAGCGCGAGGGTGACCAGCTAGAATCTACGATCAGCTCAGCGCGTCGAGGGTCCTCAAGAGTTGCTCAGCAGCACAGTTATCTGCAGCTCGTGGAAGCTGCCAGGCAAAGTGCTCGTGCTGAGGGAATGGAGGAAGTGGCTTTCGTGCTGCGACAGGTGGGGGCATCACAGAGTCTGTCCAGCAAGATTCGCCGGGCTCTCAGAAGCTCTAAAGTGAGCCATGCCGGGTGCGTTTCAGGAGACCGGGCGCGGGCAATGTGTGTGTCAGCTGGCTTGTCTGTGCACGGCTACCGTATGGTCTGCCGAGTGACGAATGATCGATAGGAGCCCATCCTCACGTTGGAGCGGACATTGGGGCACCGGGTCCAGCTAAAAACAAAACACCATGCCAAGACCTGTTTTCATTGTCAGTCTGTCCGACGCATTTCAGACGATTATTCGCCGCGTTGATCGACGCGCATCGGTATTTGTTCGCTAGAAAAGTAGTTTTAACTATTACTCTATTTCAAGCATGAAGATGAAGACAAGAGAACGTTAAATCAACATATTTTGGATACATATAATTGTAAGTGACTTATGGATGACAAGATTGGCTTTTGCATGTTTGATAGTTTTATTTTAATTGCGAACTCAAGTTCATGCGTGGTTCATCCAGCGACGTTGGCGCGGACAATGGGATTGGATGAAGGTGAGATAAAGAAATTATTTATTACGCAGAATTTGAATTAAATGCGCTGGTGGTGAGTTGTTCCCTTGGTCTGGAACACTATCAAGCATGTTTATCAACTCAACGGCCCGGGTGCTAGTAAAAATTAGCAAGGGCGATGCCACGAACCCAGGCTATTGTTACGGATGATACTTACTTACCTAAGCCATTCTTGATATCATACCATGATTTTATCTAACTCAAGTGGTTCTTATTTATAAGGACTGGGCTAGAAAGTATTGTGTAGATAATTTCGACAATTGTGTGGTTTCTGAGTTTAATGTGAAGTTAATGTCGTTCATTACAAGTTGATTGACATGAACATTGGAAATTGTCAATGTGATAGGTAATGCAAATAAATGTCTAAATGCAGCCCTTTTAACATACCTGAATGCAGCCCTTTTTCCAAAAGCACTGTGCTTATGGCAAGGTCAATGGGTATAACGTGTAATGGGAAAGCTGGTGAATGGAAAATTAAAGTGGTGTGTATATTGGTATCATTACCATGAATTTTGGGTCGGGACAAAGTTTTTCTGATGTTTTTGACCTCACTGGCATATTGTCGAATTCCTCAAAACCTTTTGGGGATATAAAATGTGTAGGTGCAGCTATCAACAATCAATTATCCATAGATGTAGGTTGACATGATCAATTATCCATAGGTGTATATGATGTAATCAATTGTCAGGTGTGTGGCAAAGCAATCCAATATCCGTAGCTGAAGTGTGACATAATGCAGCATCCATGGTGGTTGGTTAGACCACAAAAATTGGTGATTCCCACCTAGTATTAATAAAAAAAATTACAATTAAGCACACATTAACCGTTGGAGCTAGTCAAAATATTGATGGAGATAGACCAATTGTCAAGTGGAATATGCTAGATCAGATCACTTCCTAGTTTGTGGGCCCCATCTGAAGTTCGGTCCATGTTTTGGAAATGTTTCATTTAATAAATATAAAATATGCTGTTGTCTACCAGCACTGGTTGCTCACATGCCATTGATGTCTTTCATGGCCAGGCATCGGTGGTGTACCTATTATCTTGTTGATGCACACGCACCCACAAATCTGCTGTGTACATGTAACAATTTAAATCATTATTCTTTCCAATTTTGTTTTTGTTCTTATTTGGGACACATGAAGAGAGCACTCTTAATGGTTAAAATGGCCAAGTTCATTGAATTGCTGTGCATTTTATGTTGTTAACCAGATTTAGATAAGAATGTTTGAATAGCAAGTTTATCGATGTGATTAAGATGGAGTGACAACTCGTTTTTATTGCAAATGCTTGCTTTTCACTTTGTGAACTAAATAATACCAAAAAGGGCTTTGATGGGTGATATATAGTGATGTTAATGTAATATTTTCCAAACAAACCTAACATAACCTAGCCTGACCTCCTCTTTTTAAAGAAAAATGAAATGTTTAATGAGCAAATTCTCAAATTTCAGCATAAAAATTAACCTAGCCTAATCTAGACTCTGCTCCACAGAAGCAAAGCATGCCATTAACTTATCTTGTGAATGATCTAAGCTGCAATAATACTGCAAAATATTGGTTGTGTATATGTGGTATGTGTTGTGAATATGATTGTGGGTAAATTTTCATCTTGTCTCGTAACTTACCCAAAATGTTGGTTGCTTCTCTGAAAATACCAAGATAGAGTGGGCAATATGAAGGTGCCAGAAATAATATGGTTCATGTGATGGAACTTTTCTGAAGAAAGAAAGCCATACAATCTGTATCCACAAATACTTGTTGGAAGATTTCACTGATGCAATGATTTGTTTTTGTAAATGTCCATCTTCTGAAAACCCTGATGAGTTACAAACCTTGGAATTGAATCTCCTTATTTTCGGATTCTGAACATCTAGTCTTAGTCTTGCAAAATGTATCAATCAGCTTCTTTAGGGCTGGTGTTATGAGGTCATCTGTGCTGTTCACTACTTCTAGGTGTTCCTTGGAGCAGGCAACAGTAGCCAATAAATAGTTTTGTCAAGGCCATGAATATCATTCGTATATGTATGCTTGTTTCTCAGAAATTGTACATGCTATGCAAATTGTGTATTAAAAAGACATGCTGCACTGTCAGCCACGAAATGGGCCATGAGGCTATTTCATTTCATATAGGAATGTTTCATGTATGTGGTAGATGATAATGATGGGCTTAATAACTAGCTATATAAGTCCTGAAGGTCTGATCAATTTTATAAAACAACAAAAAATATTATAGTTGCTTACATTGTACTAAAAAGGCATCATTAACCTGGGTAACATTAACAATCGGGAGCTTAATTATTGTATCTTGTTATTTACTTTTCCAGACATGTTTCCATGATCTTGGTGAATGTTAAGATACATATAACATGTATAACTATTGCTTCAGCAATGCAATACAAACTGAAATGTCAGCTGGAATCAAGCTCCTAGATTATAACATGCCAGATCATCCTCTAACTTCCATCACATGTAACAGGATACAGTAGTGCCGTGCCAGCCCGTCATAGTGATATCTAAGTTGGTAAATTATTAACATGGTAACATTAATGTGCACATTTTGCTGCCAAAGAACACCTCCAAACGTATGTGGATGTTTTGTTTTGCAATCAGTCTTTGGTGGCATTGGTAAAGTTGCTCAATGAGAAACTTTTTTAGTTGGAATTTAACTTAATATCATATGTGTACTCTCTAACTCTGTTGTTTTTATCACAAATTGTTTTTTGTGTGATAAACTGGCAATCTGACTTTATATGTGAACCTGATTAGTACATGCACTGAACTATCTGATGACATCCTAATTAATTCATACATTTTACTTTTCAGAAGAGTACCATACATGCACTTCGGTTTTATGGAAGGTCTCACTCTTCAGGTTTTGATCTTCAAGGCCCTTCGTTTCCCCGTTTTAGAAAAACGTACACGCATTTTACGCATTAAGATTCCGAACATACACCATAGGCTGTATGAGGGGCAGACTATTGAGGACCTCTTTAGATACAGCACACTGTACAATCACAAGTGGAAGGAGAGTGTGTGAGTGTCACTGGAGATAGGAATGTGGTAGAGGACAGCTCACTGCATGTGAGGAAGTGTTGTGCCGATACCCATTTTAGGATGGAGTCTGAGGGACAATATGTCCAGGTTCAGCGGCACCATGGGATCGAGCTGGTTGTGAAGATTGTGTTTGGGAGGCGTGTCGGCGAAGCGTTTCGGGAGATGGACTGCAACTGAAGCCATCAATAAGCTGTAGTTCGATTGCTGTTGCCGGCCCGGCAGTAGCAGCTGCTTCATACTCCGCAGCAACATTGCAGCCGGCCTCGCAGTAAGAGCTGACGCTGGCGACAGAGCAAAAGCTGTTGGCGGGCCGCAGTAACAGGAACTGCAGCCGCGAGCCGCACAGTCATGTTGGTGTATATGTATAAAGTGTTTTTTATTGTGGTTATTTATTTTGAGTAAGACATTTTTATTCACTGTTGCTGCTCCGCTTGGCTTTGATGCTCTAAAGGTTGCTGAAAGCCTTGTGAACCCCGGATGTCACGGACAGCTGACCTTCAATGACAGCCAATTGGAGGCGTTGCGAGTGAAGCTGACTTTTGTGAAACTTTTGTGTAGAGCTAGCCATTCCAAAGCTCACATAACTGTAAAAGAAAGGCAGCTTTCACCAGACAATGATGGCAGCCTTACCTTATCGAGAGTTGCCAGGAGTGTCGCCGCCCCAGCAGCAGAACCTGCCGCTGACCCCGCTGCAAGACCTGCCGCCAACCCCGCAGCTACTGTCGCTGGCCCCGCAGCAAGAAACGCCGTAGGCCCTGGGGCAGGACCTGCCGCCGGTCCCGCAGCAAGGACCGCTGCCGCCTGCCCCGCTGCAAGACCTGCCACCGGCCTTGCAGCAAGGACTGCTACCGTGAGTCTCGCAGCACCCTCAGCTAGACTTGCTGCTGGTCCAGAAGCAGTATCTGCCACAGACCTCTCAGCAGTACCTGCCGCCGGTCCCGCAAGAATATTTACAGGCACTGGCTCCGCAGCAAGATGTGTCACCGGTTCGTTAGCACTCACAGCACGACCTGCAGCCGGCCTCGCAGCAAGGCCTGCCCCGCAGCAAAGACTGCTGCCGCCGGCCCCGCAGCAAGACCTGCAGCCGGCCCGTCAGTAAGGCCTACCGCTGGCCTCGCAGCAGGACCTGCCACCGGCCTTACAGCAAGGACCACTGCCGCGGGTCTCGCAGCATCCGCACCTAGACCTGCTGTTGACTCCGCAGCAGCACCTGCCACCGATCTATCAGCAGCACCTGCCGCCGGTCCCGCTAGAATATCTACAGCCACTGGCTCCGCAGCAAGATATGTCGCCAGCCCGGCAGCACCCACAGCACTGCCTGCTGCCGCCTGCCCTACAGCAAGGACTGCTGCCGCCAGCCCCGCAGCAGGACTCACCGTCGGCCACGCAGGAAAATTCGCCGCCGGCCCCGCAGCGAGACTCGCCGTCGGCCTCGCAGCAAGATTTGCCACCAGCCCCGCAGCAGGCACCTACCGCTGACCACGCAGCAAAGCCTGGTGTGTTGTGGAGTGGATCGTTGGTGGATCGTGGGTCGTTGTGGAGTGACCGTGCCCACGACCAGGGAACCGGGCTCACCACAGTGGTGATCACAGCGAAGCGTGACGTGACGCTATTTACGTACTTGTATGTTTCTTCCACGTTGTGCGTTTCCGATTTCATCGTGTCGCATCTATAGTGTAATGCATAATTATGCATTTCATGCATGCATTGATTATAATCAATGATATGTGCATGACGCAACATCAATACATACCGAAATGTACGGCGTAAGTTGTTTTTCTTCGTGCAAAATGATGCATGCCGCCTAAGATGAGCGATCTTGCATCACCCAAGATCATCACACTTCATGTGTCAAATAGTTGAAAGAAATGGTGTATTAAGTGTTTACTTGACATGACCTGACAGTCACCAGTCCTTTGTGCAGGTCATGTTAGAAGGATAATTGACCATACCTTAAACAAATTGAAGTCGCCCCAAAATGTGCGTTATGAGCAATTAAATCGTAAATAGGGCAACACAAGTTATATTGGCCTCGGATCAGGTCATGGCAGATATTTGCATGCAAATTATTGAACCTGCAGCGTGCTGACACTAAATTCTGCAGGATTCAAGGCAATCAATATGATCTTTAAAAATATAGAAACCGTGAATTAATTTAGAGTGATGAACTCTGGCCTACCCCGAACAGGTGACCTGATATGACCTATGTTCGCAAGCATTACACACCTGGGCGCCAAATGACCCTGTGGTCGGCGCGCCCTTAAACCCAAATAATCAATCAACAAGTTGTACACACCACCTCAAATCACTGAAGAATATCTTACACCAAGTTTGAACTTGTTGCGTTGTTCGGGTCGTTAGCTATTCCTGAAAGACCGGCCGGGTGACGGTTGCCCGCCCCTCCCCCCTTCCCTCTAGCAGGTATGACCTCTAGCATTCTTGGGTTAAGCAATCTTTAAGGCAGTAAAGTTCTTCCATATGTTCTAAATTTGAAGCTCTTTCCAGTGAGACCAAAATCGCCCCTGTAACTAGCATACTTTGTCCGTAATGATTTCTGGCCAGTTTTTCCCTCGAGATATCACACAGTGCATGGGTGGGAATAAGCATGGGTGTGTGAAGGGAGCTCATTTGGAGTAACAGGGGTAATATTGGAGTAGACATAGGTGTACTAGGGGTGCATGTGGGGTGTATGTCACGGGTAGCCTATGCATAGCCTTCAGGTGTACCTATGGAAGAAACTCGGCAGAAGTACTTCTGGAGTTAGGACAGGATAAACCAAGAATAACACCAGGGCAACGGGGAAGTATGGAGAGGGGACAGTTGAACGTTCCCCACTTTATTCCCATAAGTGTGGGTACAGAGGGAGGTTGTTGGGAGTATATGGGTAATATTGGAGTATTGGAGCTTAGGTATGGTAAACCGAGAGTAACATCAGGATAACGTGAGGGGGGGGTTATGGGGAGAGAGGAACGTTTGACCTACCCCTCTTTACTCCCTTCGGAGTAAAAACTTTATTCTTCAGCATAGCTGTTTAAATTGATCAAAGGTCTCACATGAGCTCTATGCGATTTTGGTGTACCGACCATCAGCATCAGCTAATCTTAACCGCTGTTGTGACAGCTATGTATTTAGGAAACTGAAGGAAGGAAAATATTTTGAAGAAATGTATCTTCGACGTCAAAATGTGGGGTTGCTAATCCGTGTCCAATTCGCTCGCCGTTTGTGTTCGCATTCCATCCAGTCCGCACCCATACCAAACGGATATTCAACCCTCGACCTGTCTTATGCTCTGCCTTCACTTCTTGGCGAATTTAGAAAGAAGGAAGCTTCACCACTGAAGAACTGAATGTTGAATCCAACGCTGCCGGTACGTGTTTCTCGCCACGTTCCACATTTCTTCTTTGCATTGCAATTTTGCATTTTGCATTTGCATTTATTTGCATTGCATTGCATTCTTCTTTGCATTGCATTGCATTCTTTGCATTCCAATTGGTTTGCAGATAACCGCTTCCAACTCGTTACTACAGTCTGAGCAGAGCGGGCTATTGGTGATAGCATCGAGCGCCACCGCTGCGACAGTACCAGCAGTCTTGTGTCGCGCAGACTTCACAGGATAAAACGCCAGTCTCCACTACATTACTGACCACCGTACCATGGTATCTGCACATCACAGGAGCCTCAACTATGTTGCTGATACACCGCACCCTGGTATCTGCACATCACAGGAGCCTCCACTACATTGCTGACGCATCACACCCTGGCATTTCCACATCACAGAAGCCTCAACTACATTGCTGAAACGCAATCAAGAACGAATCAATGCAAAAGTTCACTGATAGGTGGCAACCACTTGTGCAGAATGTATATTTTTATACATAAATGTACTCACTTGCATGCGTGACGATATGCGGGAAAAAGCGCCGGTGCAATCCGGACAAACGTGAAGAAGGCATTGCTGATACACCTCACCCTGGCGGCGTTTCCACTTCACAGGAGCCTCCACTACATTGCTGACACACCACTCTCAATACCATAGGATCTCATGGCATATCAATACCATAGGAGCCAAGCAGTCTTGTTTTTGCAGGCAGTAGCTTGAGCTATTCGTCTGCGGAGGAGGGGAGGGTCAGGGTAACTGTTTGCCGGTAGGGGAGGGTCAGGTTACCCGGATACGGGAATGGGAGGGTCGGGTTGTCTGTCTGCGGGGGGGTCAGGTTATCTGGCTGCGGGGGTCAGGTTATCTGGCTGCGGGGTTCAGGTGATCTGTCTGCGGGGGTCGGGTTGTCTGTCTGCGGGGGTCCGATTATCTAGCCTTTCCTGTGAAAAGTTCGCTGCACCAAGACGTCCGCGCGAAGCCCACGGCCGATGACGCAGCACCAAAGACCCACGGCCGATGACGCAGTACCAAAGGCCCATAGCCGATGACTCAGCACCAAAGACCCACAGCCGATGACACATCCCAAAGACCCACAGCCGATGACGCAGTACCAAAGGCCCATAGCCGATGACGCAGCACCAAAGGCCCACAGCCGACGACGCAGCACCAAAGACTCACAGCCGACGACGCAGTACCAAAGCGATTCGATAGTTCAGTTGCGTCGGCATGGGTTTTAAACAAGGGAAGAAAGAGAACGTTTTTCGATCGGTTAGTTGCGTACAACGTCTTAGGCGCGGCCAACTTCGCCAAGTTTGAGGACGCCACCCCTCCCCATCCCCCGCGGTGACGACACCCATGCGAGAGTGGCATCAGTGAATGCTTCAACAGTTCCCGGACGCCCACGATGCAACCGTGAAAAGCATTTCAGACACAGGAGTTGTTCGCCCACCAGCCCACGACCTCCGCATGCCAGCGCCAATGTATGCTTGACGGGGAAGACACCACTGAACACATTGCGCGACGATGAGGTTGCACAGGGGGTCTTGGTCACCCAGTCAGGCTGCCAGATCATCGTGGCCACAGGATCGGGATCCCGGACCCGCACCAACAGGGAAATTAGGAGTGTTAGATCGCTGCTGCCGCAGGGGACCGCGGTCTCCTTACCCTTAGTATATCATTTGTCAGTGTCTGCATCACCACCAACTTGTCTGAGGACATGCTGCTTAAGCCCGGGGACACGGGGACACTCTTATGTTTCATGGAGACATTGGCTCTGGCAAACTGCAATGCACACGAACTACTCCCCTAGTGAAACCCCACTAGAAAGCTGAGTCCGAGGCTAAGTAGTGCCAATAAAATGAGTGCCAATGAGATCAAGTTCCCTGTCTGCAGTGGTATGTCGGCTGTCACTGTCCATATGATTGGCAGCCTCCAGTCGGCTTCCTGTTGCCAACCATGCCAAAGAAAACACACCTGAACGTTCAGTATACGTCATGACGTCCTATTAAAAATTACCGCATCCTTGAAATTAATTTTGGCACACAAGTATCGCTATTCACAGACTGCCAGGTGTGCACCCAGAGTGGGTGGTTAATGGTTACGCCGGAGTAAACCACACAGCTTACCTGCTGTCTTGTTGGGTAATTATTGTGGCGTCACGAGGCAGAGGCGAGCACATGGTCCGTCCATAGGGCAGTGCATCCCGACCCAATTGCATAAAGTAGTAGGCGAAATCGGATGTTTTTTTTGTAATCTATCAACCATCGTCACCGAAAATGCGTTGATCGTTTGCTCCCCGAAATTAGTTTTTTAACTTGCCCCGGAACCACCTCAGGCAGAGTATATAGTCATGGATACCACTGCTAGATTGGCCACTGAGGCCAAAACAGTGACGGCTTCCAATGGAAAAACAAGTCGTGTGCCGGTACCGTGCTTCCGTCAGATGGCCTTTGTGTGTCCCCTGTGTGCCTCGAAGGGGAGGGAGCAAATTGCTCGGAGACGTCGTGCTGCTGATGTCTGCGCAAAATGCACAGATATTTTGTGATCGACTTCTGGAATTATGCCTCCATACGGAGGCCTTTATCATTGTTCATTCCATATCGACTGCCCTGGCTCCTGCACATTTCATGCTAGTCCTGCCTAACCTATTATCGGCCGCCAGATGACAGGGATGACGCGCTCTTGCAGGGAACAAGAAAAGAACGGCGAAGCTTCCCACCCGGCAGACTAGTCCATAGCAGAACTAGTGACGTCTTCAAGGACTCTAGGGCCAAAAATGCGTACGTATTAGTGGATACATTTTGAAATAGTGAAGCACGAAGCGTGAAAAGTAAGTTCATTGAAGTAAGTGCAGTTCAGCGAATGGTCCATGTGTTGTGCTTGCGCAGGACCAGGGGCGGATCCAGCAATATTTATCGCAGGGCAGGGAGCCTGCGTTTCTCTGGAGTGTCACCATTACTCCGAAGGGGTGTCACTGATTTTGATGACTGTTTGAGGTGGGGAGGGGAGGTCCACTCAAGCCTTCTGCAAGGACACCTTTTCTACTCGGGGAGATACCATCGACTGAAAATTCGGTTAAGCGGGGTGGCCACATCTCCATTGGTGGGGTTGGCCCAAATTGCCCTCCGCTGGAGCCGCCAATGTGCATGACTTTATATTTCGTTGATGTAGAATACAGATTTTAAGCTTGCCAATCTTTTAAATCTTGTAATACAGTTGTTTTTTGGGGGACAAGAATACTGTAACAGTAGCGTTACCATCGTGGGGAGAAGGTAGCCAGGGCAACGTGTCCCATACTAAGACGACCTATGAGGAGTATGCTTTGCCCCTCCCCGTGACTTCTACCCCTTTGGTCGGTAGCGATTTCTGCGATTCCCTTATAGCGATTCCCTTTGGTCGGTAGCGAATTTAAGTTTAATAACTAGATGCTCAAAATATGATGCGATAGGCCCCGCACACACTGCACCGGTAAGTAATCTTGTTCTCGCCTTGCGAGGCGGGCTATCGACTCCCCCCCCCCCTCACAAGAAGTTTTCTATCGACCGTGGAAAACGAAGCGCGACAGCCTGCATCATTTTACTACAAATTAGGATACATCTTCCTGGGTTGACAATTCATATTCCTGGATATTACGGGATCGCCAATTTCACCATTGAACTTCTCGAACAATCGGACGTCATTGAGTTCGATTGTCTTCAAATAGCTTTTCTTTGGACAAAGATGCATTTTGGATAGTTGGCATGAATGCCGGCTTGTGAGCTTCCCGGACTTTGCTGACAAGATAAAGCAATGTCACTTGAAACCTGGCCACCCCCTACCAAGTACCTGAATGCACCTCTGGTTACGTTTGATGTCGCTTCTTGTTAATTGCTTTTGCGTGCCCGTACTTTTTACTTTGCATGCAGCAGGTAATCATTGGAAAAACTATTTGAAGAGGCCTAAGTTAACGCTTGGTAGCCAGTTCACTACCCCATATATATGTAATCACAAAAGGTCTTGAAACAATTTTGATTTCCCCAAAGGTTTCCTTATTAAGTTTTCGAAGGCACATATATTGCCAAGCTATGTTGCAATGGTCTTCCTGAGTAATTCTGCAGAAACCTCGTATCAGTTAAATCGATCTCCACACTACTGAAGATGAATAAATAGTACAGAACCTATTTTCGAATTAAGAATTAATTCCGCGTCACACCGATATGTCTGCTACATTCCCAGTACTGCTGAGGGAATAGCGCAGGGCCAGATGATAACCAAAACTGGCAGAGCACATGGGGAGGGGAAGGTAGTGAGAGGGAGAGGTAGTGCGAGTGCGAGTGCGGGGGAGAGGAAAGGAGAGTGAAAATACGGCACTGGATAACATTCCAAAGACGCTTTGTGGAGGCGCAGTAAACGCATCCTACTCTTACCTTAAAATTGCACTCCTCCAGCTCTGGTCTCATAAAGACATAAAGACATCAAAGATCAGTGCAACTATGAGCCACAAGGGCCCTTCTTGGTTGCACTCTGGACACTGAACCAAATGCCCAACAAATATGTTGATCAGCCCTCCCTGGAATACTGAAAAGCAAACCCTCTTTTCTTATAAGGAGTGTTTATGCTGATTTTAAAGATTTTCAGTGTGCTGCTACTGACAATGGTTTTTGGCAGCTGGTTCCAATGTTCTACTACCCTGTTGGTGAAGAATGACTGTCTTAACCTTGTCCTGCTGTGGTTAACTTTAATTTTGAATTGATGACCTCTAATTGCATCATTTCTGTTAAATTCAAACATTTCCCTGAGATATCCCTGTTCCTGACCATGAACAAATTTAAAAACCTCGATGAGATCTCCTCTCAGCCTTCTATATCTAAGTGAAAACATATTCAATTTCTTCAATCTTTCCTCATATGCCAGGTTGCCTATACCATTAACCATTTTTGTTGCCCTCTTTTGTACTCTCTCTAAAAGCCAACAATCTTTTTCATAACTAGGGGACCAAGCTTGGACACAGTACTCCAAATGTGGCCTGACATATGCACAGTAAAGCTTCCTGATGACCTCCTCACTTTTGTATGACACATTCCTCTGTATTGCCCCAAGCATTCTTAGTGCCTTCTTCCTGGCTTCTTTGGTCTGTTCTGATACCCCCAATTTTATGTTTAAAATAACACACTAAGTCCTTCTCCTGCTGAGTCACAGATAGTACATGGCCACCCATCAAGTACATGGCCACCCATCAAGTACATGGCCTTCATCAAGTACATCAAGTACATCAAGTATCAAGTACATCAAGTACATCAAGTACATGGCCTTCATATGCTGCCTACCTACATGCATGACTTTGCACTTATCAAAATTAAACTTCATTTGCCATTTCTCGGACCACTTCACAAGCTCGTCTAAGTCTTTCTGCAGCAAAACCTGCTCACTGTGCCCTGTTATTGCCCTAAAGATCTTCAAATCATCCGCAAATTTCAAAACCTTACTGCTTAGGCCACATTCAATGCTATTCGCATATATAATTAACAATAGTGGCCCCAGTACCAACCCCTGGGGGACTCCACTAAGAACATTTTGCCATGATGACTTTGTACCATTTAGCATCACTCTCTGTTGACTATCTAAAAGCCACAACTCTATCCACTTCAGGATGCTACCTGCAATACCATGGACCTGAAGCTGCATCATTAACCGTTTATGGGGTACCTTGTCAAAGGCCTTACTAAAGTCAAGATATGCTACATCAACCTGATTTCCCTGATAAAATTGTTCTGTAGCAAAATTAAAAAGTCCAAGAGATTTGTGAGACACGACCGACCTTTTCTAAACCCATGTTGAGTATCTTGAATCAATCTGTTTCCTTCCAGAAAACTAACTATTATATACTTGATAATTGATTCGAGTACCTTGCAGACTAGGGATGTGAGGCTTACTGGCCTATAGTTTTCAACTTTCCCTCTTTCTCCTTTCTTGAAAATAGGAACTACATTTGCCCTTTTCCAATCAGTTGGAATTTCATTTTGTGAAAATGATCTACAAAATATTATACTAAGTAGAATTGCCAGTTCCTTTTCAGCTTCCAGCTTCCGTCTTGTGCTCACGACTCTGAACATTTTTGGAGGGGAGGAGCATCACCAAGGCGACAGCAGTAAATCAGTCTTGTGTCTTTAAGGGAAACTAATGCCAACTATGCCAATTACGCTAGAAGTTTGGTATCGCAATTAATTCTGCAAACAATTGAACATATTTGCATAGTTTCGGTCCTTCACGTCATATAATTCAAGGTCAAAATTGTTTGACAATGGGAAGTCCAAACCTAGCTAAGCCTGGCTTAGCCAAAGCCCTAGGGATGTTGGATTGCATAGAACCAATGGATGTTGGACAGCGTGAAGCCTTCCGATGTTGAGTCACGTGATGAGCTTGCAGCGGAAATTCGCTCTCCTGCTAAATCTTGACGTGCTGTATTTACATGGAGAGGAAAAATGCTAAGATACTTCTCTCTGATTTGTGCCCCGAATTATTGTGGAATACGGTATGTCGTGATCAGATCGGATTTATTCTTCACCCTATCAAAAGGCTACGTTGTGTCATGCCACATGGCATCATTTCAATGCCGGAATATAGTGGATGGGATGCAAAATGTTGCAGTGCAACCTAAGTGTACGGAGGGATTTCAAAATATTTCCCGAGCTGAAGAGATGTAACTTACCAGCCCTGACTGGTGATCGGCCCAGCTAAGCGTGTTTACTCGTGCCACTTGCGTGCGGTTCTTGTGTGGACGCTCTGATGTCGCTGGGCACACTCTGATGCCGTTGGGCGCACTCCGGTGCCGTTTGGCACACTCCGGTGCGGCAGAACACCTGATCAATCTCAATGGTGGGCTGCGGCTGCCACTGCTCCACTGTGTCGGGCCTCACACACCACCGCGCCGCCCGCACCCGACACTGTCACTGCCGCCTGGGTCAGCTCACGGAACACCCGCGCCCCAACCCGCCAAACACCCGGCGCACACAGATGGCCCGCGTCACCGGCGTGCCTGCGACGGAGCGACTGTCGGCTTCGGCTCCAACCATTCCCACCAGCCGCGCCTGTCAGCCGCCACCTACCCTGACGGGTACTGCGCCCGGCCAACATTCACCCTGGCGAGTCCCGCTCCCGGCCACCGCTCACCCTGACGGGCCCCGCGCCCGGCTACCACTCACCCTGACAGGTCCCACGCTCGGCCACCACTGAACATGATGGGTCCATCGCCCGGCCACCAGTGAACATGATGGGTCACGCGCCCGGCCACAACTCACCCTGGTAGGTACTGCGCCCGGCCACCACTGAACATGATGGGTCCCGCGCCCGGCCACAACTCACCCTGGCAGGTACTGCGCCTGGCCACCACTGAACATGATGGGTCCCGCGCCCGGCCACCACTCACCCTGGCAGGTACTGCGCCCGGCCACCACTCACCCTGACAGGCAGACTTGTGCTCGACTCAAAGTTTTTTAGTCGACTCACATGTGACTCAAAGATCTTGAGATCGGATTCAACTCATGATTCAGAGCAGGCCAAAATTATTTGATTCGACTCAATTCTGACTCAGAGCTCACAAAGCATGATTCGACTCGCGATTCAAACAGACTGACAGAAAGTTGAATCGATTCAGATCCGACTCAGTGGTATCAAACTCATGAGCTATATGATTCAGTGTGCACTGCCCACACATTATATATTCATATATACATTTGTAGAAATATAATGTATATATATATATATATATATATATATATATATATATATATATATATATATATAATTCCCTTATTTAATTAGTCACATATAAATATGTTTTGACATCAAAATGTAAGTTTCGAACACGCGACAAGTGTGTCGAGCATTCACTTCAGAAGTAAGCTATACAAAATAACTTATCTCGTTGTTTGGCCGCTTTGTTGATGAATTTGCTTGGATAACATTGTGGAGGATAAAACAATAAACGAAGCTGAGTTGCACTGACAGCTGAAGAACACTGATGTTGAGCAGCAGCGCGTGGTGGCAGTGTTGCAGTCTGTGGTCCGCCCTGATGTTGAGCAGCAGCGCGTGGTGGCAGTGGCCTGCGGTTGCTTTGTAGATGTGGACAGGGGGTACAGATTCACCACATTTTTATATGTTCCACTTGCGGGACCATTGTTGTTTTAAAAAAGCTCCAGATCCTATAGAAATCTGGCCCAGATCCGATTTAAGAACAGCCGATTAAGAACAGCTTCCGTGAGGATCATTTATAAGATAGTTCTTAAAATGTTCCTCTGAATTGACCTTGGACATTAACTGATTTACAGCCGGGCGGTGCTATCGCTCTCTTACTATGCACAGTATTTTGTGGAAATTTATATGTTCCAGGGCTTGCAAATAATGTAGGAGCGAGCTGCTCCTACACCGTGCCAAATGGTATGCGAACAACTCGGTTCCGCAACTGTTATGAAACTGAGCGCAAACAAAAGCAGCCTATGGTATTTGGGACATAGGAATTGTCTGAGCCTGCGCCACTAGCACCTATCCGTAAGGGAGATAGCAGCGGACCCGAAAGTGTAGTGCGATTGACGTGCGTTGCATGCACTTGCCTAAGTTCAACTAGATGTGCTACCTCCGCTTTTCTATTATGGGACAAGCGGAATGATAGCCAAATGTGCAATACATGGCTGAATAGTGTAGTTGTTGTCTTCAATGTGGCACAATGTTCACAATGCAATGTGATATGACCTATGATATATAGCCTGAGTCTTTGTGTACCTCAAATTGCACAACCTATCTAACATGTGTGGGAAGATTGTCACCATCTAGTTGGTGCAGCCGTCCAACACATACACCTAGACATATGTGGTGCTGGTGCCTTAGCTCGTCCGAGCACCAAAGGCCGGAAGTGTTTTGTTTGTTCGTGGCATTTGTAATAAATTGATGATGATGATGATGATGATTGTCAGTAGCAATCCAAATCAACTGGAAGTGTATTTCATGGGGTGAGGCAAGTACTAATTTGTGTTTAATCTGATTGTGCTGAAAAAAAAGTGAAAACGTCAACCGGAAAGGAACATTTTTTTGGATGACCTAACTTTGAAACGTCAGCACATGAAGCAATGACACGTTTGCCGTGAGTTGAATGCGAGCGCGAGACGCGACTCGAGCCCTGGCTACTAATAAAATACTAATAACTATAGTACAAATTATAAAAAGACGAAGACGATATATATTTATTTATATATATATATATATATATATATACATTGGAATGGCACCAACTCACAAAATCCTACTTTAAACCTATGCAAGCAAAATGTGACTTCTCATGTCAAAAACACGTTGAGAAAGGGTTGTATCACGGTCCTGATTAGGTCATACGAAACTTACCCACGATTGCATGGTCCTGTACCCACGATTGTATGGTCCTGTACCCACGATTGCATGGTCCTGTACCCACGATTGTATGGTCCTGTACCCACGATTGTATAGTCCTGTACCCACGATTGTATGGTCCTGTACCCATGATTGTATTGCGTGAGATGCGTCCCAGATGCGACACGTGTGTGAAGAGACATTGTCGTTTTATTTTGCCAACCATTAACCTGTTTTATCATCCAATTACCAATACAGCAGTCTTCAGGAGTCTTCAGCAGTCTTCAGAAGCATCCTGTCGATGGCACCGGAAACGTTAATGGACGACGAGAACTGTGTGAACTTGTGTTTGCAATATAGATGACTATAATTGTATGTGAACATACGGATTCTAGCATAATACTACCCTATGGCTTTAAAATTAGGGAAAGTATATCCTCTCCGCTCACGCATAACACGAACCTATGAGCTATTCTTCTAATCAGCTAAGGCGTGAAGCCGCCAATTTGGCAAAGTCACTTTGGCTTCGTTTTTCACCTTAGGTTCATCAAGCAGCTTGGTGTTTTCATCCGGGTTTTGCCGAGCTTTAATTTATGCCCATATCCGCATGCAAGTTTGAGATCGGGCCACTACGACGAACCCTGGTGGGCCGAGCTTCCACTTGGTTGCGGGTAGCCGGTGGTCAGCGGAGCGCTTCGCCGCTACGCCGCTACGCTGGGCCATGGGGCAACCGCCGAGCCGGCCAGGCGGGCACATGCAAGATGCAGTGAAGCTGGCCACCACCCAAGCGTTTGTAAGCAAATGTGTGCTCAATGAGCACATATCTGCTGTTTGTGTCTACGTTGATGTTTTTCTTGACCACAAGAAATATCCTTAGTTTGCGAACATAGCATTATAGCCGGATGTCGCATTAGCCGAATAACGCAAAACATAACTTTTAACTTCGCCCTCAAGCGACATAGGTTCCTACTACAAAAAGGAGAAAAACAGCCGCGGTTTTTCGTTGCAGTTAGCGTGAGCATCGTAGATCGTGTTAGTCCTTGCGACGGGTCCTTGCTTGGTGTCAGCCGTGTCACTGCCGGGACGGTCACTGCCAGCCGATGTGAAAACGTCGAGGGCTATACATTATCATCACTCAACGACGGGCCCTAAATTATGCCGAGTTCAATCGCACACAGATCTGAACACTGGTCCATTGGGAAAACAGCGGAGGCACCCGACCGCAGCGTGAGGTCAGACGGGCTGCATGGTATGCATGGTGTGTCGAGTCACGGACTGCATGGTGTGTCGAGCAGATCGCAGAAGCAGTATTCCGTTCACGTGTATCCGGTATCGTGTATCGTTTATTAATCACTAACAGGAAACGCCCAACTATAGGTGAAGTCATATCAAAATAAACCTACGCTAACCCATAAGTGATACAAAATAGGACATAACATTACCGATAAATGACACAGGTGACGTCGTATTCTGTTACGGTTACAACACTCAACAGTTCGTTCTTCTTCCAACCAACGTAGCCAGCATAGGCCCAGTTAGCCAGCATAGCCCCAACGTAGCCAGCATAGGCCCAGTTAGCGGGGAGACACGGACTGGGCTAGTCACACCCACCTTTCGGGGGCGTCCCCTGTGACTCGAGAGAGACGCCGTGCTGACAGGAAAGAGGCGCTAACAAGGTGTTCGAGTGCACCCCACCCCCTCTTGAACTTTTTAGCTAAAGGCGCCCCTCTGAACAAAAAAATGCGCCCATCCAGAGGCACTGCAGTACACCTCCCCCTTGCAATTTTCTCAGTCAGTTACTTTTCCTGAAAATCCTCCCCCTCGGTTTTCCTGTTACTGCTACAGCCCTGCCAGTATAGATCTTATCAACTAATATAACCAAGATGAGTCATTGAACACTTACCTTGTCCCGATAACAGAAGTTGTTCAGCTGGGACATAGAGGTACCTGAGAATGGTTTGTTCTGCTTCCAAATTGGTATTTTTGAATTGGTAGCATTCGTGTACATAAGGATTCCCTTTGCCAGGTCTCGTTTTCGGACCGATCGATCGTTCGATCGCTGAAGCTATGAAAATGAAAATATAGTTCCACAACCGAGGGATCAATAACTCGTGAAGTATCTCTGTGAGATGTTTTCTGGCCCGCCAGCTTTCTAAAATATTGTACTTACATACTGTATTGTATTGTACTGTACTGTACAAATATTGTAGGATTTCCATGTTTGATGCACATGAGCATTTCTGGCCTTCTCTTTGCGATGCAAATACTCTTAAAGTGGTACCCATAATACCGGATGAGGGCGATTTTATGTCCGCTAACGTCGTGATCTGTGATGACACCATATTCACCCTAGCAACAAATCCCTAACGTCCCTGAATTCGCACATTTACAACAGCATCCTAGAGAATTTCCTTGGGACGTCCTTGAAAAGCTACCTGAAGTATCACCTCGCCGCCAATACTCCCTGGTGACGCCCCTGAATTGGCTCTTCCACAACCTCCCCTGGAAACAAAATCCTGATCACCGCTCTGAAATTCCATTTAAAGCACCAGCATCAGGGGAAGATTATTGATAGTGTCTCCGCAGCGGCACCTGAATCTCCACCCTTTCGAGAGAAGTCCCTGGTGACACCCGTGAATTGGCACCTGCACACCGTCACCGTAGCGACAAATGCTTAATCGCGCCTCTAAAGTGCCATCTCAACAAACCACTCTTCGAATAAAAACTCCCTGTGACGCCTTCAATTGCCACCTCCACAACCGATCCATAGATATAAATGTCTGCTGACACTACTGAATTAGCACCACATCCACCCCCTCGAAACAAATCCGTGGCAGCGCCTCTAAAGTGACATCTTCACCACCACACTTCGAAGGAAAATCTTGGGGACGCCTTTCAAGTGACACACGAATTGGCCACACAGAAGTGACACCACTCTTTGTAGACAAATGCATTGTGACTCCTCCAGGGGTGCAGCCAGGGTTTTCTTGAGGGAGCCAAACAAAAAAAATGCGATCAAATAGAGATCTTTTACGGCACACTTCGCACGCCCAAAATTTCTGTTTTTGCGTGGTGAAAACAAAAAAAAAAGGTTTGATCTAGTGTTTTTTTTTTGGTTACTGAAGGGTTCCGAGAACCCGCCCCCTTGGCTGTGCCTCTGGATGCCTCTAAATTGGTCTCCCGCTTATGGAGAAATATCTGGCGACGCCTCTGGATCTATTCGGTGCACCTCGCTGGAATCAGTTATCAGTGCGGTCACGTGACATCGCCGTCAGCTGACTAGCAGTCAGCTGACGGGTGGTGAGTTGGATAGCTTGTTGACATGAAAAAGTTTGAGGGGTAATACTTGAAAATAGCGTTTCCATGTCGATAGGACGTATGAAAACGTGCTGAAAAGTTATGATATTAAAGCTAGGTAGTCTGGCTATTAGTTGATAGCAGATACGCAGCTAAAGCCGGGCCCGGTTCTCTCTCCTCCTATCAACCGAAAATGCACTAGATCAAACATGGAATTTATAGATTTTTATCTACGCAAAACCATAAATTTCCGGCGCGCTTCGCGCACCGAAAGAGACCGGTTTTTCATAATTTTTTTTTAATTTTTGGGTCGGCCTCCCTTCAGAAAATTCTGGCTCCGCTCCTGGTTTATAGCAAAGATTCACATCAATCAATAATTAAAAGGCAAAGCATGAACTCAAATCTGTAAAATCTGAAAATTATTAGCAGGGCACAATACATGAATGCAATGATGGGAGGGCAAATGGATTGGGAGGCACAGAGAGTCCCATGTTAAAAGTTGAAATTATTGGGAGGGCAAAGCCAAAGCCAACATTGGGGGAGCGACCTCCAAAAAGCATACAAAGCTACACTCCTGCACATGAACAATACTGTGGACAATAACTCGTTTTCCTACGGCTATAAACGTTTTGTTTCTTGCGCCTCTTGGGTTCGCCAGGTACGAATCAGCTCAAAATATTGTTGATGAAGATCAATTATATGCTGCCATGTTTATGCCGGTTTAGTTCATAGCCTAGACTAACTTTTCATTGAAATTATTTGTTGCTTATCACCACTATGCATAATTGCGATTTTGGATCAAAGTTACTAATCTTAGCGCTAGAACTTAAGAAATAATATCAAATATCAGTGGTCTAAAAAGCTACATCAAAATCTCGCTTGTAACTAATTACATTCCGGATGTTAGGGTCTGCGCTAATAACACAGTGCAGTTGATAGGTCCAGCATGCGTGGCAAACTAATCTAGTATCCGCGGTAAACTAGTTTCACCAAATAATTAGTCAGATTTGAAAAGACGTTCGAGTTCCTTTAAGGGTCCACGTCAAATCAGAGTTCATTTTTTCCTTCAGATTCAATCATTTTTCACCAGTGTCATCAAAATATGACACAGATCACGAAAGGAAGGGAAGTTCCAGAATCATGAAAATTTGGTAAACTATGTTTACTCCGGTTACCTTGAAAACCGCCCAGGTGTAAAACAGCTTTTCAGAACACGTCACAAGATAAAACTGTGCAAACAGGAGTCAGAAAATCTCCGGGGACCACAAACCCTTGGTGCTCATACCATACGTAAAATGAGTGACTGAAATGATAACTAGAATACGTCAGCCACACGCACGCCTTGGTGCAAAACCAGGGAAGAACCTTCGCAGCGGGCTGGTGCGACCCAAGGACAAGAAGGGGGAATTACGAATTCAGGCGTCATTTATCGCTATGCCAGTCAGCGTCAAAAATATTATGTGTGGAAACGTGCAGGAGCTTAATACCAAGAGGAACATCAGGATTCTAGGAGCTTCGTCTTGGGGCGGTGGAAGACACCTTTATACAAAAATCTTCTCTGGTAATGGCATATAGTTATTGTTCAGGCTGTCAAATGGAAGTTGTATCCACTTATTTTCCTCCCGTTCCCCGTTCCCAAGTTTGCACGTGGACTGAGCCCGGATTGTTCAGACTGTACTAAGCAACATTAGTTGGTAACCTGTTCGCCTTTTAGTGGGCAACGATTGGTGTGGTCATGCAGCACCCACACATTGTCATGCAGCCGGAGAAACAACGGTCAAAGGGAGACAGGTAGATAGGGAGGGAGGGAGGGGATGTGGAGGGAGAGAGGAAGAGAAATATGGAGGGAGGAAGAGATACAGGAAGGAAAGGGGATAGGGAGGGAGATAGGAAGATAAGGAAATATGGAGTAGAGGAAAATACACAAGGACAACGTTGGTATGCTTCAAGCAAATAACCGGCATGTAATTGGATTACCATAACTAACAACTGCACAATAATAGGCTGAACAACTCGTATAATATTTGCATAATGCACCCAGCAATGGGGCTTCGTCGATTATGCAAAGCAGCATTGGTGCATGCATCACTCCACACCATTGGATGCATAACCGCTGCTAAAATTGGACCTTCGTGGCAATCTAGAGATTTCTCGCCAAACCACGGGGGTCCGGGTCCGAAAAATATGTCAGATTGAATAGGGAATATGACAACTTAACATTAGTAGAGTACCAAAAAAGTGGGATTCAAACCCCTCCCGCGACCCACCCGGAATCTCCAGCTATGGTTTGGGGATCACGGGATCTCATTTGATGCCAACATGCGCGTTTTATGTCGATTATGTTCAATTCTCAGCTTAAGGTTGTGTTAATTAACTGCGAATACTTGTCCGAGTTATATGGTATCACTATTCCGTAGTACTAGGCACTCGCACAAGTAATTTGCTGCCTCAGAGTATAACACCTGCTCCATACACCATTTCTGACTGTGCCACTAATTATGGCATGACTACCCGCGTGCCACTAATAACGACATGACTATCCACCGGCCACCAATGATTACCTGGTTACCCGCGGGCCACCAATGATGATCGGGTTACCCGCGGGCCACCAATGATGGCTTGGTTACTATCGGACCACCAATGATTACCTGGCTACCACCAATGATGACCAGGTTACCCACGGGGAACCAATGATGACCGGATTACCCACTGGCCACCAATGATAATCTGATTACCCTCGAGCCTCCAATGATGACTGGGTTTCCCGCGGGCTACCAGTGATGACCGGATTACCCTCGAGCCTCAAATGGTCGGGTTACCCGCGGCGTTACCTTTTCCGTGGGCGGCAGAGGTCAGATTGAGGTAGTTCAGAACGCAACGTTGTTGATGGCACGTTTGGTTTTTCCATTCTTTTTGCATCATGTCATGCCATCGCGGTATTTTTATAACAGGGATATCCTTTTTTCGTTTGGCGCTATGGATCTTGTGGGAAAATGTTTTTCGGCGCGTCATGGTATCGACGTCGTACCATTGTGTCTGACTAATTGCTTACACAGAGTGTACTTATGAAGTCTTCCGGGCGGATTATATTTGCAAGATCCCAACTCCAGGGCGCCTGCCTGAACCACCTATTTATCCCTGTTTTTGCTTTTCAGTTTTCTCCGATGATTTCCTGGTTTAATTTTGAACGCTCGCGAAAGTGCGATATATAAGTCAACATTCACTCGGCCATGAGTGGGGAAATAGACCAGTCCGTCACGAGTTAGTGTTCGAAGTTTTTCGAGGGCCCATCTTTGTTTAGACTATGGGACTTCTAACATCCTTTGCGGCACATTTGGACGTCGTGAACCCATTGTGCAATCATGCCTGTTTACAGATCTGGATGGAGTTTGATGCTCAATTCACAGCAGCAAAACCAACGTCAACTGGCTTAATGCCTTCCCTTGTTCGGTGTGGAGACCACTATGCTCGATCCGTGAGGAGGCTGTTGTGCAAGACCAGCTGCATATCTCCACCCGGTCCCCACTGGTGGCTGATTCCATGAGACACAATATCTGCTGGGAGTGTATTTTGGCGAGGACAAGGCGAAAAAAAATGAGAACGCGATCCGGCATCCGCCCAGTCCTAACCCCTTGTGCCTGGCGAGTGATAACCTTGCATGCAGTTTATTACGTCGATATTTGAATTGCCACATAATTGTATTCGTTAGTCGACATAAAACAAATGATTTCTTTACGACTGAGTGCCGTACACGACGCTTCCGAAACTTAACCTTAATCATGCAGAGCGCTTGGAAGATCATAAGGCCGGATTTGAAACATTCGCCCTCACCAACTCATGTCACGACTGTGGTACCGCCAATGTAAAGACAAACTCGACACCGAGTTCATCAGAGTGGCGATGCGACTGGGCTAACCAGTACGTGTACCACGAGGTCTCCCTCACCTTAACTTTCATGTTCCGCGATATCGTAATCAGTCAATCGCAATCAGCTTTGTTTCTCTTTCAGTAACTACAGTGTTGATGTTATTACGGTGATTATCTCCACGCCTCTTTCTTCCTTGCCGTCGCATTTTGCCACGTTGTTTCTTTTCAAGGATTTCAATGTAGCCTTCCATGACTCCGGTCGGTTATGTTAGTTTGTCTGCCTCGGTTATTTTGAAGCTCATAACTCGTGTCTTCTGTGCGCCTTCATGACCACCGCAAAACCGGCAACACTGTGGCAATGATGCAATGGGACGCTCATTCCAGGTCGTGCACTCCTCAGTGTTGGAGGCCTCAGTTAGTTAGCACCCCTCAGTGCTGGAGAACTCAGTTAGTGAGCACCCCTCAGTGTTGGAGGCCTCAGTTAGTTAGCACCCCTTAGTGCTGGAGGCCTCAGTTAGTTAGCACCCGTCAGTGCTGGAGGCCTCAATTAGTTAGCACCCCTCAGTGTTGGAGGCCTCAGTTAGTTAGCACCCCTCAGTGTTGGAGGCAGGTGTGCTAACCATGACAGATTCGTCCGAATATGTTATAGGCATGGGCTCCACCACAGGGGATGGAGGAGATGCATCCTCTGAACAGTCAGATTGGTGGGATTATACCCCTCAATAACTGTGTGGCATATGGTCCAATATGTATGCATGAAAAGCGTATGTGGCAGTTGAAATGGTAGAAAAGTTGCTTGATACGCAGTTATTCCTTCGCTCTGTCGGATATACCAGTAAATGGTAGCCTTGTTGATACTCAAGAATGGTGTAGATGGAAGCAGTTATGCAAGATTACATCACCAGGTTCGGACCCACCTAAAAGGGTTGCCATCAACACAGCCTTGGGTCAACCAGAGGAGAATCAGGTTTTAGGCGACCGTTACATTGTCAATCATGACATTACATTTCAATCTCTGACTGGCCAAAGGCTGCGTTGGCGGTGATGACGGCCGCACCGTCAGTTTTGTCCGAAAACGATTCATGTTTTACGCGACTTGTGCAAGCAGCCGTTTGCACCGTATTCATCAGGGGCATCATCATATCAGCCGCCATAGGGCAGCCAATTTCCAGTATCGTCGCAATCTACCAGTTTCTAAAGTATCATTATTCTGCTCTATTCGAAGCGTGATTGGTCAGTTCTTGTAGACGGGTATGGCGCAGTACATGTTCTGGCGCGGCGGCCCGCTGGCCGGCAGTACCCAGACTGCTCACTTCCGCCCGACATGGAAGGTCACCAGCAAAGGATACAGGATAATGCCAATGAGCTTTTTCGTAGTTTAAGGATGGGGCTACATGCTGCCGGTGACTCTAGACCTCACTGGTGTAAAACGAAAGCTAAAGGAAGGGGATTAACCTTTCCGAGGAATGCGTGTGCCGATGAACACAGATGACGTAGCAACGGAACTTGGATGGCCTGATATACATGCCTTATGTTTTACTGGCCGCCTTGATATTGGCGTACGGTTCCCCGCAAATTGCAATCTGCGCTCGCGCACACGCGCAGTGCCGCACGAAGTCCGGAAGAGCCGAAGATAGACATACGAAGTTTCTTCCATAAGGCGGTATTCGTGTTTTTGAATGCCATCTACTAAACCCCAAAACACGTTATGGCAAGTACTCATGAACGCATATGGCCTGCATCTGAGCATGCAGATCTCCATATGGAATTCGGTGAAAATGTTTGCTTTAACCTTCCTCTTGTTTACTGGAGAAGGATTTATTTCGATGTCCACTCAGTTTCATATGCATTGAAACATTGCCTTTTACGTGATAATGTTTTTGTGGCAGTGGCATAAGTGCTTAACTGGCCAAATTGCAATCTTGTTAGATTATTGAGCTATTTTTACATGGACAATTGGAAAAAAAATCGACCCTAACATCCATAGTTGTCATTTTAGTCCATGTCTTGTTCATCTATTATGAATTTTTCATGCTATCCATTCGGCTTCATATGCAGGAAAATATTGCTGCTATCACATGGTACTGGCTTTGTAGTTATAATGTAGGTACTTATATGGCCAAATTACAATTATGCTGCATAGTTTAGCTCTGTTTGATGACGAACCATCTCTTTTTTTATAGTTAGTTGTGCAACTTATATTTTAGCGTTTTTTTGTAAAGATCTTTGCAAGGATCCGACCACGGAGATTACCTGGTCGATTCATACTTGGATTACCGGGATTGCCTGATACAAATGCCTGGTGAATTAGTTAAAACGACAAGACACTACTTCATCTCCTGCACAGCCGACGTAGCAACTGACATGGGGCGGCTGCTCGAGACGGCCGGAGGCAGCTGCTTCCAAGGGACAGCGGCCGGGAATCTAAATCTCCTCTACGTGCATGCTAGCCAGCGTCTCAGCAGCTTAAGGGTGTTGTCCGATCGGATCACGCTTCGTGACACCTCGGAGCCGGCTCGAAATATATCACGTAGAGCGTGAGGGTCCGAGCCGCTGTGGATTACCTTAAACACTTGACATCCCACCTGCCCACCAGGCGCTCGATTCTGCGCGACTCCAGGCCTAAAGCCGGATCGAAATATCTTACGTAGAGCGTGGGGGTCCGAGCCGCTGTGGATTACCTTAAACACTTGACATCCCACCTGCCCACCAGGCGCTCGATTCTGCGCGACTCCAGGCCTAAAGCCGGACCGATTTGTTCCCAGCGACGTGTTCCCGTCACAACCCTGGGGGCCGCTGTAGCTAAGTCGATAGGGAGTTGGACTTTTGATCGTATGATCGTTGGTTCGAATCCCACAGCCGGCGGGATTACCAAGTTCACCCGCGACCAACCGGCGTGAGGGTTGGCGACGCTATAAGACCCAGCAGCCTGACTGGTCGTAAGAAGAACCCAAGTAGTACTACTACCGTGGCAATCCTGGCTGCGAAGTTGATAAGCTTTTGTACTCTGTAGCTGACCCTTGGATGCTCCTCCCCAGACAGAAATGCAGTGATATGCGGAGAAGACGTGGGGTTGAATCAGCAATTTGGGTGTCCTTGGTGAAGTGGTGACGGAGCCGATGGAAGAATATGAGCAGGCAGTTGTATCTCCGGGCAGACGGATCCATGAATTGTCCTGGGGGCACATGTCCGGAGGGGCGCCACTTCGAAAGTACCTGGAGGAGCGCCTTTCCTCCCAAGTAGCGTCTTTTCCTCTCAGAGAAACGCCTTTAGTTGAAAAATTCGAGGGGGTGCACTCGGGCCTCCAAAAGGGGCGCCTTTTCCCGATCGGAGGGGTGCCATATTCTCATGGGGATGCACATCCCCAGTGCCTCCTTGTATCTGCCCGTCTCTGGGCGACCCGTGTGGGTGTGCCCCGCCCCTCCCCCCGTAATAGAACGTGACCTATGAAGACACCCAGCAGCTTGACGGCCTGTGATGGCTTGACATTTGAGATTTTATACTGTAAATTTACAGCTTTTTATGTTCTGCCGAGAGGCAATGAAAATGAAGTACGTTTTGTCAGTTTTCATCTTGAATGAGTTTGATCGAAACCATGTCTGAATAATTTTTAGTGCGTGTTTTAAGCGGGTTTGGTAAATCTGCAGATATTCCTGATCCGAACGGCGTGGACAAGCAGCTGGGTGTCTTCAACGTACGAGATAAGGTGATGTTCGGGAAGGTAAGGATAAGGTGATCCGAACGGCGTGGACAAGCAGCTGGGTGTCGTCAACGTACGAGATAAGGTGATGTTCGGGAAGGTAAGGATAAGGTGATCCGAACGGCGTGGACAAGCAGCTGGGTGTCGTCAACGTACGAGATAAGGTGATGTTCGGGAAGGTAAGGATAAGGTGATCCGAACGGCGTGGACAAGCAGCTGGGTGTCGTCAACGTACGAGATAAGGTGATGTTCGGGAAGGTAAGGATAAGGTGATCCGAACGGCGTGGACAAGCAGCTGGGTGTCGTCAACGTACGAGATAAGGTGATGTTCGGGAAGTAACAAGGAAGGTCGTTAGTTGAAGAGGCTGAAGAGCAAGCAGGCTGTGGAACCCTGGGAAACACCGTGGGTGGCGGGGTGGGTCTTCGAGCCCCCTCTCACCATCTGCCCCCGGCCACCCAGGCAACTACGAAACCCGGTGGTGTCGATGCCCCTCCCCCCCCCCTCCCCTCCTCTCGGGCTCAGCGAATTTTCATTCGATGACGCCCCTGGCTGAAAGCCCTTTTGGGTAGTTCGTAAGAATCACCATCTTTCTCCCTCCCAGCGAATTGTTCAGTCGAAGAATGGCTCCTTCAAAGGGATGTGCGCCCTTCAGAAGAGAGCCTGTCGTGAAAATTTATGGATTCGTTACTGTTACCTATGCGGTTTCAGAAGTCTTTGAGAACCCACCAGCAGACACCCACAAAGCCGAAGGATGTTTGGATGTGATGATTCACAATTCACAGTTTTCTCCGATTCACAAAGCCACCGATATTTTGGTCATGAGATAGCCACGAACGCGAGGAGGAAGTCCCATTTCCAGGACAGTTCGCTGACGGCGTCACTCATACTGACTGCAGTGTTGCGGGTTTCAATGGGAAGACATGCACTGCAATTGGAAATTGGAAGATGTGACTCAAACTATGTATTCAAGGAAGAGAGCAGACCGAACGTTCGACATGGGTATCCTGATTTGCTGTCTACTGACGAACACTACCTATGAAGCTGATGCTATTCTTCACACGTATTACAAGTCTTATTGATTGAACGGCGGCAGTCGAATCCAGTTCAGTCAACTCATCTGATCTCGAGCCTCGTCTGACTTGTGACCTGGCGGTCAATGGGCACAGTAATGTTCTTTATGTTGGTCTTGCAGCTTTGTGCCTTGTTAATCGTAAGCCAATTATAAAACAAATTAGATCACCCTTCTCCAAAGCAAATTGCAGCTTCAACGCATTTTGTGAGTTGATTTATCCGAAGAATACAATGTTTTATGCTTTAAATAATGACATGATCCGTCGCCTGTCCAGGATCGTCGAAACGACTTCCACCGGCCGGCTGGTCCTCGGATCTGATGACACGCACACAGCACTTCCTCTGACAGCGTGCTAGACATTGTTCAAGACCAGTTGGTCGAGATGCACGACCAAATTTCACGGACCAGTCGTGTGGACCCGAATGAATGCAGCGGGACCCGAAAACTCGCGCGGGAACTTGAAAATCGCGCCATGGCTCAAGTAAATCGCGAATAGACACCATAATTTTCTCCGGGACATTAAAAACTCGCGTCGGGGGCCCAAAATAAATACAGCCTTAAACTCCCTCATGGACACGAAACATTGCGCCAGGACCCAAAAATCCCACCAGGACCAAAAACAAGCCAGAACCCCGACAAATTAAGCAGGGATCATCTAAAATCAATACTGACCTGGAAAATCGCTCCTAAACACTACAAATCGCTCCATAGGCCCCTAGAATCGTGTAGGGCCCCGAAAAAAAATACATGTACTGGGCCTCCAAAATATCACGCGTGGACCCAAAATTCCCGTCAGTCCCAAAAATGTCGCATTGGGACCCCATAACTAAACCCGAGGCTCCAAATTAAAAAACTATTTGGGGAAAACTTTGGATAGGAGAGCAAAAGTAGGTGAAATCTGGTAACTCAGAAACGATGGCGGTACGTTGGGCCCCCTCCACAGCGAAATTAGGTTGTCACTATTTCTTTTTATTCCAAAAATGGGTCCGTTCGAGAAGAAAAAAATGATGGTCGAAACAAGGGACTTTTTAAAGTGCAGGTTGGTGGCCCCCTCGAAATCAGTAGAATCCCCCTGATGCGAATTCTAGGAACGCGACTGGGGAGCATTAATTAGCGTGTAAATATCCTTGTGTACAAGAAACGTACCGATAGCCTTAAGATTTTCTGGAGACACTAAAATGTGTTGGAAGTCGCTTAAAAGCGTCCTGATGCTTTCAAAGCGAGCTACAGCACCTATAGGCGTGCGCTTTAGGGCCTCCAACCCGCTCTATGGATCCCATCGCTCCTTAGGAGCCTTCAACGCTCCTTAGAGGCCTCATGACAAGCGTTAGGGGCATCCAATATTCCTTTGGAGCTGTATTGTGCTTTTGGTGTCATTCGTGATTGAGGAGCACAGCACGGGGGCAGCTTTGGGGACGCCAGCACGCTTTAGCTGGGTCCCAACACGACATTAGGGGCCCCAACATGCCTTAGGGGCCCCAAAACGGCGTAGGGCCCCCAACACGCCTAGATGGTCCTCTAGCACGCTTTAGAGGCAATCACGCCCAGGTCCCCTAACACACTCTATAGCGGGCCCCCGGTACGCCTAGCGGCCCCGATGCCAAAAGAGCTATAGGATGCTTTGATGCACTCCAGTGTGCTTTTATTTTGATGACGTTTTAGGGCTCCTTGCGTGTTTCTGGGCACTCCAGCGCGCTTTGGGTCGGCGTGTTCTTATGGCGCCCGAGCGCGAATTGTCACTGACACCCCGAGAGCGCAATTTCGCCGCCCGAAGGCCGCCAAAATATGCTCTTTGACACAGCAGGGGATTATTAATTGGTGGATTTTGAATGGATGGTTAAGTGTAGGGCAGTGTAGTACCCAGGATTTGCGTCAGGGGGTGGAGGGGGTAAGCCCACTCCGAGGGGGCGGAACCAACGCCCATTTCAGTTCATCGAATTTCGACCACTGTTTCTTTTTCCAAAGGGAGGCATTTTGAATGAGGGTAGGTAATGAGAATTTACTTTTCCTGTGGTGAGACCCCAGATTAGGTTTCCCGGTGCGCTTATTCTGGCTTCCAATGCGATTTTTTAGCACCCCGACGATTTTTTCGTGGAATCTGTGCGATTGTTGGTGGCTCCGGCGTGATTTTTCTTTTCGAGGCGTTTTCACGATTTGCCAGGAGCACAGCACGATTTTTCCGGGAACGCGGCGCAGTTTTGGGGGCCGCGGCGCGATTTTTTGGGCCCTGATAGGCCCTTCGGGTAGTGTCTAGAGCACACAAGGGGCCCACAACCTCTCGGGGGGGGGGGGGCAGTTGTCCCTTCCACCCCTTCGGGACACTATGAATGAGGGGCGGGTACCAACTGCCCATATTCTCCCAATTTTGGTTCATATTCGGCACTTCTTGGATTTATGATTGTGCAAAACATTAGCCGGGAGACAGGATATGGTCGTTTGCCAAGTTCCAACAGGCATTTTTGATCGATTGTACATACAAATCAACATAACACAAATGGTAGGGAAGAATCGTTAGCACACTAACCCGTCTCTCCGGTCCGATCCTGACACCCCGTCTCGGGGAGGGGATTGCTAAAGATCTCCGTTTAGCTTTCAAGCTCAGCGGTGCACGAACGCGAGTCGGATATCATCGGAAAGCCCTGGAAGAATAGGGCCCGAAAATGGCCCAAAGTTGATTTTAAAATGATTTTGAGGCTCAAAATCACGATTTCTCGGGGGGAAAAATCACCTTTCAAAACATACCATAAGTCCATGTCTGGTGAAGACAAAAAGTTAAAACGCACACCATTGTATATCTAATTGCACAGCGCATGTAACAAGAATAGTCATATTGGTTCACCATCCATCAAAAAGTCACCTCAAACACAAATCCAAGATTGTAAGCACTACCAAATTGTAATCATGTAGTAGGCTTTATTTCACTACATTTTCACAGGTATGAGCCTTTAAAAAAATAAAATTGTTGTCGGACAACGACCTGGGATGACCTTGACCTTCACTATGATCCGAGTTTTGGTTCCATTGGATAATTTAGGTCGTGCAATGCAGGACTATCTAGGCAATGCTCACTCGAAATAAACCATAAACACAGGATTGTCTAAATAGGTTTTGCCCACTTAGCTCACTTTATCTTGACCTGCCCTCAGGTCACTTGACAGGGGTCAATCAAATTGGATTAGGAGCTTCTCATATTTCTGCATGCACACCAACTAAAAAATGAGGTTGGACGAGCATGCATGTTACACAAATAGGAAAATTTGTCCAAAACTGGCCGTGACCTCAGGTCACTGACCCAACCTCGGAAAGACATCCGTGATATTCGTTTTGTAGTCGCTGCCAAATTATGTTCACGTAGCGGGTTTCATCTAAACATCCTTTAATTCGATGACATCGATCCTGAAACATTTTTGGAGGTAGTCCTTGACCTGAGCTAGGTCAATGAATTTACATGAGGTTGAAACTGTCATATCAGATGCAAAAAAATTACAGAAAGCATACTAAAAGCATTGTGGCTCTGCACGCCGCTGTTATTCTATATCGCGGCAAAACCTAAGGCGGCATACAAATGTAAAATGCGTGAAACTATGCTCTCTCGATATTTTAATTAAGGTCAAGGTTACTAACCTCAGGCCCCGTCAATTTCCGCGTTTTTTGCCGTATTGAGTGAGGAAAATGGAATTTATGGTTATTGTTCACGCCGAAAATGGCAAAGAGCATGTAATAACCGTTTGGAGCGGCGCCATTTCCTTGGATGGGAGTCATTGTGAAAGTTCCGGGAGGGGCGCCTTCGGATGAAAATTCGTTGAGATGGGAAGGGTGGGAGGGTGCACTGCTACATACTGAATTGGTGTCTAGTCCTCTCAAGAGGCCTAGGTGTCCTTCCTCTGAGGAGGTGTCTTTGGCTGAAAAATCTTCCAAAGATGAAGTGCTCCAGATGTCACTTATCTGATTATCACTCTGACAATGGTGATTATCATGATGATGATGATAATGATGTTGATTCGATGATGAAGAGATGGGAATTGGAAGTGAATGGGATGGGATTGATATTGTCAGTAGATGTGAACTGTGCACTGTAAAGGTCCCCTTAAGATAGGCCCTCTGGGTTCTTGTTGAGCTTGGAACCTGCTATGTCTTAGATCATCCTTTTACATGGGGAGTTGTGCTAGTAACAGGTGCACCTGGAAGTGAATTCTGTAACGGCCTTTGAGTATGTGATGCTGAAGAGATTGGCCATGACAGCACAATTGAGTCAATAGTTTCTCCAGAACTCGGGATATAACATTAACTAAGATATTTCAGTATCTTTCTTTCTCGTCGTTTGGTACCGTTTCATTATAGGCTTAACACGGATGGCCCCCCTAGGCTCTTATTAAACCTTAATCCTGTGTGCAATTGATGATGGTGATGCTGACTACGATGATTGTGAGGATCATGATGATGGTTATAATTCGTACTAGTAGTAGCATCCCCAGCTTTTTTTTCGTAGTATTACTGTATTAGTGTTGTAGTAGTGGTGCTAGTCGTAACGATGAATAGTAAAGCTGTAATGACAGTCCCTGCAATCATCAGGACATTGCAGCACATGTTGTTTAAAATGACGGCACTGGGTCCCATGGATATGAATACAGCTTATTTGGCATATCATTCGCGAAGCACTGCATGATAAGCAGTGTCTTTGTTATATAAGGAATAGTATATATAATATAATATAATAATATCTGGAATATTGACTGAGAGACCAGACCATTGGAAGTTATGGGACCGGCATCCTAGCCAGTCAAACTCCCCTCTCCCTCCCACAGCAATGTTAAGGATATGGGGAAGATCGTTGACTGGGGAGGGGATGGGCACGTCATGACTGGGGGCGCGTTTACCGGCTAACATGCTGGAGGAGAGCCTGGCGATAGCGACCAGAGCGCCAACGGTGCGCAGACTGAGAACTTGGCCTGGAACCCAGACTGTTAAAGAATGTCCGTGTCCTGTGATTACGTCAGGTACAGTACTGCCGCACCTGTGCAAACATTGCTCAGGTGTTCTCTGCTTGGTAAGGTTCGACGTGGCTGATGCGATGTCGAACTTACCACGCTGTATCGCATCCGTGACAACAAAAGCATTCATCAGTATATTTGTATGTTCTATTGGTAACATCCCCTTGTTCCAATGCAGTGGCCGGAGAAATTGCGCAAATAATGAACTCAGCCTTGAACTCAGGGTTTCGGCGCAGCCAGGAGTCCTGTAGATCTAGTTACACACTTCCCCGGCCATCCCAGGTAAATCTGCACGCGTCTCATCTCTGTCACCTCGCCACCGCTCCCGTCAGTCAATCGTCTTTTGGAAAATGATAAATACATTTGGATTTGTCCATGTAGTTTATGTAACTACATTTCCTTTACTTCAACCCTGCATTATTCTGGGATATCGCGAAGGCACCTGTGGCGAGACATAAAGGACATAAGAAACATACATGCAGCTGTATGGAGCTTCCCATAATAACTTACATTGATGCAACAACTACGCAGTAGAACTGCCGAGAAGAAAAAGATGAAGAAGAAGGAAACAGAGAAGAGCAAGAAGAAAAACTAGAAGAAGACTTGGAACGGCTGTGGTGTGTGATAGATCACGATGTTTAAGGTGAGACAAAATACATCGCAATATACAAATGCACTTTATTCACCTGATCTGTGGGCCTTTGCAACACTTGCCGTTTTGTGGTATCGTGGTTTCGCCGTCAGGGTATTGGGTGGAATTATTCTCACCGCCGAGAAATTGGATGTTCGCATGGCTGATGGCTGAAAGAATGCCAAGCGGCCAATGGGAGATGTGTGGCGGAATTGAGGCGTATGATCAACTGGACTGATGAGTCGTCCTACACGAGCACACCCATGTCATCCAACTGATCGACCAGGTGTCCCAAGCACCTGCCCACCACGGCACTCAGACACTGTGTGCCTGCTAGAGCCACTCTCCCCATACTGCAGGCAGGCTCGCAGTGCATTTCAGATGTAACATATCTAAAACAATCTAAGGGCCAAATGCTAAATGGCTTTCCAGCAGTGTCCCATGGGCTTCAGCCCTGGCCTTCACAAGTTTCCATTCGTAAAGAGACGCTCTGACAATCCGCCACCGCGTCACCGTCAGAGTCCGGTACGTTGACGCTCTGACCATCCGACACCCTGAAACCGTCAGAGTCCAGTACGTTGACGCTCCAACCATCCGACACCCCGACACCGTAAGAGTCCGGTAAGCTGACATTCGGGCACTCGACACTCGACACTCGACACTCGACATTCGACACTCACCGAACGCCACGGCTAGGGCCAGGTAGCGCAAGTACCAGATGGCCGGCTTCCCCGCCGGTTCCGGAGGAACTGAAAACAGATGGTAATCGTCTCGACTCAGCAACGGTTGACCTTGACCTCCGTCGGCCAACTACGACGTGGCACACCCCGGAGCTGAGTGTGCGAATGCATGCCAATCGATTGCATCGGTAACACCTGTAGCCCTGCTCAGACAAGCATGGATGGTACGGTGCACAGTTCACACGTCCGGCAGTTCAGTTCTATCACGGGCTGGGCACTGCAGATGGACTCGATCAGTTGACGAACGCACCATTTCGAATACTAAACTATTTCATGACACTACCATGCCCGGTACGGCGACTTCCTAACATTGCGTTCGCTTTTATCGGCGTAGTTACAGGATAAAGTAACGCAGATTTAGAGCTTAGTAAGAGCCACAAGCAGTGGTATTCTTTTATATACTTTTGAGGGGATGGTGCCCCTGAATGTTGGCTTTGCCCGCCGCCCCCCCCGCAATAATTCAACTTTTAGCATGGAACCCTATGGAGTGAACCCCCAATCCATTTGGGCCTGACCATTGCCTTCATGTATCCCCCCCAATAAGTATCAGAAATCAGCACCCGTGGCCACAAGGGTTCATCTGGGTTAGTTCACCCGTTCATCTGGGTTAAGCCTATAAATCGAACGTACTATAAGAAGAGGAAAAAGAGATTGAAACCCCAAATCAATGTTAAATTCTCAATTCAGAAGACACTAATCTACACCATTGCGATACCATGGTCAATCTCTTCAGCATCACATATCCGAAGGCCGCGTTTCTGAATCTACGCCAAGTGCACATGTTACTAAAATACTCATCCCTTTGAAGCATCATCTAAGACACATACTTGCATGAATCCAATCTCATTTACCCAATTCCGTTCCCCTACTGCTCAACTAAGAACGAAAAATACGATTCTTGGACCTATATAATTTTTCCACCTTATTTTTAAATATATTCCACGAGGAACTGTTCACTACATCACCAGGGAGCCTATTCCATTGATCAACCACCCTTTGAATGAATGCTTGTTGATGTATAGCTGTCCTACGCCTTGACTTGTATAACCTGAATTGATGATTCCTATGTGATTCCCTATGTAGATGAACACCATTCAGATTGATGTCATTTAACCCTTTTGCTACTTCATTTAGTTACTTGGGCCTTAGGCCGCACCGATCATAATGATTCAACAGTGCCCATCATTGTACTACTTTAAGCAGCTCAGTCACATCGCCCCTTCATCTCCGATGTTTGGGGGAGTTTATATCTGATGACATTAGCCTCTCCCCATATTCTAATTTGCCTAGTCCATCGATTAACCTCGTGGCTGTGCGCCGCACTCTTTTTAGCCTACTTATATCCCTTTCTAAGGAAGGTTTTCATGCCTGTCCGCAGTATTCCAACTTGGTCAGCACAGAGACAAAGTACAATTTTTCCATAGCTACCTTGCTTTATATATTTAGCACCCATATTAATGATTCCTAACATTTGAATTGCCCTGGTCCCTGTCGAGTAACTTTGTTTTCTGCTTTAAGGCACATTGAAAACAGAACGTCTAAATCTTTTTCCTCTTCATTGGCATCCAGTTCACTACCTTCCATTATGTACATACATATCTCACTTCCAGATCCCAGGTGCACATCCTTGCAAGTATCATAGTTGAAAAACATCTGCAACTTGTTTTCCACTTTTGTAGGTCGTCTAAGTCTAGCTGAATAATTATAGTTTCATCGCTATTGTTAGCCAGGAATAATCAGCAAAATAAGCACCAATTTTTCAGCCCTACGTTAATGTTATTCAAAAAGATGATAAAGAGAAGCGGACCTAGAGCAGAACCCTGTGACACTCCACTCAGAAGATCCTTCCATTCAGACTGATATCCATTTAATACTACCCTTTGTTTTCTTCCCCTTAACCATGTTTCAATCAAACCTAGAAGTTTCCCATCAGTCTCATTCTGCTCCAGCTGATGAATTTAGACTCGTGTGCGGGACATCATGAAAAGTATTGCTAAAAGTACACGACTACATCTATGCTGCTTCCATTATCAACTTCCTCATGCCTCATCTCAGATCCGAGGTCCAGGATGGTGCACGAGGGCTGTTTCTAATAAAACCGAATACACGCGTTTCTGATTACAATACGCGCACTTGCTGATTATGTATATTTGAATGAACATATATTTAGTTCTGGAACCTAAACAAAATTTATGTTTAGGGTTGAAGGGACAATAATGTAATAACTTTCTCCTGATGGCGGCTATTCTTCTTGGACATCGGACCCAGAAGGCGAGCTGGAGAGCCAGATGTTTTCGCGACTTGCTGCAAAGGCCGATCCGATCCAATTCTGATCTTCAGAAACACTTCTGCCAAATCCGAAAAGCATCGCTCGTAGAAACTATTGCGTGGCGCGTGTTTTCTCGGAAAATCACAAATGTCATTAAACGACTGTTTTGAACAGCAGACGGCACCGTACGAACGGATGCAAGGTTCCGGCAGACCGCAGACTGGTGCAAAGTTATGACGGTGGTCAGCAGACGGGTACAAAGTTCTGACGGTAGTCGACAGACAGGTACAAAGTTCTGACGGTAGTCGGCAGACAGGAACAAAGTTCTGACGGCGGACGGCAGACGGATACAAAGGTCTGACGGCAGACGGCAGACGGATGTAAGTTCTGACGGCAGACAGCAGACGGGTGGAAAGTTCTGCCGGCAGTCGGCCAACGGGTTTACAACTCTGACGGCAGTCGGCAAACGGGTACAAAGTTGTTATGGCAGTCGGCAGGCGGGTACAGAGTTGTTATGGCAGTCGGCAGGCGGGTACAAAGTTGTTATGGCAGTCGGCAGGCGGGTACAGAGTTGTTATGGCAGTCGGCAGGCGGGTACAGAGTTGTTATGGCAGTCGGCAGGCGGGTACAAAGTTGTTATGGCAGTCGGCAGGCGGGTACGACAGCTCACTTGGCGATGTATGTCGTAGTCGCCTTAGGCAGTGTCTCCTGTCGTCTGAGCCGGGCCTGAACTCCGCTGGAAGTGCGCCGCAGTACCATGCTTGCTGAGGTTACCAGTCACCTGCGCTGTACAGCTGCATCTGCCTGTAGCTAGGCTGCGGGCAAGCCGGGTCGGTTCACACCTTAGCCCCCTAGCCTTTGGTGACTGACAGCTTCAACCAATTATTTGATCATGGCGTTTACCTTGACATGTGTGTCCAATCAGATGCGGATTATCACAGGAGTGCTGACTATTGGTTAACTTTGGGCTTGGGACATCCCTTTAATCGTACCTTCCACAAACCGGAATACCTCATCGCTACGGTTTGTTCACATGCTCCGAACATGCAATTGTCCTCAGCGGCGTTGGAAGGTTATTCATGTTGGTGGGGGTGGGGAATTCCGATGGAGCCTTGAGTCAAGTATATTTTGTCCTATCCAGAGAAATGCTCATCAAAGTATCGACAACTTCCACATGGATGGTTTTCTCCCATTTACTATTATATGGTTCTGAACCCGAATACACCCTCGGTATATATTTTTTCTCGCAAATGTGTCAGCTAACATTGCGCTAAACATCGCCTTACATTGCGCTAAAGGACGTCGCTCCCAGTGTTCGCTGGGTGAGACGAAATCACCTTTTAAGCAACTCTTCACATGAAACGGTGCAGTTTTAATTGATCAGTTTTAATTGATAAACTCTGAGTTGGCAAGCGTCTGCATCATCCACGTGGTGGTAACCATGGGCGTGGTTATTTATTTATTTATTTATTCGGTTTTCCACACACAGGAACAGTGCCCCAATTATGGTGGTCCTCATATATACACTCACGCACGCCGCCCACTCGTGACACTCTACTTCAGAATGGTAAAATGGTGACTGGCTAAAAACAATACAGTAAAAAATTAACATGTACGATATATAATTATGGCCTGATGAAAGAGGTGAGAATGTTTATGCTAAGATCTCGTACAGATGTGTGACGAAACACTACAATCACCTTACAGCAGTTGCATGTAGGAATGCAAACATAGTGCGTCTGGAGTCCCGAAACATATCCAGTGCTGGCTGTACGGCGGTTAATGCGTTCGCAGCTTGGGGTAAGCGGGAGAACAGGCTGGTTGCAATAGCGTTGACGCGGGCACGGGGCACCGCAAACAGGTCGACGCTTCTGGTCCGACGAGACGCGACGCGGAGCGGAAACCTGCCTAGGAGGAGCGGACTCTCGCAGCGGCCGTTCAGCAGCCCGTGAAAGAACGACAAATCGAGTAGCTCTCTCCTCCCAGACAGTTTCGTTACGTTGTATTTTTGACAGAGTTCATCGTAATTTCCTAGGTTGTACCTGTCACGCCTGGTTCCTGCCAGAAAAGCCAAGAATTTGTGTTGAATGCGCTCCAGCCGATCTAGGTGAGCGCGCGCCGCTCCCGCCCACACTACGCTTCCGTACTCGAGTATGGACCTTACGTTGGCGTAGTAGGCCACTACTACAGCTGTCTTGCTGTAGTTTCCTCTAATCCCCTGTAGGCTACGGGTTAAGAGGCCCAAGGCTCTGTTTCCCCCTATGACGATGGAGTCGATGTGATGCGAAAAAGTTAATTTGGTGTCAAGAATGATGCCAAGATCTCGTACGTGTGTTACTAATTCGAGTTGAGCTGATCCAATCTGAAAACGTATAGGCAATGGTTGAGTTTTGAGAGTGACTCGAAAATGAAAGCACTTGTTGGTACACAGGGTCAGTTTCCAGGTTTTGCACCAATTTTCCAGAGAATTTAGATCACGCTGTAACCCGATGCCGTCTTCCTGGCCCTTGATTGTACGGAAAGTTTTTTGATCGTCACAGTGCAGAAGGCAAGACGATTCTAAAACGTTGGGAAGATCGTTGATGAAGGCCAGGAAGAGGCTCGGGCCCAACAGGGAACCCTCTGCAACCCCGCTCAGTACCTGGGACCATCCTGACGTCAAACCGTTGACAAGCACACGTTGGCGTCTGTTCATGAAGTACGATCTAAAAAGTGAGAGAACTGGGCCAGAAATGCCGTACGAATTTTCCAATTTGTGAAGCAGAAGTCGATGATCAACACTTTGAAACGCGGAACTAAAATCAGTATATATTATATCAAGTTGTTGTTTTTCCTCCAGAGCCGAAGTGGCATACGCCAACAGTTCGCACAGGTTCGTCACACAGGACCTCTTTGACACGAATCCATGCTGCGAGTCCGAAATTACGGGCCGAATGTGGGAGATGAACGCGTCGCACACAACTTTTTCAAAGACTTTAGAAATGAGCGGGAGTAAGAGGGGAACGGAGTGGACTAGCCTTCCCCACTTTTCGGCGTCGCCTCATCTCACTGGAAAAGACGTCTCTACTGGATGTTCGAGTGTATCCCACCCCATCGAAATGTTTAGCCAAAGGCCATGAGTGCAATATGCGCCTACGCAGGGGCACTTTGGTGCCCATCCCCCTATTGAAATGCTATTAGTCAGTGGTGCCTAGAGCATAACACGGACATTTTCTTTTTTGCTCTCTTTTTTAAATTCTTTAGCAGAGGCAGAGTGCCATCCGCTAGAGATTGTTAGGTTAAGGAAGGAATTACGTTAATCCGGTGTGTGTGGCATCCGGTTACATCAATTAAGCAAGGGATGAAAGATGAGACGCCGTCAAACAAAGAACGTGGCGTAAAGGGCCGATACATACATGGCATACAGATTCATGTACAGACATACATACATACATACATACATACATACACAACAATTAGAAGGACATTTGGAGGATGGGCAGCTTCGTAGCCTACGAACAGGCTCCACTGCCCACCTGCGACCTGAAGCGAAGCGGAGGCCCGGCGCCCAGAGCGAGTCGTGGACGTCAGGCCCGACTTTGTATGTGTGGGTGTATGTTAAGTTAAAGCTTGGAAAACCCTGAGAAGGGGGGAAACCAAGCTGCTTGGAAAACCCGTAGTCAAAAACCAAGCGCAATTTATCAGGAAAACCGTCCATTTTGGCCAAATTGGATCGGTGCCTGCCTACCTGGTGTTAAATAACCTATATGTATGTGTTTTACAACGTCGTGGAGGAAGATGTGTGTAGCGGAGTCATACAGCTAACGAGGAGTGCAGCGCGTGTCACATAGCTTTTAACTTCACATCAAATCAGCTTGAACCAGGTAACGTGCGACAGATAAATCAGATCAGTTCGGAAAGTTTGGTGTCATGCAAAAAGCGGAAAACTAACTCGAGGAGCGCCGGGTGCTCATCCCCGAGGAGAGCCCGAAGCGAAATTTGCGTATGGATGTTGGTGAAATGCTGGATAATAGCGCGATGATGAAGAGCATGTGCCGGACAGGCAAGCAAGATATGGGCGACAGTAATGCGGACTCGACATGTGTTGCAAAATGGAAGGCGATGTGGTCGATAAAAATATAATTGTGTGTCAATCTGGTGTGTTCGAGGCGAAGTCTGGCGAGCACCACCTCGTTCAAACGGGAGTACTGGTTGGAGGAGGGCCAATTGGAAAGTGTGGGCTTGATAGCGTGTAGGTGTGTGGTGTTGTGTGACCAGCAGGCCTGGATATATTTCTTAAATAAATTATTTGTAAGGGATAGAAGATCCCCGGGGGGCACCGGAACTATCTCGTTCGAGGGGAGGTCGATCGCCGCTCGGGCCAGACCATCCGCTCGATCGTTCCCCGGGATACCCCTATGTCCTGAGATCCAGAGGAGGGTGAGCTGAAGGTGTGCGTGGTTGTCATTGTAGAGGTGTCGGATGGCGTGGAGTGTGGGGTGCGTGGTGTTGTGTATGGCCGCGAGGGCGTCAACGGAGGATTGTGAGTCAGTGCAGATAGTAGGGGCAGTGATGTGCTGTGCAATGATGTGTTGGGGGCAAGTGAGTATGGCGACTAATTCTGCTGTGTAAACCGAATGATGAAGTGTTAATTTGACTTGGCCAGTGTCGGGCCCACCGCACCAGGGGGCGCCCGTACCATTACTGGTACGGGAGCCGTCAGTGTAAGAGAAAGGCCTCTTGATATTTAAAAAAAATTGACTTGAACGTCGATGGGGTGAGTAGGATTGTATTGTGCCTAAAGAGATACTCAAGTTTGGGGTGTTTCATGTGCCAGCATTGGAGAAGGGGGGGACTCGGTCAGGGGTAACATCGGGAAGTTTCAGTGTGGATATGAGAACCTGCTTCAAGTGAATAGCAATGCTGTATTTATTTTTGTTTTCGGAGCGCCGAACCGGGGGTTTAGACCATGCGACATTGGAGGGGTGATTTAGCTGTGTTGTTGTCCTGAAGTAGTATCTAACGAGTTGTAGTGTACTGCGGTGTTGTAGGCTAGGGAGATTGGCCTCACCCCTGAGACTGATGGTAGGTGTGGTGCAGTGTGCTCCGGTGATGAAGCGGAGTGCGTGATTTTGTGTGCATTCTAGTGATTTGGTGAGTGTTGGAAATATATGATCGAAGATAAACGCATTGTATTCCAGGAATGAACGAATCAGCACAATGTACATTTTGTTAAGAGTACTGTCTGCACCCCAGTCGCGACCGGAGAAGCAGCGCAGGAGATTAAGACACACAGCACAGCGCTGTTTGATATGGATCATGTGGGGTCCAAAATAAAGTTATTTGTCGAGGATAATTTCGAGATGTTTGAAGGAGGTTTGAAGGCATATAATTTGAATCGGTTGAGTGTGTTGGAATAGAGTTGCCAGCTGTTTTTTTTTTTGCCGAAAGAATAATTTGCTGACAACGTAATTTTTCCTCGAGGGCTTCTACCATGTTTTGTAGGGTGAGGTTTTTCCGAAATTTCCGCTTAGCCCGCCGCCGTGAGACGACGGCTCGTTTGCACTCATCGTTCCACCACGGCACGGTTTTACTACGGTCGGGGGGGGGGGGCGACGAGTTTTGGGTACGGGTTTTCCTGCCGCGAGTAATATGGTATTAAGCAATGCCGAGATTGTGGGTGAGACTGGGGTGGGATAAGATTATCAATTTCCTGGGAGAAAGACGGCCATTTCGCTTTGCGAACGTTCCAGTTGGGTATAAATATACGATATCTTGACTGGGCTGAGCGTTCGAGTGTGACGTGGATGGGAAAGTGATCACTAAAAAGGGGATCGGGTTGAACGTGCCAGGAAAAGAGGGGTGAGATAGAAGCTGTAGCTAGGGAGAGGTCAATGGCAGACGGACGGAACGGGGCGATGTCTGTGTTGTGTGTGGGTGTTTGCCATTTAAAAAGACCATGTTGTGGGTGTTGAGGATTATTTCAATGTGATGTCTGCGCTGGGATGTGGTGTGACAACCCCATGCCTGGTGGTGGGCATTGAGGTCGCCCTGGACCAGACAGGGGTGTGGGAGAAGACCGAAGAGATTGGTTACAGAAGTTAGAGATAGTGTATGCGTAGGTGGAAGATAGAGGGAAAGTACAGTGAGCTCTAGTTTTACAATTTGGACAGATACTGCAATAAAATTCAGGTCATTGGGAATGGTGATCGGGCGATGAAGAAGTGTGTTCGAGACGAATAAAGCTCGCCCTCCGCCGCGGAGTGTAAAATTTATGTTTTGGAAATAAAGGGTATAACCAAAGATATTAAAATTATATGGATCATTGTCGCGCCATCCGGTCTCCTGAACGCCGGCAATCAATGGTTTATTTCTGGTTTCAAAACACCGCTTTCTTGTTGATATGATATAGAGGTTCAATTATTATTAAGGAAGTGGGTGTCAAGGTGGAAGCACGTCGTTGTGGAGCTCCTACGTACCAGATAAGTCGTTGCAGAACAGGGCAGTATTAAACTGCATATAGATATTTAGCAATTACTTCTGTGCATATATTGGCATAGTTTTTATCTAATAAACATTTTTTAACAAGTAGATTAGACTATTTTAACCTAGCGAGGCTGCCCAGCGCCATTTTGTCCCTGTGTTACCGTCCGTCTTTGTCTAGTGTGTCAGTGTTTTCAGCTATTTATTACATTTTTTGCAGCTGTTTAGCGAGTGCTTTCTTCTTTCTTTAAAAACCTCCATCAATTTTCAGCACAACGATTACCTTGTAAGTGCTGCATAGTTAGGAACTAGCATACGCCTAAGCTTTGTCAGTTATTTTTATCTCCTCTATTATTTTGTTATATCATTTTGCAGCAAGTTACTTTTCAATCGAAATCTAGAAATAAGCTGCAGCCTTTAGGATGGTTTCAACCAGGATGCAGGCACTAGAGAAGGAGGTTAGGGCCCTTAAGGCAGAGCTTTCCAAGCTCAGGGCTGCCCTGGTTGCAAAGGGTACACAAGAAAAGGAATCATGTACGGGTCAGTCTGTAGCTGGGGCATCCTATGCCCAGGTGGTCGCAGGCCACCAGGCAACTGATACTTCTGCTGTGGAGGTGGCAGGGATATCTGTAGAGAGAAGTGCTCCTAGTGAACAGAAGATTTCTAGTTGTAGCTCACAGGGGCAGTGGTTTAATGTCAGGGGGTGGAGGATTTGGAGGTGCGAGCCTAAGAAAGGGGGCAGTGAATGGCAGGTGGCAGTGAATGGCAGGTGGCAGGTGGTAGGAGTGGGAGTAAACCTAGCCAAGCAGCTCAACAGGCAGGCATAGCAACTTCAAATAGATTTCAGGCTTTGGAGGACTGCCCCCAGGATAATAGCAAGGAGCCGGTGCTGGTGGAAGGAGACTCTCGTGTGCGGCATTTAGATAGAGTTTTCTGTAAAGGCAGGAGGTGCATCACCAGGCCTGGTGCCAAGGTTAGAGACCTGGTCCCAGTAGTGGCACAGGCCACCAGTGAGGACCAGTTTAGTACAGTTATAGTGCAGGTAGGAGTGAACAACGTAGGTCCTGCTAGGAGTGAGGAGCTGCTGCAGGACTACAGGGCCCTTCTGGCCACCCTGAAGCAGAGCAAAAGCAGAGTTATTGTGACCGCTATTCTGCCTAGGGCTGAAGTCTCCCCTGAGTGGAGCTCTAGGGAACTGGCAGCCAATGCCAGGGTGGGTAGGCTCTGCAATGAGTTAGGTTTAACCTTTGTTGACAAGTGGTGCAGGTTTTATGGTTCATGGGACCTCTATCGAAGGGATGGCCTGCACTTCTCCGAGAAGGGGGTGCAAGTGTTAAGTAAAGTGTATGAGCATGTCCTTCAGGGAAACTAGATAATGGGGTCGGGAGGGAAGAAGTGGCATTACCATCTCATGAATATGCCAATAGTGACAGCATAGGCAATAGAACCTCACAGTCAGCAAATAGGGATGGCAGTAGATCAAGGGGGCAGAGTGGTAGCTCATTCAGAGATGATAGAGCTACTCAGCATGAAAAAAACCAAAGATGGTTATGGAACGTTTCTTAAGTGTATGATGCTTAATGCTCAAAGTATTCGATCCACATTTGACGAGTCCAAGTGTTATGTTGCTGATGAGGAACCAGATTTTGTTTGCATTACTGAGGCATGGGTCAGTGAGGGGTATTTTGGGGATAACCTGCAGGACTATGAGATCCAGGGATACAATATGTTTTCATGCAATAGGGGTCCAGCAGTGAAAGGGGGTGGTGTAATGCTCTATGTGAATAGCTTATTCAGTTCTCAAAAAGCAGCAGATGGGGTAAAAAATGTGTCTGTGGGGTCCATTTGGCTTGATGTTGCTGTGGGAAAAGGCAACAGCAATAAACTGAGAATAGGAGCTTTGTACCGATCGGGAACCTTGCCACATTCTCAGCAACTGGAGCTTGATAAGGTGATTTGTGAGGAAATCAGTAGAAACTTTCAGAGGAAATTCCTTATTCTTGGTGACTTTCATCTAAAAGGATATGAAAATGTTGGTGTTGGCTCCCCAGCATGTAAACTGTTTAGGAAATGCCTTGAAGAGGACCTGTTCTTACACCAGTTTGTAACAGAACCAACTAGGCAGGGCTCATTCTTGGACCTTGTCTTCTCGGATTTAAGTGATTTAGTTCAAGACTTGACTGTAGGAGAAACTCTGGGAAGAAGTGACCCTAACATAGTGAGATTCAAGGCACATGTAGCAGGGACAATCAAGGATAATTTGGCAAAGGTTCCAAATTTGAACAGGGCAGACTTTGACTGCATGAGAGCGGCTTTAAGTGCCATAAAATGGGAAGAAGAATTCTCCGATTTAAATGCCTGTGAAATGTGGGAAAAGTTCAAATCTTACTTGAGGGAAATTCAGATTAGACATGTCCCCCAAAAGCAAAGGCGCAAAGGAAGAGTAGGAAAGCCAGCATGGCTTACACCAGATTTGACAAAAGCAATTAAGGCTAAGAAAGATGCATTTAGAGTATTTAAGGAAGCTTCAAATATAGTAAATATAAGGTTGTATCAAAAAGCTAGAGACGCTGTGAAGCAGAAAACCAGAGCAGCAAAGCGAGCAAAAGAATTGGATTTGGCTAGGAACTGTAATGGGGACAGTAAAAAGTTATTTAGTTTCTACAAGCTAAGTAAAGTTTCAAGCACAATTGGTCCACTGGAAGTAAATGGGATTATATTGAGTGAGGATGGTGAGATGGTTGAGGAATTGAGCAAGCAGTTTAAATCAGTGTTTACATTGGAGGATGTGACTAATCTGCCAACTGTGAACCACAGCTCAGCGATAGGTGATCAGTTACATGATGTTGATTTCATTGATAGTGATATTGTTTTGAATTATGTCAGGAAAATAAAGCCAAACAAGGCAGCAGGACCTGATGGAATTTATGCTAGGGTATTGCGGGAAGCTGAAAAAGAATTGGACATTCCACTCAGTATAATATTTTGTAGATCAGTTTCACAAAATGAAATTCCAACCGATTGGAAAAGGGCAAATGTAGTTCCTATTTTCAAGAAAGGAGAAAGAGGGAAAGTTGAAAACTATAGGCCAGTAAGCCTCACATCACTAGTCTGCAAGGTACTTGAATCAATTGTCAAGGATAAAATAGTTAGTTTTCTGGAAGGAAACAGAGTGATTCAAGATACTCAACATGGGTTTAGAATAGGGCGATCGTGTCTCACAAATCTCTTGGACTTTTTTAATTTTGCTACAGAACAATTTTATCAGGGAAATCAGGTTGATGTAGCATATATTGACTTTAGTAAGGCCTTTGACAAGGTACCCCATAAACGGTTAATGATGCAGCTTCAGATCCATGGTATTGCAGGTAGCATCCTGAAATGGATAGAGTTGTGGCTTTTAGATAGTCAGCAGAGAGTGACGCTAAATGGTACAAAATCATCATGGCAAAATGTTCTTAGTGGATTCCCCCAGGGGTCAGTACTGTGACCGCTATTGTTCATTATGTTTGTAAATAACATTGAAAGTGGCCTAAGCAGTAAGGTTTTGAAAGTTGCGGATGATTTGAAGGTCTTTAGGGCAATAACAGGGCACAATGAGCAGGTCTTGCTGCAGAAAGACTTAGACGAGCTTGTGAAGTGGTCCGAAAAATGGCAAATTAAATTTAATTTTGATAAGTGCAAAATCATGCATGTAGGTAGGCAGCATATCAAGGCTCCATACTTGATGGGTGGCCAAGTACTATCTGTGACTCAGCAGGAGAAGGACTTAGGTGTTATTTTGAACACAAAATTAGGGGCATCAGAACAGACCAAAGAAGCCAGGAAGAAGGCACTAAGAATGCTTGGGGCAATAAATAGGAATGTATCATACAAAAGTGAGGAAGTCATCAGGAAGCTTTATTGTGCATATGTCAGGCCACATCTGGAATATTGTGTCCAAGCTTGGTCCCCTAGTTATGAAAAAGATTGTTGGCTTTTAGGGCTTTTAGAGAGAGTACAAAAGAGGGCAACAAAAATGGTGAATGGTATGGGCAACCTGGCATATGAGGAAAGATTGAAGAAATTGAATATGTTTTCACTTAGATATAGAAGGCTGAGAGGAGATCTCATCGAGGTCTTTAAATTTGTTCATGGTCAGGAACAGGGTTATCTCAGGGAACTGTTCTAATTTAACAGAAATGATGCAATTAGAGGTCATCAATTCAAAATTAAAGTTAATCACAGCAGGACAAGGTTAAGACAGTCCTTCTTCAACAACAGGGTAGTAGAACACTGGAACCAGCTGCCAGAAACCATTGTCAGTAGCAACACACTGAACATCTTTAAGAACAGCATAGACAATCATTATAAGAATAGGGGGCTTGTTTTTCTGTATTCCGGGGAGAGTTGATCAACACATTTGGTGGACAACTGGTTCAGTGTACAGAGTGCAACCAAGAATGGCCCTTGTGGCTCATAGTTGCACTGATCTTGTATGTCTTTTATGTCTTTTATGATATATTTCTTGAATTCTTCCCAATTGGATATGAGATACCTAGTATTCCATTGGAGCAAAAATTCAGTGGTGGGTGTCTGCATTAGTGGTGTTAATGCTCACGCCCTCGTAGGCGTGTGTGTGGCGGGGAGGGCGTGACAGAGTCGTCCGTCTCGTATGAGTCGAACGACCCCGGTGAAAAAGAGGGAGGCTCTGGATCCTCAGGGGGTCCGGGCTCGGGGAACGGGAGGGGTGGCTGACCCCGGGGGACAGGAAGGGGAGGCGACCCTGAGGGGGCGGGGTAGATGAGGCCCGCGCCTTGGGCGGAGCAGCCTGGTGGCGGAGGGGGAGGGGCGGGCATCAGAGCCGCCCGCGAGGGGAGCCAGCCGGGCGCGTGGCCGGCGGCGGGCCGGCCTGGCGACGGTGGTGGGACCAGGGATCGGAGCAGCCCGCCATGGCAGCGGGGAAAAGCGGGGAAGGAGGGGGGATGGGAGGGCTCGGAGGGTCCGGGTAGGAGGGAGCGAGGTCGAGCGGCCGCGTCGGCTGGTGTCGGCCACAGGGGGGGGGGCAATCGTGGTCGAGTCCACACCACCGGGTGTCGGGGTGGCTAGCGCCGCGTAGCGACGCTGTTGTCGCTCCCTGGCGTCTAGCCCGGCCGGGCAGCGCGGGGACGACGCGGGGTGGGGTCCCTGGCACGCCGCGCATCGTGCCTCCTCTGACGCGCATGCGTCCGTGGGGTGAACGCCGCCGCAGCGCTCGCAGATCGAGTCTTTTGCGCGGCAGAGGTGGTGAGGTCGTCACCTTGGTGAGGTCGTTCTTTTGCTAGAACGTCTACGCAATCGGATAGAAGAAGGGAAGCGCACGCCACGTACGGAGCACAGAGCGATCACGAGACGATTGACCGCCTGCTGCTCGGAGGAACACCGAAGACCGCGGCAAGCGCACCTAGAGCCGAGGAAGACGCCAACCGCCGACTGCCACCTGCCACCTCCCACCTGGCACCTGCCACTTGCCACACCACCATACACCATACACCTACTTACACACGCCCACACACCTCGCACCTCAGCCCCCTCCCACCTCCCACACACCACCACTACCTTTCCATCTTCCATCTCTCAGACCTCAGCTCAAGCTCCCAAAACTTCAAGACCGACCTTCGCGACATCTTCAAGACAGCTTTACTCTTCACGCCTTCTACATCTACTATCACCAGTGACAGTGCTTCATCTTCTGACCAGTGCCCAGCTCTCCGCTTCAATGACGTCTACGCTCAACGGTCAGTCCGGCGGTGCTGCCACTCACTCCCACCCCGGGCTCCCTCCACCCCACCCCCCGACTTTCCCTCTAGTGCCTTCTGCACGATCTTTATCTGATCTTTTCTGAACGTGCTTCCTTCACGCACATTTTCTGATTTCTTTGTGTTCTCTTCCTCTTTATCTGCCCCCTACTGTTACACCTGTCGGGCTCTCTTCACGCCCTTCCGAACCTCCGCCAAACTATACTGTAACTGTGTACTGCGCCACTCACCTGCCACTTATCACCCTTTATTCAACACCACATACAAACCAAACGCATACCACCCCACTAACGACATCACCACAAAACATGCACTCCACAACCCAGCCAACCGGCGATTTCTTCCTTTGCCGCCGGGGGGACGGGGAGCCCATGGGCTCCCTCGACCCCTGGTTGGTGGAGGAGAAGATCGCCAAATACAAAGGAGTGCCCCTACACGCCAAGCAAATTAGATCAGGGCACTCCTGATACAAGCACACTCCGACATCGACAGCAAAATTCTCCCCACCATACACATGATACACCAGACACCCATCACCATCACTCCAGCCACGAAACTCAACACCTCTCAAGAAACAATACACGCACGAGAACTTGCCGGTATCGCGGTGGAGACCCTGGTCTCCAGACTTGGGAGCCAGGGTGTCTCCGCCGCATACCGGCCGCCTCAAACACCTGGACGACCACACACCCACATTATCATCTTAACATTCAGCACCCGGACCCCACCCAAATATCTCAAAGCCGGCTACCTAAGATACAACGTCACTCCACGTGCACCCCTCCCTCGGCGCTGCAAAAAGTGCCAGCGATACGGCCACTCTGAGGGGGTGGGGTGCCACTCCAACACCTACACATGCGGAAAATGCGCTGGACCCCATAACACCACAACATGTCCAGGTGGCGGGCCTTGCTGCGCCGCCTGCGGGGGGAAGCACGAGGCCGGGGACAGCTCCTGCCCTCGGTGGACGGCGGAGAAGGAAATTCTCCGCCTGGTCCACCTGGAGGGCATGGAGCTGGCCAGGAGGGCGTTGGCCGACCCGCCGGCGGCGTGGCCGACCAGCCGCACAGAGCCGGGTTACAGACCCCCACCACCACCACCACCACTAAACCACACAGAGTACCCGGCTCTGCCCACACCCACCACCACCCGACACAAGCACAACACAAACACCTACCAACAAACAAACCACACGCGACCACAACCCACACCAACACCCACCACCAGCACACGCAAAACGCGAGCACCAACACCAGCATACACCTCAGCACAGCGCCCGACACACCAACCACCACCACCACCAACCCGCCAACCGACACCGTCACCGACACCCCCACCACCTCCCCAACGTCCACCGCCACCACCCCAACGGCCAACAGCCTCACCATATCCACAGACCTCTCCCTCAACAGACGAGTCACCAACACACACAATCCGCACATACACAGACCAGGACACAGACACAGAGGAACATACTGACATAGAGCACTCCTCAACAGACACCGAGCGGACACTCTCCCCACAACAGAGACCACCCCCCGCCCACAAACCACCAAAGACACTGAAAAACACACAAAGACCGACCTCACCTAAAAGACCACTTACGCGCGCCAACACACAAAAACAATGAACACAATCATACAATGGAACACACACGGCTTCATTAGACATTGGAATGAATTTAAACATTACGCATTACAAACAAATCACACAGCACTATGTCTACAGGAAACACACTTCAAACCTCACGACCCATATCAATTTAACATTCCTCACTACACACTACACAGACAAGACACACACAACATACACAGATCAGGCGGAGTGTGCACATACATTAGGAACACAACCCCGCACCGCCTGATACAATTCAACACCACAGCAGACATATTACTCACTGAAATCCACGTACACAACACAGCTTACACACTCATTAACGTGTATGACCCCCCTCGCGAAACACAGAAACCCTCTCGGAATTAAACAAGGCACTTGATCAAATTCACACCCCTGTCATGCTCACAGGAGATTTCAACTCACACCACCCACTATGGGACACTCGCACAACACAACCCGATCACAGAGCACTCACACTCATCACACTGGCTACACGACATAACCTCACAATACTCAACACCGGCTCACCAACATACCTCGTCCCAATTAGTTCCTTTCTTCCCACCACCCCAGACATAACACTAGCTTCCTCACGCATAGCCCTCATCCTATCCTGGACAGCCGACTCCGATCCCCACTTTAGCGACCACGCACCCATCACCATTACCTTCTACCAAATCCCGACCACCGGCCCACCCAACACCCAAGGCCGGTGGAACCTCAAAAAAGGCCCCCTTTTCAGAATCCCTAGCAGCACAAACAGCACACAACCCACAATACTCACCAGAACAATACGCCAACATGCTTCTCACCACAGCACACCAACACATACCATAAACAAAACCACGGCACCAACACAAACCTCGCGCGGTTCCCTGGTGGAGCGAAGAGTGCCACCGGGCGATCCGCGCGAGGAACCACGCACGACACAGATATGAAAGACACCGCACACCGGAAACACTCACAGCATACCAAAACAGAGCACTATGCAAACGCACCATCAGACAAGCCAAAAAGATCTCCTGGAATAAATTTTGTAATCAATTTAATAGATTCACCCCTCTCGGCGAAATTTGGACACTCCTTAAAACATTTCAACACCGACGAAGACCACTAAACAAAGCCATAATACTGAGACACAACAACAACAGCATTATAGACCCACAAATAATAGCTAACATTTTCGCACAAAATTACCAACTTAGATCATGCACTCTCCCGCGCAACCCCCCACCCCCCATCAGACACACACGTCCACATCTTTACAACATTAGGTTCACACTCACAGAACTACAACTAGCAATTGCACAAACAGGAAACACAAGCATAGGACCAGAAAATATACACTATTCATTCTTCAAAGACCTACCAACACAAGCATTACACGCATTACTCGACACCTACAACACCGCATGGACAACACACAGATACCCACAATCTTGGCTACACGCTCTGCTCATTCCTATCTCTAAACCAAACACTGACTCAACTATATGCGACTCCTACCGTCCTATCGCACTAACCAGCTGTTTTCACAAACTCTTCGAACGCCTTGTCAAAAAACGCCTTCTCTACATTATTCAAACACAAAAACAAATATCTCCTATACAATCAGGCTTTCTCCCTAACCACTCATGTCTTGACAACCTCACCTATCTCATCACCCACATCCAGGAAGCGGCGGCCAAGAAACGATCCACGGTCGCCGTCTTCCTGGATCTTAAACAAGCCTATGACACCATCAACATAACAGCACTCTTACAACACTTATACAACTCAGACATACAGGGCAGACTCTTACACTACCTCCATTTCTACCTACTAAACCGATCATTTCAAGTCAAAATTGGACCTCACACTTCAGAAACTAAACTCCCTACAACCGGTCTAATGCAAGGTTCGGTTCTTAGTCCCCTTCTCTTTATTCTAGGTCTAAATTCAGTCATCACCGACAACTTTCCGGCAAAAATTGCAATCTATGCAGACGATATAGTAATCTGGACATCACAAGAAACACCAAATCACGCACTAACAATACTACAAAACGCACTAACTGAACTACACAACAAGCTTGCCTTACTAAATTTACACATTGCACCACACAAATCCAGTTGTATGTTTTTCGGTTACCACAAACACACAGATGAACAACCACTAAAAATCAACCAGACACCCATACCATTCGCTACCAGAGCAAAATTCCTAGGCATCACATTAGACCCACGACTCACCTTTCGGCCACACATCTTAGACAACCAAAAACGCGCATCGAAAAGAATAAACGTCCTCCGAGCACTTTCTGGCACAATCTGGGGATCCGATCGAAACACACTTCTAACTCTACAAATCACTCATTCGGCCAATTTTGGAATACGGATCCCCACTCTTCGAAAACACTGCTAAATCAAACCTCAAAATTCTAGACACACTGCAACATCAATGTCTAAAAATAGCCACAGGAGCATACACCACCTCACCTTACCTCGTTCTCCACATATACAACCACATACCAGAACTACAGCACAGACGCACAGAAGCACTATTAAGATATCGCTACAAAACGCAACTCATTATACAACACCCATGCACACAGGCACTAAAACTCCGCACCACACGTGTACGCCAACTCATGACAACAACACCACTCAAAACTACAACATCGCTCCCCGGCCGTCACCACGTGCCGTGGTGGAACGACGAGTGTCAACGCGCCGTCGCTCTGCGGCGGCGGTCTGAGCGAAAATTTCGCAAAAATCTTACCCCACAAAACATGTTAGAAGCCCGCGAGGCTAAAAAAAAACGTTGTCAGCAGATTATCATTACGGCCAAAAAACGCAGCTGGCAACTCTATTCAAACTCATTCAAACGTTTTACCCCCATCGGGCAAATTTGGACCCAAATTCGCTCTTTCGCAAATGGCAGATCCCATACCGCGGATTACCACAACTGACAATTAACCAACGCAGCATCACAGAACCCTCAGACGTCGCGGAACACTTTGCTACCTATTATGCTGACATCTCCTCAAATACACAATATTCGTAACACACCATCGACTTCCTACAAACCACTCTCGCCACATGCAACTTTACCTCGGACAACACTGAACCATATCATGCCCCCTTTACTCCCTATGAACTAAATTTATCCCTCTCCAAAGTAACCAACACTGCGGCTGGTCCCGACCAATTGGCATACCCCTCCTTCCAAAATCTATCCGACTCCGGAAAAGACAACCTCCTTTCGGCACTAAACCAACTATGGACTGACGGCACCTTCCCCCTTCCTGGTCTACTAGCACTATCATTCCTATCGCCAAACCCCGCAAACCTCGCGACCTTCCCTCTAGCTATCGACCTATCTCTCTCACTAGTTGTGCCTCAACAAATTTTGAGCGCATGGTCAATGGACGAATCAGAGTCCACCTCGAAAACAACGAAATTATCTTCCCCTTTCAAAGCGGCTTGCGACCCAGACACAGCACCGCCGACAACCTCATCCAAATAGTTGACTCGATACAGCGCGCCTTCATGAAAAAACATGAAACCGTCGCAATTTTTAGCGACTTAAAATCCGCATTCAATAAAGTACACAGTTCGGCCCTCCGAATCAAATTACATCGTTTTGGCATCAGAGGCAGAATGGCAAAATGTATCCCCAACTTTCTCGCTAATAGAACATTCACCGTCCGCTGCGGCAACATCCATTCTCGGCCCCAAAAACTTGATCAAGGCGTCCCACAAGGCAGCGTGTTATCCCCCACCCTCTTTTTTATCATGATCAATGATGCTCTCGCTGACCTCCACAACATAGCCCCCTGTTTAAAATACTCCATTTATGCCGATGATTTGGCCATATGGTGCACGCACCCATCGGCAGACAAAGCAAACTATTTCATGCAGCGCGCCATGAATCAAATTGATTCCTGGTGCTCCCTCTGGGGACTGCAAATCTCTCCCGCCAAATCCGTCATACCCCATATTGCTTAACTAAAACAACCTTGCGCAAAACGCCTAAATATCCTGCGCTGCATCTCCGGTCGCGACTGGGGTGCAGACAGGGCTACCACAACACAATGTATATTACTCTGATTCGCTCAATCTTTGAATACAATGCGTTTATCTTCGATCATATATCTCCTTCACACATCGCAATACTTGAACGCATACAGAATCACGCACTTCGCCTCATCACCGGAGCACACCACACCACGCCCATCACTAGTATCCGGGCTGAGGCCCACCTCCCCAACTTACAACATCGCAGAACACTCCAACTAGTCAGATGCCACTTTCAGACCACAGCACATCGCAAACACCCTGCCAGTCTCGCACTCTCTAAACCTCCCGTTCGACGTTCATATAATAGGAACAAACACAATATTGCCATACATTTGAACCATGTCCTTACTTTCGCACTCAAATTCCCCAAGGTAATCCCCGGCAAATTTCCTCCCCTACTCCCGTTTTGGCACATGTATCACCTCAATCTCGCCATACACAACACTGCACATCCCACACTCCACGTTATCCGTCAACTCACACACATCACACACATCATGCTCACTGTAACAGAGTTCAAATAAAATTATACGTTTGGCTGTCCCGTAACTGTAGTTGATATAATCCCGTAAGCCTACCGATTGTAAAAGTATATCGTAAATGTAACATCTCTATCACCCCTAGAGGCCGGCTAACATCCGCCATCTCGAAGGCACTAGATCATTCTAGAACCGGAGGTGACGTGAAAGGGGCGTTTCTGGCCCTTCAACCAATGAAAAGCTGGGGATCTTTGCCGGTGACCGGCCGCACGTCGGGCGACCGGGAGTCGCTACTGGACACTCAAGGCGAGCGGACCTGTGTTTGACGGTCCGGCGCGCGCTAACTTCCCACCTAAATTCGGCCTCTAAATTCATAGAAAAAGCAATATCACGGCTTTCCTTCAGAGAAGAAAGTTCTGTACCACGTCTGACTGTCTCGTGTGTGCGTACGAGTGCTGCAGTGCAAATACAGGCAGCGGTAAGGACATTGGTGCTTTCACAACCGGGTTATCGAAACGCGAAGGTCATTAGACTACCACTCAAGCCAATATAGGAACTTTCCTACAAGTGCGTGTCGCGATCCGGACTTTCTGCGACTTTCCGAGACTTTCTTCGACTTACTGCAAGTACATCCAGATCAACACCAACTGGACCTTCAATCACGCCGATCAGCACTGACGGGCAAGGAAATGTCTTCCCCTTCTTTTACGTAAGTCCGAGCAACTTCATCATCCTTTTAAAAAATACCACTTCCGAATTTTGACCGCAAATATAACTGTTTTAAAATTGCATAATTGTGCTGTATACCTACCGTGTTCTGAATACTGTGTGTGGGAACTACTGTGTGAATCTCGAACCGACTTTGAAACATATAAATCTCCACAAAAGTGAGCGAATAATTTTGAAAAATATATAGCGTAACTTAACGTAATTAATTATGACAGATCTCTTCTGATAGATTGGCGGATTGTTCCAACAAAATTCGCCTTGAAATGCGAACACAGGGTATGACCCAAAACATCAAACCCTTGTCTGGAGATGGACACAACAGTTTAACGGAATGGATTCAACAACTAGAACGCATTAACTTCAGCATGGATGACGAACAGATGCAGATAATTTGCATCAAAACTCTTTCTGGACCCGCAGCCGAGTTTATGCAGCGCGTATTCAAGGAGCAACCACTTATGACGTGGGCACAAATCAAGCACGTCATGCGGGAGAGATATTCAGACCTTTCAGATCAGAAGTGTGCACTGGAAGGGTTGCGAAAAATGCGCCAAAATAGAGGTGATTTGGTTCAGAATTTCGGTGAAATGTTAATCGCTCTGGCACGTGAAGCATACACAACATTAGAAAATCCCACCACTCAGGAAAATCTCATTGATATTTTTAACAAAGGAGTCCAAAGTAGACCATAGCAAATAAGCTATACAGGCAAAACTTCCGAACCTTAGAGGAAGCCATCCAATTCGCAGTGAAGGAACAGAAGGTGGATAGAATCATTGAGGTTTGCAGAGGCGTACCAAGGCAGGAGCCGATGGAAGTCGACTCGAATCAGCCAGACACAGGAGAGGACAAAGTAGAGAGATTGGAAAAACTCGTCATGGCAATAGGCCAATCGGTGGAAAAATTAGCGACAAAGCTAGAAACTGAGAAGCCACCCAAGGAGAACCAACCTCGCCCTGAACCACGGATATTACATCCCTCTTACCAACGTTATCCCCGACCGCCACGAAACTACCCCTCAGGACCCCACTATGGACCACCGCAGCCACGACCTCCTATGGGCCCCAGAGTATGGGGAGCACCACCCAACACCGCCCAGCACCCAGCTTACCGCTGGACTCCAGATGGCAGACCCATCTGTATAAAGTGTGCCAAAATCGGTCACATTGGAAGACGGTGCCGCTCTCAGCCTATTAACCAGTCGGAAAACTAATGAGCTCTGTCGCGACTGACCACCGTGATGGAGCTGAGCAGATTCAGACAGAGGAAATAACGAGAAAACAGAGGAAGAATATCAGGAAAAAGCCAAACCCCGAAAAACGTAAACAAAGGTTGGCACGCATCCAACAAGTTCACATCAAGGCAAACACGCCCATGGCTTGGCTTCATATAGGCAGCCAAAGAGCATATACGCTCGTGGACACTGGAGCCGACATATCGTTGAATTCGAAAAGTTCTTTGATAAAATCGCGGGGAAAAATATTTTAAATTTCTCACAAGACCGACGAGATTGCATACCACTGATATCCGCCAGTGGCCATCGCCTGAAAAACATTGGAGTCGAAACCTTCATGGTGGAGATGAGCAAATTCCGAAAACCGTTCGAATTTCAAATTGTGGAGGACCTAAAACCGGAGTCCATGTTGGGAAATGATTTTTTGACGAAGTTTGGAGCGAAGTTAGATTTTGAGAAGAAAGCCCTCTGCATCGAAGGAAACATGATTCCTCTCAGACCACAACAACAGAACAGTGAACCGACCAGCTCACTCGTCCGAGTCAAGGAAAGAATTCACATTCCCGCCAACACTGTCGTGGAATGCTCAGCCTTCATTAACCGTGTCCATCTAGTAGATCAAAATTGTCATGTAGACTCGCTGGATAATATGCCGCTGATCTCTGAGGAACCCGGCTTGTTCATCGCAGAAGTTATAGCGAAACCTGACCAATACAAACGCGTACCAGTGCGAATTGTCAATACTACAACTCGCGATTTCTCCTTGCACCCAGAGCAGGTGATTGCATTCGCTGAGACTATAGACGATTCTGACTTGGAAAACCTGATTGATATGACACAGGACATTGAACTGACGCCGCCCACCGCTCCCTCTGATCCGCTTGATCAAGCCAAGCTGGCTCACCTGACTGGTGCTGACAAAGACAGACTAGAACAGCTGTTACGTGCTAGCACTGACTTATTTGCCGAGAACGACGCAGATCTTGGAACGACTGATGTCATCAAAATGGACATTGATACTGGAGACAACCCGCCGATCCGACAGGCTCCTTACAAAACCCCATTCTCTCAGCGAAAATACGTAGAGGAACAAATTAAAGTGATGCTAGACGCCGGTATCATTGAGGACTCAGACAGTCCCTGGGCCGCCCCGATAGTGATTGTTCGCAAAAAGATGGAAGCAACCGGTTCGCGATTGACTTCAGAAAACTAAACAAGGTGACCAAGAAGAATAGCTACCCACTCCCGCTAATTGAAGACATTCTTGCCTCTCTGGGAAGTGCGAACTTCTTTTCGTCCTTGGATCTGAAAGCTGGTTATTGGCAAATCCCGATGTCCGAGGAGAGTATTCCCAAAACTGCATTCACATGTTTTCTAGGCCTGTGGAGCTTTCGCAAAATGACATTCGGAATTTGCAATGCACCATCAAAGTTTGCAGAACTGATGAACAAAGTGCTGTCTGGCATTCAAAATCAGTTTGCAACAGCCTACATGGATGACATAATAGCATACTCCAAAACGTTTGACGAACATTTGGCCCATCTTGAAGAAGTTTTCCGCCGACTGCGAAAAACGAAATTGAAACTAAAACTGTCGAAATGTGACTTCTTGAAATAAAGAGTACAGTACTTGAGACATCTAGTGTCAGCCTCTGGCATCAAGCCAAACCCCGAGACAGTGGAAGCGATTCAGCATATGGCCGCCCCGACCAATGTCAAGGGAGTCCGTTCATTCATCGGTATGTGTTCCTACTACCGTCGCTTCATTCCCAACTTCAGCAAAATCTCAACGCAACTTATAAACCTCACCAAGAAACATGCAAGATTTGAATGGACAGACGATTGTGAGCATGCTTTCGAAACCCTGAAAAGAAAATTAGCTTCCGCACCCGTGCTGGTATATCCCGACATCACGAAAGAGTACAAATTATACACGGATGCCTCCCAGGAAGCAGTTGGAGCCGTGTTAGTGCAGGAACACGGAGAAGGTGAAAGAGTGGTACAGTACCTGTCGAAATAATTGAATGAAACACAACGTAAATGGCCCGTGGTGCAAAAAGAGGCCTACGTGTGCGTGTGGTCTGTGCAAAAATTACGCCAATATTTGCTTGGATCGAAATTCACCATTCTGACCGATCACCGCCCACTTACCTTTTTGAACCTGTCAGAAGTGAAAATCCAATGTTGCAGAGATGGGCTATCATGCTTTCAGAGCACAACTGCGAAATTATTTATGTTAAAGGAATCAAAAATATCGTTGCAGACCATCTCAGTAGAATGCACGAAACTGACCAAGATGTGAATGTCATAGATTCAGACCATGTTCCAATGGGTGATCTCCGTCACACCGAATTCAGAAAACCAGAGGAGGACCTGAGCAGAGAGGAAAAATGTAAGGATGTACTAGTGAAATGGGAGAATATAGCGAAACTGCAGAATACAGATGAGGAAATAGCAAATATGCCAAAAATCATGAATGACAAAAATCACGCAGATTATCAGGACATCGTTTTTCCATTACATGGAATTGGACAAACTGATCTACAAAATTAGTGACGGGCCTCGCTGTGGACCATTTCCAGGCTTACAACTATGCGTGCCAAAATCCCTGAGACAGGAAGTATTGAAAGAGATGTACGAAGGTTTCTTTGCAGGACACATGGGACTCACCAAAACATACGAAAAGCTTAAATTCAGATATTATTGGAACGGAATGTGTAGAGACACAGTGGCCTACCTCAAAGCTTGCGTGCCTTGCACAGGACGCAAAGCCATAGCAGCCCCAGCTCCGATGCAGGAGATGCCAGTACCTCACTATCCCTTTGAAATGATTGCAATTGACACGTGTGCACGGGGGACGAGTGGTCTAGGGGTAAGATGCTCGTCTCACAATCGAAAGGTTGTGGGTTCGAGTCTCACCTGTCGCTACTCTTCGCCCGCGACCAATCGGCGTGAGAGATTGGCGACGCTACATGACTCAACGGTCGACGTGTCGTAAAACCAATAACCAACCAACCGACACGTGTGTACCATACCCAGAAACGCAACAAGGTAACCGTTACGTCATCACGATCATGGACTTGTTTTCTTCTTGGCCGGAAAGTTTTTGCACTAAGCGAAAGGATGCCCATACTGTCGCGAAAATCCTTATGGAAGAAATCATTCCACGCCACTCATGTCCACGCGTGGTACTTTCGGACTTAGGAACATAATTTAGAAATGCCGTTGTAGACGAGCTGGAAACCTGTTTGAATATTCGCCATATCGCCACCAGTTCATATCGGTCGCAAAGTAACGGACGCTGCGAAAGGTACCATAGGTGTAAAAACGACATATTGGCAAAAACAATCAACAAAAATCAAGATGATTGGGACACAAAGATTCCCGCCACTCTTGTCGTCTATCGGACCGCTAACATTGGAAGCTCTGGAACCATTTCGCCATTCTTCACACTGTACGGCAGAGACCCCGTTCTCCCACTGGACAATTTGTTCCAGCCTAAAATGAAGTATTACGGAGAAGACAATGTCCCAAAAATGCTGTCTAATTTACATGAAGCGTACAGCCATGTAAAGGCACACATTGTGGAGAGCCATGAACGGAACCGGGAGTACGCAGACCGAAAAGCCAAGCCGCGAAATTTCAAAATTAGAGATCCCGTGTATTATTATGACACAACGGTACAACCTGGCACGTCGTCAAAGTTCTCGTTGCCGTGGAAACCATACTTTCGGATTGTGAAGCAGACGAGCCCAGTCAATTATGTGATCAGAAATCAGACCTCCGGTAAGACCCGGTTGGTGCATGCCCAGAAACTACGGCTAGCCGACCTGAACACAGCATGGGAACCCACCAAAAGACCACGACGAACCGGTGAACCTGAAATATTTAGAGAAAACCTCAAAGGTAGATGGTACTATCCCTGAACGAGTGCAGCCTTTTAGGTCAGCCAAACGGGCCGAGGCCGGCCCTGACTACAGTCCCTGTGAGGATTGGACCATGGTGGATTGCTGTTTAGGGGCACGCCGACAGCAAGGTCATTTTGTGCCCATTATTGGATTGGCCCATGGACGTATGCAGCCCACCGAGAACAAAGGATGATGAAACCGCTGAGTTGACAGAGCCCGTGCCTGGCTCGGTGCAGCCACCGCCGGTCGAGTCAGACCTGCCAGAGAGATCACCTCTCACCCAGTCAGCGGATGTAGCTGAGCCCCCACCGGTATCGAGTGATACTGAGACAGACATTCCTTCTCTCTGAACCAGTTCAGAAAAGCAAAAGGCCGTAGCCGTGGACTAGTGAGTCAGACGACGACGCCCCATTTTCGGAACCAGCGGAACGAAACAAAAGACCACTTCCCTCTATCAGCGATTCAGCGATTCAGAGGACAATTTACCCCTTTCAGAATTAGCAGAGCGCCTAAAACGACCCTTACCCGTGTCCAGTGATTCAGACCCTGAAACTTCACAATTACAATTGGCGAAACGTTCAAAACCTCCAATCAGCGAATCGGAAGATGAAATTCCGCTTTCAGAATTAGCAAAACGCTTGCAGGACTCGACTGAAAGCCCAGTGAGGCCAGTCCCTGAAAAACGACTTTTGGTGGAATCGTCGTCGATGAGGATCGTCCTCCATGCAAACTTCAACTTCACGATGACTCCGCTACTTCCACGGATTACGAAGCTGATGTCGACCGAGTCGACGTCACGCCTAATAAAGCTAGCGTCTTTGCAAGCTTTGTGGAGATGCAAAATGATTCAATGATGAAGCAGTTCATATTACAAATGATGATGTTTCAATCGACGCTTAAATAACGGCTCTAGTAGATATGTCGTCGAAGTGTGCCAGTGAGTCGCTTCATGTGAACATGTAACTGTATTGTTGACGCAGCGGCGCCACAAACGGTGACGGAGTAACGCCACCTACCGGCCTGATTGCCGATGTGGACGTGGTGCGTGCAGCACCTTGTGATGGAACCCCATATGGGCGTAATGATGTTGATGTGACGTTGTGACGTCACCTATCCTGATGTCTAGTGTGACACAGGTCTTTGATTTTACAGAATGTCGGTGGTCGAAATCATTCCCATCCTATTATTCCTTATACTCAAAACTACCTACGGAACTCTGTTCTTGCCACGTGGTGTACTGTACTCAATCCATGAGATCTGGAAAGTGCACATGCCTCTTCGTGCGTATGATGTGCCTACAACGCTGAGCGACATGAACCACACGCTACATGTGTTCGAAAAACGTATAGGATTATATCTCACTGATCATCCGCAATTTCCGTACTCCGACAACGTGAAATCCCAGCTGACCGAAAGCTTGAAAACACTTAGGACAAATTTAGATAATACGGTCCGGGCAGCCAACTCAATCAACCCGAACCATCATAGACAGAAGCGATCTGTCCTGCCCTTCGTTGGAAATGCCTTGTCCTTTCTCTTCGGTACAGTTACCGATGCCGACCTCGAAGCCATCCTCAGCCGACTTGATACCTTGGAAAACGATAAAGACAACATAGTTCACATTATCGGAGAAAATGTATCGATCATGAACCATACCAACGCGGAAGTACAAACGAATCCCGAGGCGATCAACCAGATCAGTCGTTTGGTGAACAATCTGACCCACCAGGTATCAATTATGGAACGTACCAAACTGCAATACCTTGAAATCTACATTTCACTTGAAACCCAAATCACCAAGTTGACTGAAAACGCTAGAGCCATCATTCAACAAGCTATCAATCAAATTTCGGAATTGCAGATGCAACTCAGCCTTTTGACTCATGGCATCCTATCCCAATCACTGTTAAAACCAGCTCAACTACTCAAAGTACTTTCGAGCATCAGCAATGCCCTACCAAACGGTAAAGCTTTGCCCTACCGGACCGACGAACTCGAGGAGTATTACCGGATCATTCATACCTCATTGACCGTCGTGAACTCCAAATCCTACATGACGCTGCCCATCCCCATCATCAACCTTCCGGACCGCTTCAACGTGTTTGAAATCTTCAATACGAAACTGCCTGACCGAAACACGTCTTCGGAAAGTGTTTCGGATGCTTAAATTCAGCATGGGCGCTGTATAACCAATGCAGTTGATGCGCCCTAAAACCCAAATAACTAACTAACTCTTCGGAAACGAAATTTGAATCAGGAAACGTGAAGTTCTTTGCCATCAGCCAGGACAACAACCGCTTCATGGAGATATCTGAAGATATCCGCATATGCCTGCAACAAAAGTATCTTTCTGTCATTTCCACCGGGCCGAACAATTCACAGCGACGACCGCGTCCTGTGTGAAATCACTGTATCTGCGTGAGATCGACGAAATTAGCACACAGTGCAAAGCACTCGTGTCCTTCAAAAGTACCCCGACAGCTTTGGAAGTCGAACGAAACCTTTGGCTGATCATCTCAGGATCAACGGTGAACATTCAAATGGTTTGTGCCAATGGCACTTCAGAATTCACCACAACCACCCCTGCACAGTTGGTGCACCTGAGAAATGGATGCTCAATCCTTTCCAAGTATTTTCGGATCTCCACGACCAGCTCAAAATCATCCTTTCTGGATATCAACCATGTGAACTTCTTGCGTTCACAGCTTGACCAGTTAGTCGAGCTGACCGAGCAGACAATCCGAACCCAGCTACCTAGCCTTGACAGCAACTCCGAGACGGCAACCCTGTCGATGTTACCTGACCTCGACATCCCAATCTCCCGCCTCAGCTATCAACTGCAAACAACACGTGACCTCCGTTATCATACAGTGTTAGGACATTCGGCCTTGATCATCCCAGTGGTACTGATGTTCGTAGCCGCAACAGGTGTTATCATGTATTGTCTGATGCGCCGCAAACATAGTTCTGTTCCCGCAAATCGCACACCACAACCTTCAACCCTTCAACCCCTCCCGCTCGGTGAAGACATCATCGTCATCCGTCCTGGCCCTGGGCCAACATCAACACGACCTGACAATCGGGCGTGACGAGTCCGTCACGCCAGTTGCCGCAGGACCGTCGATCGGACACGCCGCCGCCAGACGCCGCCGCAGCACGCCACCTCACACCGACTCCCGCAGCCGCCGACATGAGCCACGAGATATCTCGCGTCATTGCGGCCAAGTGGAGCCGCGAGGGCGTTGAGTACCTGGTTGAGTGGGAAGGCTCCTCGCCAGAAGAACGAACATTGGAACACGGCATATACATGCCGGACGATCTGCTACGACGATTGGCGATCGCCAGCGCTCCCTGCTGTTTGCGCTCGGGGACGCGCTCCCCAGCGATCGCTACGGGCCGCAAGGGCGCCCTGGACCGCGTACAGGACACATACGCCCTGGATCGCGTACAGGGAAGCCGAACACATATCAGCACCACGAGGAGTGGTGCCAAACCTGCGGCCACTCGCTGCTGCACCAGCTTGGAAGCCTCTGCAGGGCAGCCGCCTCATCCGGCCCCTGCGAGGTGGACCGGTCGGCAACCGCCTCACCCCGCCCCGGCAACACAAGCCCACCGGCGGCCGTACCGGCGGACCCGTCCGACAGTTGGTCCGTTGGCGCGGAACCAACGGGCGCCGCTGTCGCCGACGCCGTCGCTGACAGCGTCCTCGATGGCGAGGGGCTGCCAGCGCGCCGCCCTTGACGGTTCCGAGGGAGAGCCGCGCCACAACCCTCCGCCGCGCGCTGTGGCGGCATTACAAATTGCGTCGAAACCGGCGTAGCGAGTAGGCGGCGAGTGGTACAGAGTGACATGCGGTAAATGCCGCAGAGCCGAACAGTGAGTGGCCGTCGAGTGTCGCACCCAGGGCGGCATACGGTCTGCAGCATGGCCAGGTCACCCATGCTCAGATACTCCCCTTCCCGATCCGAACTGAACTTACGGCAGTGCGCGCGCGACAGTGATCGCCAAAAATGTCTGCGGAAAATTGTTTATGTGTTTAGTATAATAGGAACATTGTTTAGTTTATTAACATGGATCAGGGAGTGGATAACCCTTAAAACCTCCTAGACTAACCCACGGATAACCGTGTGTAATCTGAACTTGTATTAAATTGTTGTCTTATCGTAAGTGTTTGTTGATTCGTATATGATTGTAGAAGGCCGTGATTTGTCTGAGTGGAAGCTCAGAATTAATCTGTGAATTGATCCGATCTTTTCGGACCTCAGTTGTGATGTAACAGAGTTCATATCAAATTATACGTTTGGCTGTCCCGTAACTGTAATTGATATAATCCCGTAAGCCTACCGATTGTAAAAGTATATCGTAAATGTAACATCTCTATCACCCCTAGAGGCCGGCTAACATCCGCCATCTCGAAGGCACTAGATCATTCTAGAACCGGAGGTGACGTGAAAGGGGCGTTTCTGGCCCTTCAACCAATGAAAAGCCGGGGATCTTTGCCGGTGACCGGCCGCACGTCGGGCGACCGGGAGTCGCTACTGGACACTCAAGGCGAGCGGACCTGTGTTTGACGGTCCGGCGCGCGCTAACTTCCCACCTAAATTCGGCCTCTAAATTCATAGAAAAGGCAATATCACAGCTTTCCTTCAGAGAAGAAAGTTCTGTACCACGTCTGACTGTCTCGTGTGTGCGTACGAGTGCTGCAGTGCAAATACAGGCAGCGGTAAGGACATTGGTGCTTTCACAACCGGGTTATCGAAACGCGAAGGTCATTAGACTATCACTCAAGCCAATATAGAAACTTTCCTACATCACCTTCAACTCACACTGCTCTGGGTCCCTGACCACATGGGGATTCCGGGCAACAATCGGGCGGATGAGCTCGCTCGTCGAGCCATCGACCTCCCACCCACCCCTAACCTCCCAGTTCCCCCCTGTGACCTTTTGTCCCTCATCAACCAATTATTAAACACATAACTCCAGGCATGCTGGAACCACAACACTACACATTTACACCACATTAAACCCCTTCTCGACAAATGACCCTCTTCCCGACAACACATACGCTCACATGAGATCCTCCTTGCCCAACTCCGACTCTGGCACACAAAACTCGCACATGATTTCCTCTTCCGCCAACTTCGCCGCGCTCCGCCTTGCCAAACATGTGATGTAAATAACTCTGTGGAACATTTCTTACTTATTTGCCCTGCCTATGAATTACAACGTCGCCCCCTTCTATCCTACATTGCCCAACATCGGATTCCACTTTCACTGCCAAGCCTTCTCGGCGACAAACACCCGGAGCTCATTGAGCTACTATTTACATTCTTGCACAGCACCAAATTTGAGGAAGTAATTTGAAGTCAAACGCTATCATCTCCGTCGTCGCAAAACACATACATATAGGTTGTATCACACTAGGTAGGCAGAGACCGATCCAATTTGGCCATAACGGACGGTTCTCCATATAAATTGTGCTTGGTTTTTTACCTACGGGTTTTCCAAGCTGCTTGGTTTTTTTTTCATCTTCTCAGGCTTTTCAAGCTTTAACTCAAACATACACCTACACATACAAGGTCGGGTCCGACGCCCACGACTCGCCCTGGGCGTCGGGCCTCCGCTTCGTTTTTCAGGTCGCAGGTGGGCAGTGGAGCCTCTCCGCAGGTTACGATGCTGCCCACCCTCCAAGTGTCCTTCTAAGTGTCGTGTATGTATGTATGTGTATGTTTCACCTGTGTATGTATGTATCGGCCCTTACGCCACGTTCCTTGCTTGCCGGCGTCTCATCTTTCCTCTCTTTCTTATTTGATATAACCGGATGCCACATAAGCCGGATTAACGTAACTCTTTCCTTAACGTAGCATATCTCTAGCGGATGGCACTTTGCCTCTGCTAAAGATGGAAAATGCAGTAATCAATAGCATGTAGACATTATACAATATTTTAGCTTACAAGACAAATAAAAAAAATTCAATTAACAATTGGTGTGAAATGTGAATTGCAATGTTCATCAGCAGCACCATATATTACCAAACATAGCAATTTCACTTCAGATCGCATATGCAGGCTGGGCAGCCCTCTAGCATATGCCAGCCGGTGATGCATAAGCATGAACCAAGCATACACAAAAACAAAGAAAAAGATGACAACCACCAAGGAATCAAATAAGATATATACAACAACTTAAGCTTGAACGTGAAATTTTAAAAAGACCCACCTTGTTCACATACAGATGAGTGTCACTATATTGGACAAGATATGTATTTGCCTAAAATAAACCTGGGTAACTACTAGGCTCAATGAACGAGAGAGAAATGTTGTCATGCCACGCTTACAACTATTAAAACAAAAATTATAAATTTAATCCGAGTTCTTGTTGGGGTGGCTTTATGAACCAGGGTCCTATTGCTAATCACAGCTTGTTGTGTAAACCCTGGCACCACCATCCGATCTATGTATTCCAGTTCAACGGCAGAATTTTGACCGAAAGTTTAACGTGTCGTCAACGCACCGACACGGCCGCCCGGTAGCTCGTCCCCGGCCTTATCGGGCCAGCTACCAACTGACCCTCCCAGCCGGGGGGGGCTAAATGCGAGCGCGCGAAGCGACTCGAACCCTGTGTCGCCAGGACAGGGGAGACCAGAGCAGGCCAGCGCTCCAACCAACTGCGGTATCGGGGCGTCAACTTAAATGTTTCGTTTCATTTAAAGTATACACATTTCGTATTTCATTTAAAGCATAAAAATATACACCCACCTAAAGTGAGTCGTTTGTTCAGCTCAGTGTGACTGCCATGCATATGCCAGTGCCCACTTAGGCGTCGAGCTAGGAAGTTGCAGACTAAGTGAAGCACAGCCATGGGGTGAGGTACGTAGGTACGTACGTAGGTAAAGAGATGTAGGCTCCGTAAAATTGTTGGTGTTGCCAACATGTGATTCAGCCACATCGCTTTCATGCAACGGCATGTATTGTTTCCATGCAACGGCTGCATGCACGGTACCGAAGGCTAAGTTTTAGAAGCATTAGTGTCGCATTGGCAACACCAAATATATAGGTATTCCATCAATGAAGAAAGCCTGCTGTACTCCGATATATTGAGCAACATATATTTTTGTATTTCTTTAAATGTTCTGCCGTCTCCAAATTCATGAAGTGAATACCAGTGTGGCGGTCACTGACGAGCGGTGTTCTTTTTGCAGACGGGGACTGTTAAATGCTCATACTGCTGCACGTGTTTGCATGCACGCCAGTGGCGTAACCAGGATTTCATCCAGGGCGAACATCTGAAGAGACCCCAACTTGCACTCCCTTAGAGACCCCAATTTTTCCCAAACTCCTCGAATTTCGGTCGCTTTGGTTCCAAAGAGCTCTTAAATCGGTATGTACCTATAGGCGTACGTATAAACACACACACACACACACACACACACACACACACACACACACACACACACACACACATACATACACACACACACACATATATATATATATATATATATATATATATATATATATATATATATATATATATATATATATATATATATATATATATATATATATATATATATATATATATATATTTACATATATATTTATATATATATATATAGATATATATATACATACATATATATATATATATATATATATATATATATATATATATATATATATGCATATATATATATATATATATATATATATATATATATATATATATATATATATATATATATAGGGGGGGCGCCGCCCCCTGAAATTTGAGGAGGCCCCTATCCGGAAATGCATAGGAAAAATGTGAGCAAGGAGGCCGACGAGACAGGAGATCATGTTGTCAAGGAGGCCCCAAGACTGGCAACGAGGCCCCCCGCAAATCTAATCAGGTCCCTATAAGATACGTAGGACAGATATTGGGAGGGGCCCCCAAGACGAAAACGATGCCACCGAGACGGGCAAGAAGCCACCCAGGTTAGACAAAAGGCTTCCGATGGGTGGCAGAATATTCTTAATTTCAAAAACGAGGCACTCAGGATGGAAGAGGTGGAACCCTACAATATAAAATAAGGAATGATAGGACATATTTCTCCGGACGCCAGAAGGTGCCCAAGATGGGTAAGATGGTCTCCGCAGGAATAAGAGAAGGCCACTGAGACCAGCCAGATGAGGCCCATATTTTGGCAGAGGAGGACCCTAGGAGAGAAGATTTCGGACTATGACGCAAAAGCGCCCTGCTAAGAGGATAATGAGGCTCCAAACACATGAGGCCTCCAAGGCCTCATGTGTTGATGAGGCCTTCAAGATGTGAGAGGAGGCTCCTAATTTGAAAAAGGAGTCACCTATGAGAGGATAGGAGGCCTCAGAAATCAAGAGCGTGTCAACAATTGGCACGGAAGCCCCGAGGATTGCAAAGGAGGCCCTCAGGATTGCAAAGGAAGCCCCCAGGATTGCAAAGGAGGCCCTCAGGATTGCAAAGGAGGCCCCCATGATTGCAAAGGAGGCCCCAATACGGGAAGAAGGCCCCAGAAAATGAGAGGAGGCCCTAAGACGGAAGAGAAAGCTAGTGGATATGAGATGAGGTTTCGGAGACGCAAAAGCAGGCCCCAAAATGAGTAAGGTTCCACCAAGATAGAAAAGGATGATCCAGAAACGTGGCAGGAGGCATCTAATTCGGAAGAGGACTACACAGGATTGGAAATGAGACCCCATGATGGTCAAAGAGGACCCTAAAACAGGCGAGAAAGACCATTAGATAAGAGGGATGGCTCCCAGGCGAGAAAGAAGGCTCCAAGACGGGTAAGAAGGTCCCCAGGAGATGACAAGGCAACTGAGATAGGAAAGGGTGCTTGTAATTAGGAAGATGAGGCACCTGGGAGAGAAGAGGAGTCCCAGGAGATAAGAGGCCACCCTTAAAATGGGCAAAGATCTAATCAAAACACAGAGCAGGAGGCTCCCAAGACGTGACAGGAGGCCCCTAATTTGAAAAAGAAGTCCTCTAGAAGAGAAAAGGTGGCCCCTGCCGGACTCGAGAGGAGTCCCTCAAGACAGAGTAGGCGGTCTCCGGGGCCGAATGAGGCCCTGAAGACCGGAAGGAGTTCCCAGGAAATGAGAGGAGGCCCTTATGGAGTCACCTATGAGACATTGTTGGTTGGTAGCCGGTATGGAAGAAGTTGAGGTTTCCAAAATTGAAGATCCCCTCAAGACGGGCAAGCTTTGCCAGGACAAAGGAGGCCCACGAGGCGTGGCTGGAGGCCCATAATTTGGCAGATAATGCCCCTGGAGCATGACAGGATGTCCCATGCCATGCTAAAGGGGCCCCACGATGTAGGAGGAGGCCGTCCAAGACGGGAGAGGAGGGCCATTGAATATGGAGGAGGGTAGGACACAAGAGGATACATCCAAAACCGGTAAAGAGGCTCCAGGAAATGAGACGAGACCCCTAAGAGGCGAGAGGAGGTCTATAACTTGGAAGAAGAAGTCCCTAAGAAATTGTAGGAGTCGTGCCGGGGTACTGAAAATTGCGGTATGGGCCCAAAAAGATCCGGCTGGTGCCCCTGAAAATCCCGCTGAGTCTGGGGTACCACAAATTCACGCCCGGACCATGAAAATCGCGCTAGGGGCACGACAGGTCGTACCGTTCCCCAACAGTCTCATTGGGACACAAATGAAGCCGGGGAAGCGAAAAACAATCCGGACATGGATAATCACCCTGGGACCCCAATAATGGCGCCAAAAGCTTCCAAAACGTATTGGAACACCAAAAAGTGTCGAGGTCGCTAAAACTAGCGCTATGGATCCAAGCAAATGACGTTGGGATACAAAAGATTACATTGGACTAAAAAAAGTCGCATCGCAGCCCTTCAAAATCACACTGGGGGCCCAAAAGATCGCGTCGGGCCCCAAAAAGTTGCAGCTTCCCCCAAAAAAATAAATTATCAACCGGAATGTCACTCTGCGGCCTCAAAACTCGGGTGAAAGTCCCCCAAAAAACCCTTGGGCACCGAAAAAAACGTGTCAGGATACCGGAAAAAAATCGTGCCTTGGCCCCAAAAAGTCGCGCTGGGGCCACCAAAATTCGCGTCGGTCCACCAGAATTCGCGCACGGGGCTCCAAATAAATACGGTGGGCCCCAGAAAACTCGCTCCGAGGCCCGAAAATCTGCAACAGGAACCGCCAAGATCGCGTTAGGGCCATAGCTAAGCAGAACGTGCCCCGCAAACTCGAACCGGTCCCCCACAATTCCCATCGGTAGGCCCAAAAATTTGGTCTGGGCATACAAAATTCACGTCGGGGCTCCGAAAAATTGGCGCCTAGGGCCCCACATAAGCACAGTGTGACCCCAAAAATCGCATCGGTATCCGAAAAGAAATATAGCCGGAGCCCTCCAAAATATGGAGGGGTTCCAAAAAATATATGTCCGTGTCAGGAAAATGGCTCTGGAGCACCGAACATATCATCAGGTGCCTTGACAAATCGCGTACGGCCCCGAAAAACATATCGGAGCTCGAACAAAATCGAGGTGAGATGCAAAAACATGGCACCAGGGGCTCGAAAAATGAGACCGGGATTCGGACGTTAAAGAAAATTCAGAAGAGATCCACAAAATCACGTTGAGCCCAGAAAACTGGCCTTGGGTCCCCGGAACCACGCGCCTGGGCGCGATAATTCGCGCTGGGGCCCAGAAAATTCGCACCGAAGCACCAAAATCGTACTGGGCACCACAAATGCGAGTCAGAAGCCCCAAATAAACACAGCGGAACCCTACGAGCACAACGGGGCCGAAAATGCAAATAGCCCTCCAGAGTCCCGTAAAAAGCGACATGGCCTTAAAACATGCATTACAGCCCTAAATAAACATGCCGGGAGCTCTAAAGGAAATACACCGGAAGTTCTCAAGGCATACAGGTGCCATGCGACCGCACAAGGGCCCGAAAAAGAGGCTGGGGACGCAAAAAGCAACATGGTCCCAAAACGAACAAAAAGACCCGGTACTAAATAAACATATCGTGATCTAAATCAACTAAATAAATAAACTACGGGCACTAAATAAACACAACAAAACCCTAAAACGAGCAGGGGTTTCGAAGATGTGTTGGGCCCCTAACAAAAATGGATTGGAGTCCTAAGACCCATCCGTAGACAAAGAAACACGAAACGGGTCCAAAAAATAACACTGAGGCACAGCCCCGGTTCGGTAGCCAATCTGGGAGCATATTTAAGCAAAGATATGTGGTGCATCAAAGCTCAGCGGGCATCCGCATTTTTAACCCGCGCACGTCCGGGGGGGGGGCAGATATCTGCCCCCCCCTGCGGTTTTTCCTAGTTTGCCGCCATACTAATCGGGTTAGCAAGGCCAAACCTCGCATGGCTGCTCATTGGTCTTTTGCGCATATCCTCAGAAATTTTTGACCCTGGGTCATCTCAAGTCAGGTCACCAGGTCAGGCGAAGTGACCTAACGTACCTCCGAGTTCTAGGTGGCATCACTCCCACAGTAATTGGGCGATTGATTTCAAACTTATATCACGTTATGATCTTATCAGGGTCTATAACATGTATATCACGGTTTTTTTCGTAGCGTTGACCTGAAGTCAGGTCGTGGCCATGGCCTACCCATTATAGGTCTATGGAAAAATATACAAATGTTTCCTGGTTACATATTTGCTCTCGGAATGACCTCCAACCGTTATGGCGTGTAGTTGGAAGCTATTCGCAATGCTATCGCTGACATTTTTGCTCAGTGGCCCCACCAAGGTCAGCTGAGGTCACCTGAAACCACTAGCACATTTCTGCGCATTATATCGCAATGCATTGAGCTAGAAGGCTGAAATTACCGTCATTGTGCTTGTATCGCCCAGACGTGTCGATTGATATATTACATGACCTCCCTACTCTACCCTATGACCTTGACCTGAGGTCATTGTTTCGGTGACCCATCTGTTGACCTGACCTTAAATTACACAGCGTATGTCGATAGCACATTTCAAGGGCTGTCGAATAGCATTTGCAGTTTGTTTCTATCTGTTACAGGTCCTGAGATATGTGCCAATATCTGAGGGTCCCACCTGATCTGGTCGAATTTGACATATGATGACCCAGTGACGTAAATATTGATCTGAGCGAGAAAATGACCAAAATACTTTCGATAGAGCTTATCACTAGCTATCCAACGCCGTTTTCCGTTTGTCGCTACCTAGCATAGTTATCGAGATCTTAGGGGAGCAGACATCTGCCCCCCCCCCCGGACATGCGAAGTTGGCGCGGACCGCCGGACGTGCGAGTGTTAACAACCATAAAATGTGGGATGAAGGGTACTAATGATCGAACTTAATAAATCGAATTTTCGCAGCGAACGCCCATACGAAGCATTCCATCACGTCAAACATGGCGCAAGTCTATCATGTGGCAGGAATTAGCAAAACGTAGGAGGCCTCGCAGAAACCGTAGCATCGCACGAAGTGTGGCGAATGCGCCGAATGCGCAAGATGGGTGTGCACGTGCACGAACGTTGCCGTCGTGGCGACCGGGCGCTATGAGCTGGAATGTCTGAAATTGGGAAATTTTACATTTTAAAGTGACTGCGCAGGTGTAATTTCAGCAGTGTGAGGTGGCTTATCAAGGGATACCAAAAGAAAACCTGCGGACAGGGTGGAGGAGTTAGGGTTGAAATCCTACGAATCAGAAAAAATAGTGGTAGATTAGGCCCCTCTACAGGACAATTCAGTTGGTCACTAATTATTTTATTTTAAAAGGTCCCCTTTGACAAAATAGTGGTCGAAATCCGAGGACTTTTTAATGGGGTACGTCGACCCCCTCCAAATACGTTTGCCCCTTGACGCAAATATAGGTACGCCACTGGTCCTCGAATAATTTTCAGAAGCATACGCCCATGGGGCCAAGCCGACATTGAGGGGGCAAATTCCCCCTCACAACCACACAGAACAACACCGATACCCCATATAAAATTGGAGGAATGATGTTTTTAAATGCACTTTCTTCCTACAAACTTGTCTTCTGTGATTACAGCCTGCAGGATTAGAGCTTCCCAGCTTCAATACCTTCTCAACGAAGTCATTTACAAAACTGTACAGCACAGCGAAAACCATAGGCGTGGCGGCGTGGAATTTGAAGGATTTGCGTTATTTATGCATTGCCATTGTTACATTGTTGCATTGTCATTTATGCATTGTTGTTCAATGCTTGTTCTTGCCGTTAATTTATTCGCTGAGGATTTATTCTTTTAGCTTGTGTGCCAGGTGCCTTGCAGCCAGCACCAAATGTTATACAAATAAATGAATCCCTAAGATGGCGATCAGAAAACAAACTGCATCAACTTTTCGTTGTCACCTTCGCGAAATTGTCGTCCTAGGACTGAGAAATGATCATTTGAGCTTGCTTATGACATCAAGCTGATGGGAATGACTGATGAACAGTAGTGATGAATCTAACTAAATTCAGTTAGACTTGGTGGATATAGAAGTGGGTTGATCAATGAGAGATATCTTTAAGATATGCTCAGCACCAGCCCCGCCAACTCGCTGCAATCTAGAGTAAGTGTAAGCAACCATATTGATCACTGGCATCATCGCATCAGCCGCCGGTCAGGCTCCAGCGTCGTCACAATCTACCGGCTTACAGAGTATCATTATTCTGCTCTACTCGAAGCATGATTGGTCAGTTCGTGTAGACAGGGATGGCGCAGTACATATTCTGGCGCAGCGGTCGATGCTCTGGTGTGGCGGCCCGCCGGCGGGCAGCACACATGCGTTGCTTGCTTCCGCCCGACCTAGATCACCAGTAAGGGATACAGGATCATGCTAATGGGCTTTTCGAAGCTTAGGAATATGGCTACATGTTGCTGTTAACTGCAGCTCTCAATATGGTGCATAACGAAGGATAAAGGGGGAGGAAACTGTGCCGATGAATACGCATGCCGGTGAATACAGATGATGTCACAACGTAATTGGGATGGCATAATGGACATACCTTATGTTGTATTAGCCGCCTTGATGTTGAAGTACGATCATCCGCAAATTGCAATCAACACGCGCACACACGAGCAGTGTCGAACAAAGTCCGGAAGATCCGAAGATGGACACATAAAATGTATTCCATAAGACGGAATTCGTTTTCATCAATAATGCCTACTATATTCCAAAATATAAATACATTATGGCACGAGGTGCTCATGTAGGTAAATCGCCGGCATCTCAGCATGCATGTCTCCATAGGGAATTAGGTGAAAATGCTTTCCTCAGCCCTCCTCTTGTTAGCTGGATAAGGATTTCCCTCCATGTTCACTCAGCTTCATATGCATTGAAACATTGCCTATCATGTTGTAATGTTTGTTGTGGCAATGGCACTAGCACTTACCTAACCAAATTACAATATTGTCAGATACTTCAGCTCTTCTTTTTGCTGACAATCGGAAAAAATCGGTGGAAGTTGTCGATTTAGTCCATGTCTTGTGAACCTCATATGGGTATATTTTCTGATGTACATTCAGCTGCTCATGCATTAAAATATTGTCATCACATGGTATTGGTTTTGTAGTTTTAATGTTGGTACTTGGCTGCCCAAATTGCAGCTATTTTGCAATTTGGGCATTGTTTAGCTATGTTTAGTCGAACATCATCTCTTTTTAGATATTTTGCATTGCAATTTGTATTCCAATATTTTTTTGTAATGATCTATACAAGGATCCGACTACGAAGATTGCCTGGTCGATTCATACCTGGATTACATAGATTACCTAGTAGAAATATGTCGCCAGTTATTTCAAACGACAAGCCACATTACTCCATCTACTGCACAGACGATTAGATCGATGTGGACGTGTGCAAAGCGGGCCTCCGGTGTCTGGAACGCCTGCACCGGCGTTCGGGTGTGTCGGTGCACCTTGGCGCGCTGGCACTTGACGCTGGGGTGGTGCGTGACGCGATGAGTCACCGGTACCGGCCGCGAGTTGGGCTGCGAGAGGCTTGGGTACTCAGCAAGCAGCCGCGAATACGACGACGTCGAAGCAGTGATGAAACGTAAGCCCAGTGAGCAGACTGAGGCCGGAGAGCCGCAGGCCACGACTTCACCGGAGGCGGTGCGCAGTTGCTGGTGCCGAACGTCGATGAGAAGACAGTGATGGGCCAGAAAATTGGCGCCGAGAATGGGCGTAGCGATGTTGGTCACCAAGAACGTCCAGCGGTGGGCTTGCCCGTCTTCCAGGTAAACTTCACAGGCGTAGTGGCCATTCACTTGGATGCAGGTGCCATTGGCCGCGGTCAGGTGCAGGTTCGGAGTGAGGGTGACGACAGCACCAGAAGGGAGAAGAGATGGCGGCAGAACGCTCACCTGGGCGCCAGTGTCCACCAGGAACGGCTTTGTGAAGCGGAGATACCGAACACAGAAGAGTTGCGCTGAAGGAGGTAGTCCTGATGTCGTGGGCGCTGATGGCGTCAGGCTTGCTAGTTCCCCCGCCGACCAGCTGCAGGATGCCTGGCATTTGTGGGTCGCGGCACCCCAACGGTCGTGGTACCAGCATAGACCGGTGGTAGACGGGGTCGCTCGGTCGCGGTGGCTGCTGAATGCAGAACGACCACGACGGCGGCGAGGCGGCGACGACTCGTGGTCAGGAAGGCGGCGACGATCACTGAACAGCTCTGCTTCGAGGCGGTTGTTGAATGCTTCCAACCGGTTGACGGTGGCGGTCAGCGCCAGAATTGCCGCTTGCAAATCCCCATGCAAGTCCGGCATGACGAGACGGCTGCGACGGCTTGAATCACGTCGGGCCGGCTGCGACGGCTTGGATCAAGTCGGGACGGCTACGACGGCTTGAATCTCGTCGGGGTCACCAATTGTGGAGTCGGGAGTCCGCTCAACACTTTAACGATGACAAGGCAAGTTGCCACTCACGCGTGATCCATCGCGCGTGAGAGACAGAACAGTAGCGTACGTGTTACAATTTGAAACGGGTGTCTACACTTCCGCGATCCAAGCGCCGCGGGGTGGCCGAGCTCCAGCGCGCCTGCGCAGGCCGCAACTCGCCGGCGAGGGGCAGATACTGCACCGCCGTGCCCACGGGCTACGGCGCTGTGCTTGTCCGGCGGGGTAAATGTGCGCAGCGTTAGCGCCATCACGCCCAGCTGGCCCGCGTGCCGATGATGCGGTCCGCAAAGTATTATGATATTTGTGATATGATATTATGATAGTATTTGTGATTCGTCCTCACGAGGAACAAATCCACAACTTGATAAAAATGGACGTTGATTATTGGTTGAGCATCTCACGTAATGATTGCAACCACGAGTGTAGACATAATTTTGAAACTATCTGGGCCGGAGCCCTCTTACTTCGCCTTCAACCCAGTCACTTCACGTGCAACTCCATATGGAGATATTGAGTGCCCGAACGGATGGTATAGATTTGGGGTTATTTTGTCTACTAGCTTCATTATCCTGTGCAGTGGTGTACCTATAAGTTTTCTATATGATGACTAGTCCGAAACTAAAAATGAACATAAAAAGTGGTAAGTGGTTTTCCTTTAACATAAATAAGGTATCCAACAACAGCCATGTGCTAGTCTCGAGAAACCGGTGAGATCGGACTGTGCTCAGAGCCAGCGCTAAGTGTGTGTTAACGTATAAAACTAATTTTCGGTAGCGCTCTGAGTATCGCCGTGCATTTTACTACTTGATTCTTGTTTACCTTGTGGTCATTTCAAGAACGTTTATCTCCGAGATAGTATAATATCGCATGAAGACATTTAACATAAGGTGTGCTTCTGATTCCCATTGAGCCGAGAGTCCCGAGAGTCTCATGCGAATTGAATGGCCTTGAGCCAATATTTGCGGGTTACATGTACTGGCACCAGGACAATATGCGTCATCTAATTTTATTTTCATTCATGAACTATGACCAATAATAAGATAGGGAAAGACCGAACACCATTAACACATCGTTAGTTGATACCCTTCAGAAACTTGATCCAAGAGTGCTGATGCTTTTTAAAGCTTTCGCCTGCATATAATTTATTCCAAAAGTTTCCTTAAGGTGGACGCATGAAATAGTTTCCATCCCGATGTTGGTGGCAAAATATTCCACTCAGTGCCCGATTTATTCAGTTTGTCGCCCATGAATATCATACCACACACATTCACAATATCATACCACACACATTCACAATATCATACCACACACATTCACAAAAGTGCGTCTGTTCCAGTTTGTCAGTGCACAGTTCACATTTGACATGCGGTCTACTTTTTAGTGAAGAGTCCAGCATAATGTCATCATGCGCAAAGCGAAATACGTCGAATGTTCCATACTTTTGTAAGCGGAGTATTCAGGAGAATCTTTTTTTTCTGGCACCGTTGTGGCTATTTTATGGCTCTCACGCGATTGTTCCCGTTGTGTGATATGAATGTGTGATACCTGATACGGAAATCTATATCTTAACGATGTATTTTCTCCTGCGTGTGTAAGATAACCATTCAGTAGAGGTATCAGTGCGAGATGGGTGTGCTGTTGCTGTGTTGATGTTCCCTCGGTGTGAAGGTGTGTTGAACGCCGAATGAATGAGGTGTAAGTCCGTGATGTCTTACCCACCCGCGAGCGTTGACTCACAATAGTAGCAAACCGAGCCGACGTCCACCGGCATGCCGCTGACGCCCGACCGGTAGCCGATGTTGAACGAGAAGCCGACCAGGTCGGTGATGTTCTCCACCTTCCTGGTCAGGTAGACCTTGTGGTGGGCGATCACGCTGCCCTCCTCCATGGTGAACACTTCGGCGGCAGCGTACCACGGGCCCAGCACTCGTCGGAACACTCGGTCCAGCTGCGCATACAGGAGCTCTCCAGACGAGGCGCGCCTCAGGCTCGGAGCACAGCCGGGCACAGCGAGCAGGGGGAAGTGTGTGCCATCATCACTAGGGAATACATACCTGTACGTGATGCATCCAAAGGTCAAGCTCCGAGGTCATAAAACATTTGTAATCCCAGATGTGTTCTTTTGTTATCACATGTCTATTATGGGACTAAATATTGAATGTGAAAGATGCACTAAGTATGTCGGCGTTTGATGAAGCATTGATCTTTCATCTTCTCATAGCATTTAACGGACTCGTATTTTCACATCTGAATGGTGAACACTTCCCTGCCACCATCGGTATATATATATCGGATATATCGGTATGCACGGCTAAGACGTTCACTGATTTGTTGGTTGTTTGTTTTGTTTTGCCTTGCAAGATGCATACTGGGATTTCATGCCAGAAATCAGGCTTCGTGGCATTGAGTTCACCACTGTTATCACTCCGCTGAGGTGTGAGCAGTGGTAACACGTAACAGATGAGAACTGTAGCCACAGGCTGGAACTGTTGTTTTCCCATAGATGTATCGGGAACTAATAAGCAGATACCTAGAATCGAAGCTGCGATGAATTTAAATCTACGGTATTATGACTATGCACCCCCCATTTGGTGACCCTCTCGGTCAATTACAGATCAGGTCAAGGACACTTATTTCAAAAGATTTTGTAACGCATGTGTCAGATCATCAAACAGGCGCAAGAAAGGTTTCCGATTCCTCATGATGTCTATCAGATATCCAAGCGGCTCAAAATGGGCAATACCTGATGTTTTTGTCCCGGGTCATACCAGGCCAGGGCCAAGTTGGGTCAACCACCGTGATGTTTTTCTTATCGCGTTAGAAAATGTGCATTTTGAAGCCCAAATTACATCACGAAATCCCTTCCAGCACAATCCCCAAAAGACGTAGCTGGGGGTTGAGACCAGCATATCATCTGCTCTCATTAGTTGCAGGTGAATCACTGAGTGGCACATTTGATCACAGATGACTGAGATAATACAAGCATGTTTCATGTAGTTGCAGCACAATCTACACAGTATGCTTACAGAGAAACATGGTGAATTCTGGAGGAGCGTTGTATTGACGATCATTAAAGCGTTGTATTCTTCACGAATCATATTTGGTTGGTCTGTAGGTTTTGTACCTGAGGTTCAAAGTGGATATGCGATGTGGTATTCTACAAACGCGACATCCCAATTACACAAGTAGTATCATACCTGCTCATGGATGTACTTGGTTGCCCGTTGATGTTCCACGGAATCCGGATATAAGAGAACGGTCCTCCAGATCATGTTCATTACTCTGATGGATCCAAACACGAATTAGGCTGGAAAGGAAGCACGACATTAATTGCCAAGGACGATTTTCAAGCATTTCATGACAGCATGATGTAATGTTTCGCACCTTTGGGATGGCTCATCTTGAGAGCATGGCACTGACCCTGCGAGTAGTTGGTGGTGATGGTGATGCGACTGGACCGCCGGTGCCGTCGTGGGATCGTCGGCGTTGGCGTATTCGTCGTCATCGACATCATCTCCATTGTCGTCACATTGTAAGTCGTTTCTGAGAACGCCCGCGAATGAAGTGTCGGCGAAGAATAAAACGGAACTGAGCCCGTTGGTGATTATTTCAGTTCACGATTGGACTCACACGTTGTCCATATGCAGTCTAGCTGTCTGATGATGGCAAGGGGCGTGTCAGAATTGTAACGGCATTTCCGGGCGCTGCCAGCTATACCAGCTGCATGAGAATCCCACTCGGTGTTTCTCACACGAACGTGCATACTGCAGTTCCGTCAGAAAGGCGTGTTCTCCATCTCTCAGATGAAAACTACACAGCTACAGAAGGGCTCTTGGTTATTTGGAATTAAGGGAACCTTACCAAAAGATGTGATAATCTAGCGCACAAAACATTCATTTTGGTATGTCGGAGCCCTCCGAAATATGCTACCGATGCGAGTATATGGCCTGAAATTCGATTGTTCACAGATATCAGAATATGCTTTCAGAATTAATGCTATGAGTCATTCGCTGGTACGTCCCGATATGTACGCATCATGTACTATTTCCATAAAACAACCTTTGCTCCTTTGAAAAGTATTGGCACGACAAACGTGCATGTCGCACCGTCAGGATTCCTAAACAGTGGGAGCACTGGGGTCTCTCATTGTCGCAGACGTGGCGTTGGTGGATAGCTGCACGATGACTAGTCTTCAGGGTGTGGTTTTATGGCATGCAATTTATTGTTGGTCTGTGCGTTCTAGCTCCTCCGCCATTTAGCATTCAAATAGGATGAAATTCCCGAGATGTCTTCCCTGGCTGGAAGTACGAAAACATGTGTTTCGGGTGCATAAGGGCTCTATGGATGATCTATTCAGTGGCACGGTCAAGGTGAATCCCCCTCCCTAGCAAGCAAAGATTCACTGGATGAAACAAGAAATTTGAGATTTTCACCATGCAAAACCAGAAATTTTCCGCGTGCCGATCGCGCCGAAAGCTTTCTCCATTTCGTGACATGTTTTGGCCGCCCCTTAAGAACGTCCTGGCTGCGCCCCTTGTCCTACTTAATAGCATAACAAGATCGACTGGCCGTTCTGGCGCCTAACGTGTCGATCCGTAGGAACAATTTAAAGAATAAATGTGTATTTTTAGTTTTGGTGATATCAGCCGAAGTTAGACATGCTTCTTGTTCTCATGTTTTGGTTATGCACAAAATCCATGACAAAGCCTCACGGTGAAATGGATAAGTATTCACGAAAATACAACGCGGAAGAAATTAAACTTGCGTTTGCATTTTCCAAAGAGCAATTCAGCACATATTTCCACCGACGTCATTGGGCGACTTTAAGTCTTTACTATAGCGTTCCTGTCGTACTTTTGTTCTTGTTGACATTGCGCGGATTATTAGATGGTGTTCCAATATCTATCATCCTAAACATGGAGTAGAAAATGCCCTGGATCTCTAAAGATATTGCGTTTTCTAAGCAGTAAAATTGTCATTGCAAAGTCAACGTAGAATCCTGCGATATCCGTTCGAAATATCCTGGGCAGGTAGCAGCATCACTTCGGTGTTGTAACAGGGACGCGATGCTGGTATCGCATCGTCCCCAATCTCGCTGATCGGTATTGGAGCTCTGCCACCAATTAGCTGGCTGATCTCAGATTGTGCACTATTAAGCCCGGCAGGCTTTTGCAGCGATGACAATGCGCAACGGCAGAGGGCAATTTTCCATCCGTGTATCGTAGGTCTGCAGCGGAGCGGCCAGTGGTCATCAAAAGCGCTCATTCCCGGGCACGTAAGGGCGCGCCCACCTCCTGGCACATCCAACACCAGCAGTGTCCGCGTCCCGAGCGCAGACAATACTAGGAGCGTCCAATGCTGGGTACATACACTACCATCGGTGTCCACCCCGGGCACATCCACTACCATTAGTGTCGACCCCGAACATATACACTACCATCAGTGTCCACCCCGAACATATACACTACCATCAGTGTCCACCCGGGCACGTATACTACCATTAGTGTCCACCCCGAACATATACACTACCATCAGTGTCCACTCCGGGCACATACACTACCATCAATGTCCACTCCGGGCACATACACTACCATTTGTGTCCATTCCTGGCACATTCACTACTAGCAGTGCCCACTCCAGGCACCAACAGCTACCAACAGCGTTCACATTTGGGTACATACAATATGAGCAGAACCAAAATCTGGGTGCATGCCGTGCATGTGATCCAGCCGAGAGCTTTCTTCTCTTTAAAAAAAAAATATGGTCCGAATTTTTGCTGGGATGGCTTTATTAACCAGGGTACTATTGCTAAGCAGAGCTTGCTGCGTGAGCCGTTGCTCCATCACTCGATCCATTAATTCCAGTTCACCGGCAGAATTTTGACAGAGAGCTTAATGTGCCATCAATGCATCGACACGGCTACCCTGGTAGCCCGTCGCCGGCCTTATTTGGCCAGTTGTCAACCGGTCCTCCCAGCCACGGTCTAAATGCAAGCGCATGAAGCGACTCGAACCCTGTTTTGCCAGGACAGGGAGACCAGTGAGGGCCGGCGATCACACCAACTGAGCTACCGGAGGGGCAAATGAGCTCTTGTGATGCTGGACTTGGTGTGTTGCTGTCTATCTCTCGTGGATGTGCCTGCACCCACGAGTTAATAGGACGCCCACATGTCACTGCATTAGCACCCAACAAGCTTGACCAACCCGATGTATACCTGCTCAGAGCCAACAAACGGTCAGATTAAATTTCGAGATTGCTGGTAATGTTTATTCATGTTCCTGTTTCTGCTAGGACCAGCCCAGCTTAGAAATTGAACGCAAAACTGACAAGAGAAAAGTCCGCCTAGGGTGCCACCGCCACTGATGGTGCACTATAAATATTCCTTTCCACTGGCATACGCAATGCCATTCGCTGATACTACACTGCTCGAACTGATTTCGTTATTGTGTCTAATGCAGCAAGGCCTGCTGAACACATATGACCACCAAACATGGAAATACAATTAAAATAAAGTGACTATGTGTATTGCCAGCAACAAACACGAAGACGCCAAATCCGAATGGAGCCAGCAAACAGAGCGCACGGTATTTTACGACTAATTATGCAGGGCGTCCACATTTGTATTGCATTACACCTATGTAGGGAATAATGGACCGAAACTGCAGTTGGTGGGGGACCTACCACAGTTGGTAATAACTGGTGTACCGGCACCACATTTGGTGAGGGACGGGCATACCGATGCCACAATCTGTGGGGATTGGTGTACCGACACCGCAGTTGGTGATACCTGGTGTACCGATACGACAGCTGGTGGGGATGGGTGCACCGGCACCACAATTGGTGAGGATTGGTGTACAGACACCACAGCTGGCAATATCTGGTGTACCGGCGCCACAATTGGAGTGGATTGGTGTACAAACACCACATCTGGCGATGACTGGTGTACCGGTACCACAGCTGATGGGGACGAGCATGCAGATGCCACAGTTAGTGGGGATTGGTGCCCTGTCAGAACGTCTGCCCTTCATGTCAGAACGTCTGCCCTTTCTGTCAGAACGTCTGTCTGAATGGAAGCCTTATGTCGGCCGACTTATGCGTACTTCAGGGCTGACCCATGCTGACCCGCCCGTCCCTGGTATAAGGCCGTGAAATAATGCCTAGAAATTTGCCAATATCTCGATACCATGGAGTCATTCGTCATATCTTCCTCTGAACACAAATCAGCAGGTGAATCAAATAGTTTTCATCGGAACGCCAGTCATCAGGTGGATCAATTAGTGATCCTCGGAACACCAATCATCCGGTGAAACAACCAGTTGTCCTCGGAACACCATAATCAGGTGAATTAATTAGTTATCCTCGGAACACCAATCATCAGGAGAATCAATTAGTTATCCTCGGAACACCAATCATCAGGTGAATCAATCAGTTCCCGACAATGAAGCTAATCTGTGACTGAATTATGTAATTAAGCATTCCATGAGTGATACAAAATTGTGCTAAAACTTCGTGCTTCAGATTGCTGGATGTTTATACCTTCGCATATGCATGGAAAATTTGCAACGCAAAGGAAGGTGAGAAGCAGCTGAGTCATTTCGGTATGCTTTGGATAACCGAATTTTGGTATCCTTATATGATTTACTTTCAGCAAGGGCGTATGAGGCGTTCTAATTGGATCGCATGACATGACTTGGATCGCATTCTGCTTTGTTGCCATCGGATATTTGTATTTCTACCAATGGCGCACGCAATGGGATTTCGTTTGCCGTTGATGTAATCTAATTTCGCTACTGATATTTGACCTGATATGATACCGAGGCTGGCTTCATAGTGATATGTGTCCTTAGCTTAATATTAAAAAGGATAACAATACGGATCGTGTTCATAAATGCTATGAATAGATAGCCAATATTATGGCATATTTGCTACCTCTCGCATAGAGGAGCATATATATTAACTGTCATCTCTCTATGGTGGACAGGCGTTTCTACCGGATCAGAGAACCTGTTTTGCAAACTTGTCGTCAGCACCACTAACGCAAGACCAACAAGATTTACTGAACCTGGGACTGAAGTGTAACATCTATGGGAAACGTAGCCAACCTGAAAAGAAAGCTGAGTTAGAGCTGCTTTACCAGCAGATATGCCAACACCATAAAGAAGGAAACAACATCGCAACCCCCAATGCTCAAGAACAACTTTTAGCCAAGGGCACACAAGTGAGAGGAAACACAACATCTTGTTTGTTGACCCGTAGACTCCGTTAGGCTGCAAAGGAATTGCGAAACAACAATGGCATTATCATTAGACGAGCAGACAAATCCTCAATATTCGTCATTCTTGACCGGCGTGATTACTTAAAAAGGGTCAATGTAATCTTACAAGACTCACTCAAGTTCGAGAAGCTTAGTATAAATCCCGTGAAAATCAGAAAAAGGAGCTCAACAAACTTATTGACTTGGCCAACGCTGAAAATGGAGGTGTCAAGTTCCAAAAGATCATCGGTGACTACAATCCAGGATACTTGTATGGCAACCCTAAAACGCATAAAATATGTGCACCGGCAAGGCCAATCATATCACAAATTCCCACCCCAGCTTATCAAGTCGCAAAGCGTCTTAACACAATTAGTTCACCTCACACCGAAAACGTACTCCTTCATATCTTCTGATGAGTTCGTGGAGGTTCTGAAGGTCAAAGATAGGCGTGGAGTCTTGGCGTTCCTAGATGCTTCTCTATTCACAAATGTGCCCGTCGACGAGACAATTGAGATAATCATGAACAAAGTGTACCATCACACAAAGCTCACACCACCAAAGATACCTCAAACTGTACTTAAAAACATGCTTCAAATTTGCACAAAGGGGACACCGTTCCGCTGCCCAGAGGGCAAGCTTTATAGACAGATTGATGGTGTGGCTATGGGCTCGCCACTGGATGTACTTTTTGCGGAGAGTTACATGACTCACATAGAAGCACTCGCTATTGATGACATGGAACACAAACCGTACACGTATGTCCGGTATGTTGATGACATATTTGTCGATATACAAGACGACTGCCACTTACTCGCATTGAAAGGAAAGCTGGAAGAAAAGTCTGTTCTGAAATTATCAGTGGAATCATCCCATAACCATACCATACTTTTCTTAGATGTCAACATTGATGCCTCTAGTGGATCTTTCAAAACCACAGTACTTAGGAAGCCCACCGACACCGGGGTATGCTTGAACGGCGCAAGTGAATGTCCAGACAGATATCAGGAAAGCGTAGTCCGAGCATTCATACGCAGGGCACTAAAACACTGTTCTACATGGCCACTGATTCATCAAGAAATGCAGCGAATAAAACACATTCTGGTAAATAACAACTACGCAACGAGTGATATTAACCACCAGATTCGGCTACAATTGCATAAGTACTTCCAGTCACCACTTGGACAGCACCCGAACAATGCTAAAGGGAATCAGATACAGCTATTCTATCAGGGTCACATGTAATCCGCATATAAAACAGACGAAAAAGTATTGCGCACCATCATCGCTAGAAATTGTGTCCCCACTACACCACATGACAAAATAAATCTCACAATTCATTACCGATGTCTACGAGTCTCTGATCTCATCATGTGCAACAACTTGACTAAAGATAGAAGCATGCTCAAAACGACCAATGTAGTGTATGAGTTCCGATGCCCTATTGGCGACTGTGCGCGCCTCCCAGCCTCATCCTACATTGGACACACCACCACCACCCTATCTAGACGCATCACAATGCACCTCCAAGAAGGGGCACCACCACAGCACGCCATGTCGATGCACAATACGAAACTTACCCGATACATCATGATCAACAACACCACCATATTGACCCAGTGTCACAGGATACAAAAACTTAAAATCACAGAGGCAGTTTTCATCCGTGAAAAGGATCCTGCAATTAACCGGCAGCTGAACATGAGGGGCACGCTGTCTCTTTATGATGGACAACCACTCCTCCACCCCCCAAAGGCATAGGAGACTGCTACTGGCTATGTACTGTCTGTGCTCTTGGAAACTCGAGTGATAGTGTGCATCTACATTTGTTCATCCTTGTGTATATGTGTATCATTGAGAAAGTGTATAGCATGACCATTTAGTATATATATATATATATATATATATATATATATATATATATATATATATATATATATATATATATATGTGTGTGTGTGTGTGTGTGTGCGTGTGTGTGTGCGTGTGCGTGTGCGTGTTCGTGTGTACGTGTGTGTGTGTGCGCGCGCGCAAATATTTGCACCACAAAATTTCGTGTTCTACTACTTCCTGGGCAACAGTCGGATTTACTGACTTCAGTTGACGAAGTTTCGTTACACTTACAAATGCACAGCTAACACGTCTTCCACATTGGTCCCAACATATCACACTCCATTTTGTTATCCCCAACCTCATAACTCCTTTTACCATACCACAGCCGTGGTCAGAATATCTTTCCCAACATATAGCATTCCAAGACCCACTATTTTAAACTCGGAAAAAGTCAACTACAGATGGCGTTGAACGCTGTCCGTTGGATAGCCACATTAGAATATGACACACTCCAGGACATCCCCATAGTGTGACACTCCCCAGAACATCCCCATAGTGTGACACTCCCCAGAACATCCCCATAGTGTGACACTCCCCAGAACATCCCCGTAGTGTGACACTCCCCAGAACATCCCCATAGTGTGACACGCCCCAGAACATGCCCACAGTGTGACACTCCCCAGAACATCCCCATAGTGTGACACTCCCCAGGACATCCCCATAGTGTGACACTCCCCAGAACATCCCCATAGTGTGACCCCCCCCCCAGGACACATGCTCACAGTGTGACACTCCCCAGAACATCCCCATAGTGTGACCCCCCCCCCAGGACATATGCTCACAGTGTGACACTCCCCAGAACATCCCCATAGTGTGACACCCCCCGGACATCCCCATAGTGTGACGCTCCCCAGAACATCCCCATAGTGTGACTCCCCCCGGACATCCCCATAGTGTGACACTCCCCAGAACATCCCCATAGTGTGACACTCCCCCAGAACATCCCCATAGTGTGACACTCCCCCAGAACATCCCCATAGTGTGACACCCCCGGACATCCCCATAGTGTGACGCTCCCCAGGACATCCCCATAGTGTGACGCTCCCCAGAACATCCCCATAGTGTGACACTCCCCGGAACATGCCCACAGTGCGACACTCCCCAGGACATCCCCATAGTGTGACACTCCCCAGAACATCCCCATAGTGTGACATTCCCCAGAACATCCCCATAGTGTGACATTCCCCAGGACATCCCCATAGTGTGACACTCCCCAGTACATCCCCACAGTGTGACACCCTCCAGGAAATCCCACTGTGACGCTCCCCAGGACATGCCCACAGTGCGTCACTGCCCAGAACATCCCTACAGTGGGATGTTCAGTGGGATGACTCCCCAGGACATCCCTACAGTGGGATGTTCAGTGGGATGACTCCCCAGGACATCCCTACAGTGGGACACTCCCCTCTCACCGTGAGCGGCCAACACCACCAGAGCTATAGTCCCCAACGGAGGCATGCTGATGTCGCTGTTGTCCGCGATGCCGGTGACGGTGACGGCACTCACGGAGCCCATGTATCTTGATGGCGCGGCTGCCGATAGTCGCCACCCGCCGACAGTGAGATCCGCCGGCGACGGCTCGCGACACTTCTCACGCAAGTCAATGGACTGGCCGATTTTTACGGAGTAAACATATCGGCGTCGTCTCCACGGCCCGGCCAGTCGAGATGAATTATGCACGACTCGATCGAGTGCTGCTTATTGCAACGTTGGCGCCAAATCACCCTGAGGTGCCGGCGCGAGCTCACCTGGAGGTACTGGTCTGACCTGCTGACTCTATGATACTGGTCATGACACACCCTGAGGTGCCGGTGTGGGCTCACCTGGAGGTACTGGTCTGACCTGTTGACTCTATGATACTGGTCATGACACACCCTGAGGTGCCGGTGCGAGCTCACCTGGAGGTACTGGTCTGACCTGCTGACTCTATGATACTGGTCATGGTACACCCCGACGCAGGGCACATTGTAAGAAATTTACAGCTGGGAAGAAGGCGACGCGGACAAAATATGCAGGAATATGAATAAGTTGACCAGATTCGGCCGATTTTCCCCGAAAAGTGAAGACATTTTCAGATCACTGGTGACCCCCCCCCCACACCCAAGGAAGCACGGCAAAATAGTGCACTGACACGGGGATACAGGCACAGATGATACACAGACACGGAGGACAATGACACAGTGCCACGGATACTGGTGATACACGGACACTGGTGACATACGGACACCGATGACACACAGGCACGGGTAACACACTGACATGGGTGTCACACAGGCACGGGTGACACGCGGACACGGGTGACACACGGACACGGGTGACACACGGACACGGGTGACACACGGACACGGGTGTCACACGGACACGGGTAACACACGGACACGGGTGACACACGGACACGGATGACACACGGACACGGGTGACACACGGACACGGGTGACACACGGACACGGGTGACACGCGGACACGGGTGACACACGGACACGGGTGACACACGGACACGGGTGACACACGGACACGGGTGACACACGGACACGGGTGACACACGGACACGGGTGACACACGGACACGGGTGACACACGGACACGGGTGTCACACGGACACGGGTAACACACTGACATGGGTGTCACACAGGCACGGGTGACACGCGGACACGGGTGACACACGGACACGGGTGACACACGGACACGGGTGACACACGGACACGGGTGTCACACGGACACGGGTAACACACTGACATGGGTGTCACACAGACACGGGTGACACGCGGACACGGGCGACACACGGACACGGGTGACACACGGACACGGATGACACGGACACGGGTGGCACGCGGACACGGGTGACACGCGGACACGGGTGACACGGACACGGGTGACACACGGACACGGGTGAAACACGGACACGGACACGGGTGACACACGGACACGGACACGGGTGACACGGACACGGGTGACACACGGACACGGGTGACACACGGACACGGGTGACACACGGACACGGGTGACACGCGGACACGGGTGACATACGGACACGGGTGACACGCGGACACGGGTGAAACACGGACACGGACACGGGTGACACACGGACACGGACACGGGTGACACGCGGACACGGGTGACACACGGACACGGGTGACACACGGACATGGGTAACACACGGACACGAATGACACACGGAACATGACGGTAGCAGAGGATTTGTCAGGCATAACGTAGACTTGGTGTTGTATTTGTATTATCGTAACAATATATTATCGGTATGGATTTCGGATTGGATTGGATTGGGATAATTTTGACGACTTGGTGTGTTCGAACTAAGATTGGATTTGGAGCCGGTATCCAAACACATATATTTATGTTCTTCTTGCTGCTGCAAACCGCACCAAATATTACTCTTGAATTTGGCTCATGTTGTGCATGCATGGTTGGAACATAGAACGCACACTATTGGAGCTAGATTGGTGGGTCAAACATTCACTGGTATGTTAAGATCAGACATTTTAGGGGCGGAAGCCGGGTTAACATGGGAATGTAGGTTATCGTTCGAGTCCCTCAGAAGAGATAGGCAAGTCCAGTTATGGGGCGTGACCACGTTGCAGCCACCTTGGATCGGCCCGTCATTAATTCGCGTGAAGTTCAGCCACCACAAGAGACCAAACGTGTATGTGCACAGATCAGATCTGTCACCACAAATCTGCTCCTTCGCCGACATATCGTCCCCGCGTGCCAGTGCGGTTTGGACGGTCGACTGCAGTACGTGATCGACGTACCAGAACACACTGGACGGGAGTTCACTCGTCAATGACACGTCCCCACGGCAGTGTACCGACCGAGAACCGTTCCGTTCCGTCTTCATTAGCTTGCACTCGGAACGGCAGCCAAGGTGGAGACGATTCACCCTCCGGCCGTGCCGGAAGCAACGGCTGTCGAGGAGGAGCTGGAGCCTTGCTAAAGCCACGGGTGGACTCGCCGCTCCACTAACGAGTGCTGCCGCCTCAGTGATGCACGACAGCGTCTTTGTAGCTGTTTTCATCCGCTGAACGCACGTGGTCAAAGCGCGCCGACTGCTAGTTGGGGTCGGTCGTGGCGCTCGGGCATTGCTGGGACCTGCGGGACGAGTGGCTGTGTTCGCCCAGTGCCCAGCGCCAGCGCCGACAGCTAGTTAACGCCGCTATATCTGGATGTGCGGCTCGTTATCTTGCGTCGTACTGCTGCGCCAGTACTGGAGCGCACGTCATCACCGTCCAATGCTACTGATGCTGTCCACCCAAAAGATAAATAAAAGCCTGCTCGGAGCCGGATATCACCACACGGTGGCAGCCTGGCAAAATTCAACCACACACACACACACACACACACACGATGCGAGGTCAATGGGAACTAAGCCGTACTGACTCCTCACCAGAGGCTCTTCTAAGAATGACTGAGGGCCGAGCCCATCGGCGAATGCGGGACCACCATCCAAGTAAACCAGACTCCGCACCGCGCCTCCAGTGATGCTACGGCAATGGGAAACGTTTACTGACTGGGGTGGGCACGGCCTTGATGGGGGAAGGCCATGACTGGGCCAAGGCTCCACAGTTAGCGTGTTGGAAGAGATCGTGACGTCACCTCCGGAGGCGGCTCCAGCACTCCCCCACCCCCTCGGCCCCCAGCAGCCGTTCAATAAACCATCATGGTGAAAAATCCTGGCGACGCACCGGGGGAAGGGCAGTGTTTTCCAACATAGTGCATGCTAGATATTTAGGGTGCGTCAGTTGCCGTGGCTTTATTGCCCTTGTTCGCCCGCCCAGGCATGCGACATTAATATTTCGAATCCGTTATACTGAGGATTATCGCCACAGTAGACTTGGTAGGAGGAGCGTAGGTCAATGTCCTATGGCTTCGCTTCGAAATAATATACCGTGAAACCAGGCCTCTTTCCCTCCCATTTCTCTCTGAGCTTCTACTCCTTCGCCTATAAGTGCCCTTCTGGTCGTGGAACTAGGGCGGAGAGGGGTGGGGGATGAACCTTGAACCTAGAGGGGTGATGTGTAGGAGCGTCAATTTCCCAAAATCGTTGGGTGTATGGAGGTAGGAGTGCCGACATCGACTGAAGTGGCCCGCTCCTTGGGCCCATGCTAAAATTGGAATTATTGGGGAAGCCAACATCAAGGATCCAAATCTTTTGGGGCAAAAGGTGTACTAAATTGATGCCCATGGTCACGTGTGATCTACGTGTCACATTGTCTGAGATACAATTAGTCATGCACAATCAACATTAAGTGAGGTATAAAGCCTACTACCGAACCCCCTTGTGCATGTACAAACGAGTCTCAAGGCAAGCCATCACTGAATCTCCTCTAATTTTATGAGCGGATCGAGAAAGCGCTGAGGGCATGTGCCGCCATGCAAAAGTGGCACCCCCTCCAGCAGGGAAAGGCTCGAGGAAGGAAGGCTCGAGTACCCCCCCCCATCCACCAATTTTTTTCCGCCAAAGGCATCCATCCCTTCGAGAAAATGGCACCCACCAGTGCCGTGCCTAGGATTTGTCGAGGGACGAACAGATTTGATGAGCACCATCTTCCCCCATGTTTGAAGTTATCGAATTTCTACCACTAGTTCTTCAAAGGGGCCCTTTTTTGTATCAGTGACAACTTAACTTTCCTGTGGAGTGGGTCCCATCTACCGCCATCGTTTCTAAGTCACCGGAATTCAACCCTAACTCCCCCCCCCCCATCCTGTTCGAAGATTTTTATTTTGGTACCCCTGGATAAATCACCTCACACTGCTGAAGCTACAACTGCACAAATTACTCAACATGTGCAAAGTTCCCAATTTCAGTTAATAACACCCGGTCGCCAAAACGTCAACGTTCATGCACGTGTACACACGTCTTGCACATTCGTCGCATTCGCCACGCGTCGTGCGATTCTCCGGCTTCTGCTAGGCCTGTTCTGCTAATTGCTGATACATGATTGTCATATTTCACGTCGTGGAATGCCTCGTATGGGTGGTTCGCTGAGAAAATTCGATGCATGCAACTGGAAGATTATTTTTATTCTTCTCGCCTTTTCTGGTGGAAAAGAAATTCGGAAATCCCCTTGATTTTGTATTCACCTCATCTTGTTCTCTAAATATGCTCCCAGATTGGCTACCGAGCCGGGGTGCTGGTTTGGTGTTCTTATCAGGGCCCGTGGATATTTTTATGTCTACTACTGTGTTTTACGGTCCCAGTGCAAGTTCTCATGGTCCCGGAGCATTTTTCAGACACAGGCACATGTCTGGACTTCTTTTGCTTTTTTTGTGGATCCACGGCCATTTTGAGAGACCGGTGCGTTTTCGAAGACCCCAATATGCCCGGTGTTTTTTAATCCCCACATCGCTTTTTGTGGGCTGATGAATGAAGAGCTCGCGTTACCACGAAGGGTATGATGCATAATAGGCTATGTCTGTCCTTCGCAACAATGGTATATCGTAAATTAAACGACCAAACACTGGCACTATCACTTTTTATCGTACGCACGAAGTTAGTTCCCATGTCGGTTGTCTAGGAAGTGTTGCTATTTCGCCTCCACAATCTGCAGGTTAAACTGGCGCCATACCGCATATTTGGCCAGTGAAAGGTTGTACACCCGTGCCAGAGCGGCGCCAAGTTCAGCAAAATCGTTCACATGCCAACATGGTTGAAATGCTCACATGTTGACAACGCTTTCGCCGAGCGTGTCAAGATAGCTGATACGTTGACATGTGAACGATTTCGCTCTCGCAAGCTACATCATTCGCCTAGCTCAATTGAGGATGGGGCGAGTTGCAAGAGGTGGAAAGCCTGGATCATGGCTTAGCAACTTCACTGTAAGTCGGCAATTACTTCCATAGGCCTTTCACATTGTAGTTTGAGCCTGGCAGCAAAAACTGGGGGCTGAAATGAGCTTCAATAGGAAGCTGATATTCCTATCAATAGATGGCGCCACCAGCGCAGGGCTCGGGCGCAAAGACCTAACGAGGGCTCACACCATTAATTCGCAATGGATATCGATGAAAATGACACCACTAAATTCAAAAGTGACAGGCGAGTCTGAATACATACAGGTGAGTCTGAATACTAGAGGTTCGCGTTTTCAGCACAGCGAAAGCCAGAAATGACGCAAAATCCACGATTTTCTACTTCATGTGCGATGGGGCGAGATTAAACGTTCTTAACGTTCTGCAATTGGGACCAAGCTCCACAGATTTTATTGTTAGCCGCATTGACACAACTTAAAGGGCTGGCCCCGTGGGAACTCGGAACTTCATAAAATAAGAAAACCCTATCAGATTGGGAAGGCCTAAGGTTCCGACCACCGTTAAAAACCCATCAAACATTATGGGGTCGTGGCATCTTCTTCAACGATGATTCAACTTCTTATTATCTTCAACGATGATTTGTAAGAGCAAGATCTCGCTGGGAAAAAGCTTCCGTAACCCACATGCTGCTGCTATCATTATGGCGTTTCTTCGGCCATGCAGCTTTGCTATCCATGACGAAGGCACCTCCGCTACGTAGGCAGATGGACTCCCTGTATAATTTACACGTAATATTAATCAGGAGGCTTGAGTACGAAGAACGGCCTGAATGGCCTGCGCCCTCAATGCAGTACAGGTAGTCTCCGCTGGTGTAGCATGACCATGGTGTGCTTAGAGCACACCGTTGATGATCTCAGAAACGCCCTGCGAGTATTTGCTGATACGTCCTACACAGTTATTACCCAGAAGCTTATGTGATTAGCCTGCAGCCGGCAGGGTTATGTTGGAACACCTGCTCTCTGGCGAAAGTCGGGAGAGCGAATGAGCGTGGTCCGCTGAAATGTGGTGAACCTGTTTGTTCATCCTTTCGGCACCTTCGGCCCAAATTTTGACCTACCCTACAAGGATCTAGGTCAGATCAAATAGAGCTATCACCAGCAAAAAGTTGCACTTTCATGATGTTTTGGAATGCAATAGTTACCTTTGAAAAGTACACAAATCATTGTTTCTGTAAGGATGTGCTTGACTTTTGTTCTCATAGATTGTGAGGTTACTACTGCCGAGGTGAGGTCGTCGTTCAAGTTACTTTTATCACTTTATGACCCTAAAATGACCACAAGGCAACAATTCTGGTGCATATCGTAGCTTTTGCTGTGGACACGGAGACCGGAAAGGGCGAGCTCTGATCTGATCCGGCCACCATCTATGTCCCGAAATATTGGCCAATCACCAAGCACTTGTTGATGGCCAACAGTACATATTTCACATTATCTTCCGATTCATGTGACAATTTGTGATTTGTCACAGCGAAATGTTTTCCTTCGACTTCTCACAGGATACGCAGGAGCGCATCCGCAATGTTCTGGACGTAAAAGGACAGGGAACTGGGGGGGGGACAAAATGAAGGGTCCGTTGTGAAAATAATCGTCATAAAATATGCATTAGGAGAGCGTCGGGAATGTTCTTCTTCGTCTCTCGATCCGGGAGGCCTGTCGAAACCTTCATAAAGCCAACTTGGATGACAAATCGTGAGAAATAAATGGGAGCATACATTTTCCACCAAAGTCCCAGGATGCGCCAGTGCGAGCAGATCAAGACGTTTCAAGGCTCAATAACAGGACCCAAGCCTGTAAAGAACCGTAATAAATGTAAAACACGACGGCATACAAGTTCAGACATGTCAAATCACGGCCACCAAACCGGGCAGCTCCGCATGCGCTGACAGCTGATATCCCTGTCAAACGTCAGTCGCCAGCTGTCCAATAATGTATCACCTGTTTCATTACAATCATGTCAAAACATCGATTACGGTCCCGCATGACATGTGTGCACACATATTGCTGTGGCGACGCAAACACACACAAACACACACGAACGGCAGCGCCATCCCGCACGGAGCAGAGGGTCGGCTACGGGGAGGGTGAGACCACTCCGAGCTGGATCTCCCTTAGACCGCCACACACCGTTCAGACAGATATCAGCTGCGATGAGCGTGATTGGGGTGGGGCTCACTTTGCCCGACGACAGTTGAACAGTTTCATCCTCCCATGGATCCGAGGGTAAGGGGGGTCACGATACAGACCGGCCAGAAGGCGGTATCACATCGCCACCTATCGTGCCATCTCAGCCACACTCGCCGAGACCTTCCACCGCCGTCAGTACCAAACAGAAACAGATCCCGCGTGGCGCACATACCCACACACACAGGCTACCTGAACGTCATCCAGCACAACCTGGCCGACAGTCGGCGTCGAGATCGCAACCAGGTGAGGTCAGATTTTGCGCGTCTTCACCTTGACGTTGACGGGCCGCACGATGACGCCGCCGCCGTCGCCGGCGGTGGCGGCCGACTCGCGGCGGCCGGCCAGCGCCGCGCCGCGGGCGCCGTACCGGGCGCGCAGTCTGGCGGCCAGCTGCAGACAGCGCCGCTGGTTGACTGCCAGCAGGACGAGCAGCAGCGTGAGCGGCAGGCCGAGCACGGGCCCGGCGCCCAGCTCCGTGTCGGCCGGCCGCCGCTCGGCCGTGAACGTGAGCGTTACGTGGCGCGCCGGCGCGTCGGCGGCGAACACCGCCTCGGTCGGCCGCAGCGTGTGCGTGGCGCCGCTCAGGCTCGTCTCCAGGCGCGCCACGTACTCGCGGCCGTCGCGCGCCAGCGGCGCCGGCACCACCACGAACGGCGAGCCGGCCAGCGGCTGTGACAGCAGCGGCGTCTCGGACGCGGCCGCCGACACCACCAGCCGCAGCGTGGCCAGGTGCTCGGGCGACGCCAGCACGCGCACCGTGACGTCGGTCTCGCCGATCCGTCGCATGGCCACCACGCGCCAGCCGGTTACGTCCCCGTCCGTCACCTGGCGGGAGGCGGTGGCCGGGACGTTATCCGTGCGCCACCTTCATAGCTGTCGTCAAACTGCCATGACACAGTACTTCGGAAATAAAGCTTTTCCGAATGGCTAGCGAGACACATGGAAGTACGAATTGGTATGGAATGTCCTTAGCTGTTCGGAAAATGAAGCCAAATGTGGGTTATCTTATGCTTACTTGTGTATATTATGGTGCCATAGTTGGATTTTTTCCCGAACAAAGCCAGTGACAATACATTTTTGTTCTGTTCGAAAACGCGAACTAGTTTTCGCCCCAAAAAATTGCCACTGAACATACATCACTAGCCATTCAGCAAGGGTGACGTTTTATGATTTCGATTGGGGGTCTTCTACATGTATTAACTATGACCTTGCCATGTGCATATGGCTTGGGTGCGTGCTGCAAGTGTATGCGCATGTGTGCATGAGCGTGTGCCGTTTACGTTCCCTTGGTGTGTATCCTACTATGTGCTTACAGTACATACCGTGCTCCTGCGCCCAGTCATACCAACCGTCAAGCTCCATTCGCTTAGTGGGGGTGGGAATACCACAGACGGACATGGAGATCTTCAGGCAGCTACAGTCGAAGCCCCGATCTCTGGAGGTCCCCAATGCCACCTCCACACAAAGGTGTTCGTCACACATTCGCACACAGGTCCCCGGCGCCATACTCACACGGAGTCTCCTTGTATCACACCCAGAGGTGCTCGCTGATACCTCCACACAGAGGTTCCAAACGATACATTCACACAAATTCCCCGGCGCCATATCTGCACAGACGTCCCCGGGCACACCTCCCCACACAGGTCCCCAGTGACACCTCTTCAGAAACGTCCCCGGCGCCATCTCTACACAGACGTCCCCGGGCACACCTCCCCACACAGGCTCCCAGTGACACCTCTCCAGAAACCCCCGACAACTCTACACAGATGTTCCCGGCCACACCACACAGGCTCCCAGTGACACCTCTCCAGAAACCCCCGACAACTCTACACAGATGTTCCCGGCCACACCACACAGGCTCCCAGTGACACCTCTTCAGAAACCCCCGACAACTCTACACAGTACACAGATGTTCCCGGCCACACCACACAGGCTCCCAGTGACACCTCTTCAGAAACCCCCGACAACTCTACACAGTACACAGATGTTCCCGGCCACACCACACAGGCTCCCAGTGACACCTCTCCAGAAACCCCCGACAACTCTACACAGATGTTCCCGGCCACACCACACAGGTTCCCAGTGACACCTCTTCAGAAACCCCCGACAACTCTACACAGTACACAGATGTTCCCGGCCACACCACACAGGTCCCCAGTGACACCTCTTCAGAAACGTCCCCGGCGCCATCTCTGCACAGACGTCTCCGCCCCCCCCCCCCCCACAGGTTCCGGATGACATCTGTTCAGAAACGTCCCGGCGACATCTCTACACAGATGTTCACGGGGATATCTTTACGGAGATGATCTCGAAGATACCTTCACCCCAGAGACGTCACCAGCGATAACTATACACAGGTATTCGGCGAAACCTCCACAGCTCCCCGACGATACCTCCACACAGCTCCCAGGCGATACCTCAACATAGCAGTCCCGGGCACACCTTTACGCAGGGCTCCCCGGCGACATTTTTACAGATACCTCTCGGAGACATCTCTGGAGACAACGTCCCCAGTGATGCCTCTGCAGAGACGTCGTCAGCGACTTCTCTACACACTCTACCCTAGCGATATCTCTACAGATATTTCCGACGATACCTCGACAGAATCGTCCCTCGCCTGCGACTTGTTTACATATAAAGTTCCTCCGCAACATCTCCGCAGAAACGCCCCCGTCGGCTTCTATTTTAACCATAGAAACGCCCCCGGTGACTTCTCTTTTAACCACAGAAACGACCCCGGCGATATCTCTAGAGGGGTCTCGGGCGATATCTCGATCGAAGAGGTCTTCGGGGATATCTCTACAGAGACGTGCTCGACGAGAACTCCACACAGCCATCATACAGCACTACACACACACAGACATTCAAGACACTACCGCTGCAGTGGTGCCACGGGACCACTTAGCCACAGCGGTCGGCCGCGGGCCGGCACGAGCACATCGCGCTTCCAGACGGCCGCTGTCACGATGTTCATATTTCAACTGTTGGGAGCGGGGCCGCCACCATTCGCCGGCACCCAAGTCATATGGTGCATGGTCGTCGCCGACGTACCTTGACCGTCTGCGATGCGGGGATCCCGCGGGAGAAGAGCGTGTTTGTGTCCGGTCCGGCTTTCAGCCGCACCGTGTACTCGCACTGAAACGGCGCCAGGCGGCATCATTGAGTTAGTGTGCGAGAACGATGACGCAAACTTGAGTGCATAGGAAACTTCAGAATCGTTCGCTGAGCAATGGGGTCCGCTGGGATAGTCTTCGAGTTCATGGGTGTGGCAACCACTTCCTGGTCTGATCAGGGTTTAATATTGTCACTTAGCCTGCATCGTTCACCGGTTCTGCACAGTGTTTCACGTGGGAACCGATGGTTCAACTCCGGCCACAGAGCCGGAGTTGAACCCTGAACCCTATCCAACTTCAACAGCTTATGTAGTGATTGTAGATCTAAATTTAATGCAGCGACGTTGATTGTGCACTCAATATTTAGCGCATACGTCCATTTTAAAATATACTGAATTATCCATATCAAAACTGACTCCGATTGGGCTACACTCATGCTTACACAAAACTTCTAAGTCACTTGTATGGTTATTGCGCTCAAACGCAGCACTATTTCAGCTCGATATTTTGCGAGTCCAGAAGGTTGGTCATTCCCTCCACGCACGAGCCACCTGGAGTGGGAGTTGCTAACATTTATCTGGCGCCCGAAGGGTGTGGCGCCGCCAGCGGGTGGTCGAAAGGCTTCAAACGGCCGCCACATTCTCCGTGACGTCACAGCATCGGGTTACGGACGCGGCGCTGCGCGCACGCTGGTGGACCAGTGAGTCCGAGGCGATCAGTGCCGTCGCATGGCCAAAGAGCGTTGGGTCCTTGCACGACCCATTCAACTGCTAGTCCATATAGCGTCGCAAGCCTAACACGCCGACTGGCCGCGGATGGACTCGGTGGTCCAGCTGGTTGTCGGAGTCGAACCTACAACCTTACAATTTGTAGTAGAATGTCACACTGAATGAGCTAACGTGAGCCACGTTGTGTGACAAAGACGTCGACCCGTGTTCAACGCTGTTCCTTCAGCGGGACATTACTGTGTTTTAGCCAACAATTCAGTAGAACGGAGGGGAGCAACGCGTCCTCGCGAATGGCTCCAACTTACCAGCACCACGCACAGTGCATGCACAGTTCACGCACATAATGACACCATCTCTCTTAAACCAATTTCCGCCAATTTTTTTGCATTAGGTCACCGACAAGTGAGCAAGCTTAATTCAATTTCCTCGACGTGTTTTCTACCTGGACTCATTGGTGCCATTTAGGCAGCGCAGCTACCTGCCCAGGGAGCGTTTGTGAGTTAGTCAGCAGTCAGCAGACAAATTGGACGCAGCCAGGTTATACATCTCGAATAATTGGCCTACATGTCATACCCGAGCACATTGTCAGGAATGGTTTCAGCAGAGGGGTATTCACAACTGAATAACATCAGCATGCATTAATTAAGTCGGGTTCGCTCAGCTGACAAGACAACAAGAGCACACGCCAATAAGCAGGTCAATAAACGCAACGTGATGCGACCACAGACGGGAAGCCACACTGAAGTTTCGCCATTCGAACACAATACACCAGCCTCTGACCTATATGTCTGACAATCCAATTAGCCGCGGCGCCAATGGCCGTATAAATTGAGCAGAGCAAAAAAGCTCAGGGGGAAATGGAGCGAACCATCAGATTACGCAGCGTGTGTGAATAAACACGCATGTGTCCTGGGTACTATTTTCTAACACCTACGTCATTGGGCGAATAACTTGCGTCTATTTTTATTTACTAATGGTGGCAAATATTGCGATGAACAGAATCTCACTTTGCGGTTCAGAGGGGGCCCCTTGTCCACATCCATTTGAATGTAATGAGAAGATAGCCTTTTCTATGGCCATTTTCAGGACATCATCATGTGAGAAATCGGCTTCCGTCCGGTTTGTCTGATGTTTCCAACTCACCAGTAAGCTTTGCAGCCTGACTTCCAGCCCACATTCGATTGCTCATCAGCCCCAGTTGCAGCTCAACCCCAGTGCGAAGGTGGAGGTTAAGCTGTTTCTCCATACGAAGGTGGGGTAAAATTGATTCGGTACCTATTCTGCGGTTATTTACGTTGACATTGGCCTGTGATATTTGACACCAACTAACTGGTAATTCCGCAGCAAACCAACACTGCTTTCATCCATATCTTACCCTTCCTTAGACTTCCATTCTTAACAGTTTGGCGTTCCAATACGTTGCAGACATTGCATAACAGTTTTACTCAATTACGTGATTGCGAAGGGAACCGGAAAATAATGAAAACCCGTATTTGGAGAACCTGCATGGCGCCCCGTGGGTAATCGCTAGTTTGGAAGTCAGTTTGACAAGCTGGTTCACATTTCAAGGACACATTGCTAACACGCATGTGTCTTCAAGGATACATTGAAACAAAATAATGGCTCTATTCACCAATTAATACATTTGTGTAACCCAATATGTTGATACGTTCATAAAAGTACATCAGCAGAAACAAAAGCAATACAATTAACAATACAAAGGTAAAAAGATACAAAAGGTAACGCACGTGTGAAGGAGAGACAGAGTAATATTGAATGCTAGAGGAAGCATGCACATTTAATCTCCAAAATAGTACGCAAAGACCTCCAAAGGGCGTGTAGAAGGGAAGGAAAATCAGTCCGGTACGAGAAGAGCATGAATTAACACAGAGCTGCACGTGTGAGTGTGGTTCATTCGAAGGGAAGAGGCACTGCACCAGCCGCTGTGAGAGCGCCAGCTGGTGGGGTGTCATCAGGTGCACGCTGGGCTGGGAAACGCTGTGCCGTGCAAAGAAGAAAAACACGCAAGTGACATTTTGGCCAACAACATTTCCTGCACCATTCAATAGCTGTTTCGGAGTGAACCGACTAATGGTGAACAGACAGACCAGAACAGACTCTCACATAGTTATTAGTAGTAAAGTGTTAGTTTCGAAAAACATTGTCCAAATACATATGTGAGGAAGAACCACAGAGTTACAATGGTCAAATGGTGTATGCAACAAATTTGCATTTGCACCAAGACGTGTGTGCGTACGTCGTGAGATTGTTTCACACGCTATGGCAAAAACACGTAATGTGACCACATGAGTCTGTTGTAGCACGAGTCGGTTAGACCTGTACGGCAAAAGGACGTATGCGATATCACGGCGGTCACATACGTATTTAGCGCTTGAGGTGCTGCAGCCTTTGCGACAGAAAGACTATGTGAAAATGCGATAATCTTGAACGTCTGTTATGGTGCCAACAGCTACATTTTTACATACATGTGCTTACGGATCATGTTCAGCTAGAGAAAACCAAGTGAACGGGAAGCAGAGAAGCAGCTAGAGAAGCAGCTCGTAGTGTAAATATTCCGCCAGTGATAAGATTGTTGTAGACGCCTGTCATGAGGCCGCGATCATTATCGGTGCCACATGTTAGTTTTATCGTCGCCAATAAAGAACCCCCGAGTACGGTCGTCCCGTCTATCACATCATACGATACCTCCGAGTAGGGTCGTCCCGTGCATCACAGATCATACGATACCTCCGAGTACGGTCGTCCGTTCGAATCTCACAACCGACGGCATTTACCGAGTCTACCCGCGACCAATCGGCGTGAGAGGTTGGCAACGTTATATGACCTAGCGGTTGAATGCGTCGTAAAAGAACCCAAGGGCCGGCCGAGTACGGTCGTCCCGTGCACCACCGCTCATCGGATACCTCCGAGTACGGTCGTCCCATGCCCCTCGCTCATTCGACACCCCCAGGTCTGGTGGTCTCATGCACCTCTGTTCATCGGATACCTCGGATATCGGATAGGCGGTCCCGCGCCCATATGCTCATTCGACACCTCCAAGTGCTGCAGTCCCTCGCACCTCTGCTCATTCCACACTTCCGGGTACGCCAGTCCAGTGCACCTCTGCTCACTGGAAGGTGCCGCTCGCCTCTGCTCGTCGGCACCACAGATCCCGACGCCACTCAGTCCCGCAACTGCCAATCCTGCGTCTCCGTGTTGCACAGCTGTTAGTCAGACTGAATCGGAGTTGTGTGATCTAACTGCCGAGTTAACGCGACTGTCTAAATTGTTCTTAATTTGATATGCCGCGCTCTTCTCTATCGGACGTTCCAGTAAAGGTTAAATTTCCAAATCTAACCTCTTGTCGCTGCTTTGAATTTCATTATTTCACTATCCAGAAATTTCAGCCGACCGCTTCGACCCACCGATAATTATCGACGTGATGGAAGACGTCTGCTTCATCTGAAACCTTCTGATGAACTGGAGACCATGCCACATCAAGGCATTGTCGGAGATCAAGCTCAAGAGCCCACACGACGAAGACGAGCAAGAACCGAAAAAGAAAAGTGGTGCGTTGTGTATGAAAACATTGCATCAAGGAAGTGTCCATAGCCTGCCGAACAGCATGCAAGTGCATTCCATCCATCAGTGCATCCATCCATCAGTGCATGGAGGAAAGGCGGGGAGATTGGCGGATGACTATCAATAAGGAGGCTAAAGTACTGAGTAGACTTATGGCGGTAATGATACTGCACACGCCGTCACCACGGTCCCATCCAAACGAAGGAAAGAGGAGAATAACAAACAGTCACCTACCCAGAAAATCAACAGCTGCAAGTCGACACTATCTACCTGTTCAACAAAAAGGACATCAAGCAAGAAAGGCAGGTGTAAATAATTACCACTGACGATACTATGGGCGTGGATGTAGGCGTGGGAGTGGCGGTACGAGGCACGGTCTGGTGCAGACGTGTACCAGACACCGGTAACTGAGCGCCGACAAAACATCGGAACACTCGCCTCGCCGGCCAACAATGCTACAAATGTTTCGTTCCGGTTCAGATTCGACACGCATGCTCTGTAAAACAGCCGAATCATCATGACGCAGGCCGTAGCGTGTGCGAATTGCACATGGAGCACATGATGTTGCTATCAGCAGCCGACAGCAATACCCGGCACATGCGGAAAGGTGCTGACAGCTAATGCAGTTGTTTTAACGGCAGATATGCTGAAGGTCACGATGCCCCCATAAGTCGCCGTTAAGGCCAGCATCTTCACTTCTAGTCTCATCGCGTACAATGAAACATCCGCAGTACCCAAGTTGCGATACCCTGGGCTCTTTAAGACACCTTCGACTGCTGGGCCGTCGTCAAACTTTCACGCCAATTGGAGGCGAATTAACTCGGTAATACCGCCGGTTGTGGGATACGATCCCGCGACCTTACGATCAAGAGTCCAATAACCCCATCGAATGAGCCACTATGGTGATATAAGCGGTGGTCTAAGCGGATTTGCATGGATTTGTCCAGCTTTGACGTTACTTGGCAAGATCATCAGGTCTGCCTGATCGATGGTATATGCATATTAATGAGTCACAGAGGCGGTTCTGAGGGATCTGGGGAGCCCACATCCCACGTGGGATATGGGAATGCAGGAAGGATATTTCAATGTATTTCGCTGTAATCCCGGGTCTCCATTTTATAACATATATTTGTATTTGTGTAGCCTGGACAAATGTGAATTCACGATGGGCTTAAGAGGTACTGCCCCCTGTCTGATACTTTTATTAGCTCAAATCTCAGCCAGCTCACATAGACGGGCAGTTGTCCTGTTGAACTATCATATTGTAAGATTGCGCAATCCACGTATATTGAGAGGTATTGAACCTGTTCATAGTTAAAAGCATGAGATGGCCGATGCGGTTACAGTAGGCCAAATTGGGGAAAATGAAAGAGAAGTGAGAGGGTCGCGGCGGCGATTTCCGCTCATAGGTATTTATCAACAGCGCTTCACGATATAAGGCAACATTACAAGCTCGAATTTTCTCACTCGGAGCCAGATCCGCTCTTTGCATTTTGAGATTTGCCAACCTGCATCGCAATATCTCTCCTGAAGTACTCTCAATCAATGTATTTGCGTCAATCAACTCAAAAGGTGTTTGCGGCGACATGTCCGGGCCGGAACAGCTTCCCATGTACCTCGCACTGCAGCCGGCACCTGCCATCCGTTTTGAGTCACAAATAATAAAACCTTGGCTTTCATCCCGGGGATCCAGCTCAGCCCCAGGGAGGGACGGCGATTTTATTTCTGCCGTCAGTGATGCAATGTGGCGAATGTATCGCATCCGAAGTCACCTCAGCTTTGAATACATGCTTGAACATCCGTGGCCGTATCAACACTTTGCGCACATTGCTGCTAAACACGAAATTCGATTTTGCTTGCCGTCGCTCGTCCAGCGCCTAATACTAGTAAAGTATCATACAGTGGCTTGACAGTGCCAGCTATAAGACTCAACATAAATACTAGACTGCTAAAAATGGAGTCACCATGACATTCCAAATGGAGAGGGTAAAGGCAGAAGGCTTGCCAGCCAACGTGCATGATAAAGGATCACATGGATGGGAGCAGACTTGTGCTCGACTCGAGTTGAATCGATAATCGACTCATGACTGAATCGTGTTTGGATGAGTCGAGAGTTAAATCGATTATTTTCCCCAAAATATATCTTGAGTCGTGAGTTGAATCACATCTTTCTAAAAAAATGAGTCGAATCATGAGTCAATCATTCAAATCACCATGAGTCATTTGAGTCTTATGACTCAAATGCAAGTTGTGAACAAATGATATAAAGCATGCATCTTTGTGAATAGTATGCCATGACACAAAGTAGGGAGCAAAAACAGCATAATTATTCATGCTTAGCATTACAATTATCAACTTGTCAGCTGCCAGTGAGTAAAGAATGAGGGGTACTGAAGTTATTTACCAAAAGCCAATGACAATAACTACAAATAAGTATTAATGTTAAGCTTGGTATTCACAATCAGTATCATGCATGAGTCAAACCTAGTGCCAGGAACACAACACAGAAATGGGTTGTGATTGTGAAAAAGAATATGGAACCGGAATATGGAACATCATATATATAACGTGAGCTGAAAACAAAGTTATAGCAAAAATAATTTATTCAACAGGCATTTTGATGTCAAAGCATGTCAAGATGTCAAAGCGTTCATAACGTCTAGGGTTCATAACGTCCAGAGTTCATAACGTCCACAAATAATTCCTCAGTTGTCCGCTAGAGGAGCCAGCGGAACCCTGGTGGTGAAATCGTGCGGCTGTGTCTCCGCTTGCTGTCAACAGGTGGCAGGAGTGTGCGGTTATTGTCGCATGGGTCGCCAGGGGATGAATACATTTCCTCAGGGAGTCGCCTTCGGTGAGAAAATTCGTTGTGCGGGTGCATGGGCTGCGCTTGAGAATACTGAGGAGGCACCTTTTCCTCAGAAAAGAGCGCCTTTGGCTGGAAAATTCGTTCCAAAGGGAGTGGGGGAGGGTTTTTCCCGGTTGGAGCGGCGCCACCTTACTCTGGGGAGCGGGGGTAAAGACTGCCGTGGGATGCTTGGGAATGTATCGGGATGTCGCTGCTTATCAGTTATCAGCTATCTGGACGGTCCCCCAATGCCGGAACTCTGGACTTTGTGTGTGTGGTTTAGGGGCGCATCGACTGCATAGGTCATTTCGACTCTGGACTTTGACCATGAGGGGTGCGGCTCACCGACGCGCTGGGCCGGCCATCGCAACAAGCGGTGGGCATAAGTTTGAATGCATACAGTTCAGTTTAGTGAACACATAGCAAAATGGAATGGGCGATACTTTGCATTGGAATCCAGGGATATATTATTCAGGCATAAAAGCTAGGAGATCCATTTTCTTCGCGCATTCTTATTTTCCTCGCGTCATTCACGATAGATAACCTCACGGCTTAGGAGAAAATACACATAAATTGTCATGTGCGTTGCAAGGAACATGAAAATACAGGAGTTACGCCCAAATAGCGCAAGCAAAACTGGACTAATTTCGGCCGGATATGGTGAACACACGACTAGAAACTGCTTGAAATGGTTCTTGTTCACTCTGATAGAGCATTATTGCAATGCGCGGATCCAGGCTGTAGGGTGGGACGCATATGGTGCTAAATATGCCTTTTATCTGATCGTATTTGCAAGGAACAGCCGTGCATCTATGTCGACCCCTCGTCGTTATGTCGTATTTCCGCCATTTAGCGGAAAAAAGCTGATTGCATGAAATGCATCCATGCAACAACGGCTTGACGGTTATTTGAGGTACTTTTATACTCTTTTATGAACATGACATCCCTTATTTGTTTGTTCTGGAACCGCTCCTGCGCTGTCCGCGAAGTGCAAAAACAATATTGCGAGGTGTCTCCAAGAAACCTGCCAGCCAATTCAACGCCAAACCGACAAGTGAAAGGCCAAAATAACACAATATTTTATAATTTGATGAAAATAATTGTGTGGGGTTATCTGATGCACCGAATCCAGCTGTGCCATTCTTAGAAAGAACAGATCAATGGTCAAGGAGTTACAGACTGAGGCATTTGCCGCCCCGGTAGCTCAGTTCGTTATAGCGCTGCCCTGCACTGGTCTCCCCTGTCCTGGTAACGCAGGGTCTGAGTCGCTTCACGCGCTCGCATTTAGCCCCCCGGCTGGGAAGGTCAGTTGGCAGCTGGCCAGATAAGGCCGGGGACGAGGTACCGGGCGGCGGTATCGGTGCATTGACGTTAAACTTTCGGTCTAAATTCTACCGTTTATTTGGAGTTCATGGATCGGGTGGTGGGCCGGGGTTCACGCAACAAGCTCTGCTTAGCAATAGAACCCTGGTTCATAAAGCCACCCCAGCAAGAATTCGGATAATTTTTTTTTATTGTGATAGGTCACCTACCAAGGGTGTCTTTTAAGGTGTTTAACTCAATAAAGAACAATCCGAACTGTGCAAACGTATATATCGGTGAACTCAATAATCCACTGCATCTTTTGGCTCTTTCGGAATTTTCCTTTACGGGCTATTTTTTAAAAAATTCCCCTACCCATTAATAGGTAGGCAGGAGTGCCCTTCCATACCCGTGCGACCTAATTACGTTACATTCCAGGGATGAGAAGTAGGTCATGGTATCCAAGTCAAGGTAGGTCACACCACTCCCCGCTCCTGTTTCTTGCTGGACAGATCCCGCCACCAGATATTAGTAAAAGATGTTCCTGAAGCCCTCTCAGACAATTAGCAACGCTAGTAACGTCTTCGAGGGCTCCAGAAAAAAACTGTGCTATATGTGTTAATGGGGAAATAATATATAATCCCTAATCTTGCACATGCATCTCCCAATCTATTACTACACTAAGGAGAAACGACGAACCAAGTATGAAGAAAGAAGAAAGAAAAGAAAACATGATACTTAAACGAAAATATCCGAATAATACAACCAGATCACCGTGCATAGCACATCATTATCACTGACATTCATTGAAAAAGTTAATATTTTCTAGTAATGTATTGCGTGATGTGTTTTTTCAACGTGATTTTATTCCTAGGTACATCTTCAATCCTATGGAAGTGGGTGAGTGAGTGATTTGGGTTTTAGGGCACATCGACCATGGTAGGTCATTTAGCGCCCATAACAGAACAGATAACTACTTAGTCAGAGCCGTATCTTAGTATTATGGTTGGGTGACTAGTTTTTACTGACCTGAATATATTATCAAAAATCCAATTGTTCTGAAGTATTGACACACCTTTCCCAAGCAGTCCGAGTCGTCTCGAAGGAGACTGGGGAATGTCCTGCTGGTTCCGAGGTACTGGGCTCTCTCCTGTTCGTAGTGCCGACATGTGAGAATGTGACGTACCGTTAGTGGAGAATTGCATCGTGGGCAAACTGGCTTGCTTTCATTTATGAGGAGGTGGCAGTGTGTGGTGTATGTATGTCCGATTCGGAGTCGTGCCAACGCCACCTCCTCCGCTCGTATTTTCCTGGAAGACGAGGGCCAGTATCCTACTCGTGGTTTGATTTCTTGGAGTTTGTTAGTACCCATGGCGTCCCAGCTGCTTTGCCATTTCTCATGCATGTATTCGGAGATTAATGGGTGAGCCGATGTAAGATGTCCTGCAAAAGAGCGTCCTGTGAGTTGAAACTTTCCAGTGCCGATAGGCTGCTCAAAGAGTCGGACAGGACAACACATGAGCAGTACTCACTGACTTCAATGAAGCACAGCGCCTTGAGGATCGCAACCAGTTCCGATGTATAAACGGATGCGTTTGACGGAAGCGAGAAGGACCTCGTGACGGATCCGGTGACGAACGCGCATCCGACCCCTTGCTTCCCTTTCGAGCCATCGGTATATATCAGGGTGCGTCCGTCGTACGTGGATATGCGCTCCAGTGCATTTATTCTGAAAAGTTTGGTGGGGACATCACCCTTTTTGGACGAAGAGAGGGCCAGGTCTATTTCTGGCGACACTAATTCCCATGGTGGTATCTGCGATCGGTCAGCAATACGAATTCCACGTATACGGATACCACTTGTGCGGATTTCTTTTTGCATTCTCACACAGAAGGGTTCAGATATTGCCTTCCGTCCTCCGTGGAACAGTGCCAATAGATGGCGAGAAAACACCGCGTCATATGTTGGGTGTAGAGGGTATTGCCTCAGTTTGCACGCATAGCGAAGGCCAAGCTTACCACGTCTCAATGCCAGGTGCGGCTCGTGAGCTTCCACTTGGAGGCTTGCTATTGGCGAAGTTCTGAATGCGCCGGTTGCAATGCGTAAGGCTGTATTGTGGACCGTATCAAGTACGCGTTTTCTGGGGGTGCTGGCGCCATCATACACAAAACAACAATAGTCAAGCTTAGAACGGATGAGCTGTCGGTACATCTGTAAAAGTGTTGCACGGTCTGCTCCGTATGTTGTTCGTGCCACACATTTCATGATATTAAGAGCTTTGGAACAACGCTGGCGCAGAGATTTAGGGTGGTCACTGTATGTCAACCGGCTGTCGAGAGAGACGCCAAGAAACTTGGCGGAAGGTCGCAGCGGGATTGGCTTTCCATATAGTTGAAGTGACAGTTCAGAGTAGCACGATCGTCGGCGAGAAAAGTGTACAGCGACTGTTTTTTTTCTGCGGAAAATCGAAGCCCGTTTCGGTAGCTCCAATCTTCAAGGTGATGTATGGCCAGCTGTAACTGCCAATTTAAAGATGGTGTACGAGAAGCGGAGAGCCAAATTGCGAGGTCATCCACGAAGAGTGAGCGTCCAATGTTTTCTGGTAGTCTCTTTCCAATATCGTTGATCAGCACTCCAAACAGGGACACACTGAGCACACTTCCTTGTGGAACTCCGTTCGTAGGCACGCATTTTTCTGACAACTGATTACCGAGTCGGACGCGGAAGCACCGATTAGCTAAAAAGTTTTTGATGAAGACTCCCATGGATCCTCTAACACCACAGTTCCACAACTTCATCAAAATCCCGTGGCGCCAGGCAGTGTCATAGGCGGCCTCCACGTCGAAAAACACTGCACCTACGTGCTTGTGATCCTTGAAACCAGCACGGACGGCGGTGTCCAAAGCTAAAACATGGTCCACTGTGGATCGGTTCTTCCGGAAGCCACACTGGGCATTTGAGAAGAAGTCCTGTTGCTCTAAAAACCATGTTAGACGCATATTAACCATTTTTTCCATCAACTTTCAAAGCGACGATGTCAACGAAATGGGTCTGTAGTGGAGTGCTTCCAGACCACTTTTCCCCGGCTTCAAAATCGGGATTACTGTGGCCTCGAGCCAAGTGCACGGGAAGCTTCCTTTCTCCCATATATCATTATAGGCAGTCAGGAGTACATCAATAGCACTTGGAGGAAGATGCTTCAGCATGTCGTTGTGTATGGCGTCCGGTCCCTCAGAGACACATCTGAGCGTGTTAGTTGCGTGTTTCAGTTCCATCAAAGTAAATGGTTGGCTATAAGGGTGTTGTATGGTGGTGGAAAAGTCGATAGGACTTGCCTCGCATCTACGTTTATGTTGCAGAAATCTAGGGTTGGCCTTGCTATCTCGACTCCGCTCCGCTAGGGAATTGGCGATCTCGTTGGCCACGTCAAGTGGGTGAGCAATGGTTCTACCTTGAATTTGCAACACAGGTAGTGGACTGGAGGAAAGCTGACCCGATATACGTTTTATTCGGGCCCACACCTGTGAAGTGGGGGTAAAACGGTTCATTCCACCTACATACTCTCTCCAGGAGATCCTCTTTGCTGCCCTTATCGTGGGCCTAGCGATAGTTCTGGCCTGTTTGAATGCTATCATGTTCGCGGTAGTGCTGTGTTTTCTGAAGAGCTTGAGGGCCCTCTTTCGCGCGCGGATAGCCGTCGCACATTCGTCAGTCCACCAGGGGACCGGGGTGCGGCGCGGGGTGCCAGAAGTGCGTGGGATGCATATATGGGCGCACTGGAGGAGTCGTGTTGTAAAATCGTCGATGTGGGTGCAATGGTTTTCAGTGTCACGAGTAAGAACAGCATGTATATCTGATTCAAATCGAGTCCAGTCTGCTTTCTTAAGATTCCAACGCGGCGGCCGCGTGCCTAACACTGCGCCTCTTCGAAAGGTTAGCCATACCGGAAAGTGGTCGCTTCCGTGGCAGTCGTCATCGACTGACCATTCAAATTCCTGTGTTAGTTGAGGGCTGGCCAAGCTCAAATCCAATGTTGACGTTCGGCCAGATGGCATAGTAAGATGGGTGTGTGCACCTGAATTTAAGAGGCAGAGTGATCCTTGTAGGATTAAGTCTTCGATGATTCGACCGCGTGTGTTGACGTCTATGCATCCCCACGCAGTGTGGTGGGCGTTGAAATCACCGAGAAGTGCTGGTGGGGGAAGTTCAGTCAGCAACCGCTTGAAGTCAGCAGTGTGGAAAGCGACGCCAGGGGGCAAATACAGGGAGCATAAACTTATACGCCTGTGGTTGAAAGTCACCTCCGCTGCGACTGCCTGTAGAGTGGTTCGGAGAGCGAGCTCTCGTGCTGGTACGCTATGGTGGACGGCGAGTAAAACGCCCCCGTGGGAGACATTTCCAGATGGTACGTCGTGGCGGAACACGGCATAGTATTTCAGCCTCACGTTGTCCTCTGGTGCCAGCTTAGTTTCTTGGAGACAAATGGCTACCGGGTTGTGTCGATTTAAAACGGTCACAAGGTCAGAAATGGAGGTTTTTAGGCCTCGGCAGTTCCATTGTAAAATCGTTGAAGAAGTCAGCTAAAACGTGTTAAGATGATAGTGACTGACTGGGTAGTCACTACTGCATAGATGGTCCTGATTGGGCCCGTAACCTCGCCCTGGGACATCCTCCATCGGTCGGAGAAGTTTGCCAGGGTGGAGCCCGCTTCCTGCCTCTGACGGGAGATGTAATTATCAGGGAATCACCTACACGTGGTGGGATGGGTGGTACTGTGAGCGATGTCTCAGGTGGTCGGGGAAGGAGATGTTCGGAGCTTCCAGGTGCCGGTGAGGATGGAGCGGTTACATGGGGAATTTCTGTTGCTCGTGCACTCGGAGATGCGTTGCGGCTTGTGCGTCCCGGAGCTGGGGCTCCTTGGCGGGCACCGACAGTCAGTGTTCTGTCCGCAAACGGAGGCGTTACGGGGATGCGCCGTGACGGTGCACTCCCGAGCGTTGGAGGGGGAGGAGGAGGGGGAGGAGGAGGGGGAGGAGGAGGCATGGACTGTGGGGACGCTTGGGTGGAATGGGTTGTCGTGGGAGTGGGAGTAGTGGATTTGGTGGATGGGGTGTTTAGGGACTTGGCGGATTTTTTGGATCGTTGGACCAACGTCCACTTACCGCCCTCCTCGTGTGCCACCGCCGCCGCTTCAGAGGGCATCGCGGAAGCTCGGTGAGGCGCTGGCTGTGGCGCCTCTGTGGTCTGGTCTGGCTTGCACGGCGGACATGTGGGTGGCACCGTGGCTGTCTCCTCCACAGTAGAAGGGGGCGTGCTAGGTATACCAAAAGACCGCAGCAAGGCGCTAAGCTGCGCAAGCAGCTGCGCAGCGCTAGTAGGTTGCTGTTGTCCAATGTTGGTTGGAGTACGTGTTTTCTGTGCGTATGAAATCTTAGGATGGCTATCCTCATAAGCCTCACGGGCTTGCCTAAAAGATAGATTTCTCGTGCATTTCAAAGACAATATCTCCTTCTCCTTAAGATAGGCTGAGCATGACCGGTCAGATGTTGTGTGAGGCACTTGTCCTCTCCCACAGTTCACACACCAAAGAGTTTCCGATTCACACCTGTCGAGGGTGTGATCCGCCGATCCACATCGGCCGCATCCGTCAACGATTTCTGCTTCTGTGACATCCATAAGATCGTAGCAACTGATCACCCCTTTGCAGAAGTTCTTAGTGTTGTGGGGTTGGACTGTTACTGGGATGGCGATATCTCTAGGCCAATCTGGGGTACGTATGCTATAGGTGAATTTATCTATGTCAAAAGCTCTCCTTGCGTCCTCTTCGTAGCGAAATTCTACTTAGATTCCTTCATCCCATAATTTGTCACAGCGCGTCACAGTTCCAAGGCGGTCACATCCTCGTTTGCGTTGGAAAGGGGAGAGAGATGACAGTTTTTTTTCTGGGTCGGTCGATTTGAAGAGCAAGATGCGCGGAGTGGATATTCTTAGCGTAGAGGTAGGACTCGAGTGTCCAAAGTGTCTATATATTGTAGATGCGTTGTCCGGGTGAGTCGTGCGTGTTGCAGTCGCGACTGAGTTGGTCTGGTCCTCACGAGAGGAACCAGGGTTGTTTTTTTAGTGTAGTAGATGCCATGGAGTGTGCTTGTTTTCGACTCCTCGGGCGCCCCACCACAAAAGGGGCCCAACGGGGGGGGGACGCCTGGGCCCCGCGGACGGGAGGACGCCAGGCGCCCGAGGAGCTATACGGGGCAGGCGGCGCCTTCGCCCGGCCGGGAGAGAGACTCACCACCCCGACCGGGATCCAGCGCCGCCCACCACTTGACCTCTGCCGGCCAGGCCGGCAAGCCTTGGGCCAGGGCCCAGACCTTCGGCCTGAGGCGACATGTCACTTGGCCCGTGTGGGGCCCTACGGACCCGCCCACCCCTCCGGGATATTAGGACCAAAGAGGCGTGTTGGTCCCCCGTCACAACTAGCACCGTGCGACGGGGGACCTCAACCTCCAGGACTCCGTCAACCCCGGGGGACGGGCCGAGGGGACGCGACAACCCCGATAAAACTGAGCTGGTGGGCAGGACCGGGGAAGTTGTCCTACCTGCTCATTGTAGGGGAAGTTGGTGTTGCAGGGCCAGGTGAAGGACATGGATGTAGAGATGAGATGGGCGTTGGAATGGGAGCGTATGGATGGAAGGACGACTGTGGCTGTGGTAACCCGAGAGAGCGCCATTTCTCTAGCCAGCCGAGCAACGAGGCTGACCCCACTGCGGGGCTCCTATGGAAGTGAGAGCAGATTATTTTATTCCAAGCTTTTGGTGCAATAAAAGGTAATGAAAACATCCTGTAATTGATATCAGAAAAGGGTATTTGAAAGTGTTGTCTAACTCTGAGGCCACCTTGTTGATGAAGTTGAAACATATCAGAAAGAGGTGCTGGTAATGAGTGATTTAGAAAACCTAGCATGATGTAAATACATTGCTCATCAACTATGTCTAGAAACTTAAGAATTCTATGTTTGACAAATAATTCATTTGTATGGTATAAGTAAGGTTTCTTGTCAACAATCCTAATAACACGCTTCTGCAACTTAAAAATCTTGTCGAGCTCAGAATGGTACGTACTTCCCCAGACAACAGCACAGTAATTTAGATATGGCAGTATTAAAGAATTATGCAGAAGAAGGAATTCACAAGTTGATAGAAAGTACCTAGATTTGCCTATAATTCCAATATTCCTGCTAATTTTTTAAGAAATGGCATTGATATGGCTTTTCCACATCATGTCTTCATCAATAAGTACACCTAGATATTTTATACAGCTATGCCTTGTAATATTAGAAGTATTTATTTTGACATGAAGGTCATCACATGGTTTCCTGGGAAAAAAATGTATATCCAGTCTGATCAGCATTAATAGATGATCTGTTGGTATGAAACCATGCAATTATTTTGGGTATTATCTCATTATCTCATCTATTTGAAACGTGACATCGTGACCTAAGGTTACACGACCTACTTTAACTTTCGGAACAGTCACAATGCGATCTTAAAAAAGTGCAAAACTAAACGTCGAATCTCTCGATGCAAGTAATTAAAAAAAACAGGGTTTTCCCCTAAAACTCTACATATCCGGTCTAAATTAGGCATGCATGGTTATTTTTGCGCTAACGTACCATTTCCTGTTTTAATATGTCTCTAAAACGGTACATCACTGAAATATAAGACTGTTCACGATGAAGGCACGTGCTGGGATGAAAATGTTGGTTATCTGAGCCTGAGTGTTGTGTTGCAGAAGTATTCGAACACGTGAAGTCAAAGGTTAAACAGAAATGATAAAATTTCTACAAATTGTGGTAGTAGACGATTTATAAGTTATACCTTGCGATGAATTACAAGGAGAGAGAAGCCTTCACAACACAGCAACCACATTACGATCACCGAGAAACCATTCGCACAGCCATTTATTGCATCTCGAAAGTTAACAAATCTGCGAATGTAGTGAAATATCAGGAAGGGCACAAACATCAGGTGGCGCCGTGTTTGGGTGCCCAGTGCTCACTGCTCACTCTGGCTGACCGTGCTGCCTGTGAAGCAAGGCAATTTCTGAGGGTGTCGGAAGCAGACAAGGTGAAAGCAAAGCTATTTTATGAGTCTGACCAGATCAGCCGCATGTGTCTCGGCAAGACCGACTGTGGCACGGTGTGGCAGGCTGATGGAACCAAAAGTAGAGTTCAGAAAAGGCTTGTTTTGGGAAACTTGTGCGAGATATATGATCTATACAAGGAGAACCCTGAAAACCCTCGCACCGGTTTCTTAACCTTGGCTGCCTTTCGTCCGAAGCATTGCGTCTTGGCAGGCTGCAGTGGGACGCACTCGGTGTGGGTGTGCACTTATCAGCAAAACCGAAACTGTTCATATCCGCTCTCGGCCTTCCCGGTCTCAAAGGCCGTGACCTCCTCAATCACGCTGTATGTGGCAAGGAAAACCGTGATTGTATTATGCACAACTGTGAGGACTGCCCTGGTGAAGACTGATGCATTGATCAGCTCCCCTGATGAACTTTCTAAGGATTATCCTCCCAGACAAATCAGGAGAAGAGAGTGAAAGTGATTCAGCCCCAGATGATGACATGGATAATGAGATTAGGTACGGACAGTGGATGAGCATGCATCAATGTGCACTCGTATAAATAATGTAGACCAAAGAGGAAACCATAAGATATTTGAGGCAGCAAGCCGTTAAACTGACCAGACACCACTGTGTGGCTAACAAACAAGGTCAGTACTTCACCTACGCAAAGGCTACTGGAAAGGACGGCGAAGCGATTGTCCAGTGCGATTTCGCTGACAATTATTCATTTGTGGCGCAGGATGTAGCTCAAGGCTGGGATCAAACTGGGATCCATCCCTGTGTTTACGGGGCACAGTTTGTAGTGTACTGGCGTGCGAGGTACTGTGCCATCAGAGCTACTGCTGTATCTCTGACGGCACAAAGCACAACACCGACATCGTCCATGCGTTCCTGCAACGGCTTATCCCAGACATTTGGACCGCAGTACCTGACCTCCGAAAATATTTATTTCAGAGACGGCAGTGCTGCACAGTATACGAATAAGCATAACTGCATCAATGTGTGTTACCGTCAGACAGATTTTGGGGTACCCTGTGAGTAGCATTTTTTGTCGCATCTCGTGGCAAGAGCGTTTACGACGGTATCGGGAACACAGCCAAGCGTGCCGCCGCTCAAGAGAGCCTCAAGCGCCCGCTTAGCAACCAGGTACTGACGGAGGAGGACATGTTTGGGTATCTGTCGCACAAGCTAGTCAACGGCATCAAGTTCATAGTTGTATCAAAGCAGGAGGCAATGAACCACACGACCCACCTCATCGAGCGCTTCTCGTTGGTTGGTTATTGGTTTTACGACACGTCGACCGTTGAGTCATGTAGCGTCGCCAATCTCTCACGCCGATTGGTCGCGGGCGAAGAGTAGCGACAGGTGAGACTCGAACCCACAACCTTTCGATTGTGAGACGAGCATCTTACCCCTAGACCACTCGTCCCCGGTCAAACTAGGTCACGTTATCTTAGGTCACAAGTTCACGGTTTAAAAAACGCGTGAACAGAAATTTATAAATTGACACAAGATGCAGTGGATCATGACGAGTTCAGCGATAAGTAGCTTTATGCAATTCGTGTTATTCTTCATTGAGTTCCAGGCCTCCAAAGAGTTCGGTGACCACTCAAATATGTCCGAGGCTATAACTCCTTAACCGTTGCTCGGATCTTTCTCAAAATTGTATAGCAGCTGGAATATAGTGACAAACTTACTCTATATGAGTATTTTCCTTGGAATATGAAGTGTAGGCTGTTATTTTGGCCACTTCACTTGTCGATCTGTCGTGGAGTGGGCCACCTACTACAATTCGGAGGCATTTCTGCCATTTCTGTTTAGCCCTTGACCTCACAACGAGTTAGAACACTTGTGCAACACAACACTCAATATCAGATGACTAACATTCTCATCCCCTCACGTGTCTCGAACGTCAAAAGGCTTGTATTTCAGTAACATGCCGTTCTAAACACATCATAACAGGCCACGATAAACTAGCACAAAAACAACCATGCATGTCTAATTTAGAACGGATATGCACAGTTTTCGGAACAAAACACTATTTGTATGTTTTACTCCGAAAGATAAGATATCGAACTTCATTTCTGCACTTTTTCAAATCGCAATGTGACTGCCCCGAACGTTAAATTAGGTCATTTAAGTCACGATGTCACGATTTCAAAGAACCCACCCGTAAGCGGAAATTCAGCAATAACCAAAGTATGCAGTGGAATGTTGAGTTCACGGATTGTTTATTGTGTATTGTACACAATCTCCAACAGCATATTGTGCCCTTTACAGGACAAGTCATGAGCTAAAATAAAACGTAAACAGAACAGGTGAACAGATTTCAGGTCAAACAGGCTGTCAGAACTGCATCGATGCCCGATGGCTCCGCGGCTCAGATGTGAGCGAGTGACGCAGCACAGTATCTGACCACCTGCGTCTTAAAAGCATTCAGCGGGTTCGTAAATATGTCCGCACTTGGTGTCATCGCTAAAAATGTGTTCGTTTCTCTTAATAATCTGTTAAATAAGCCACATCTAATGGTTTCTACACGTGCATACGGTACATGAAATACAACAGGTTGCCTATTTCTCCCGACTGGGACACATAATCCAAAGTTCTGCAATAACACTGATGAGTCCGTCCTGCCACATACAACGTTTCGTAAAAACATGATGTCGGATTGTACGCGACGAGTGGACACAGACGTCATGTTGTAAAAGCGAAGAAGGTCCTGATGTAGAGATTCCGGTCGAGGTGTGGCACTACAGTGTTGAGCAAGCCACATTAAAAATTTATGTTCTACCCTATCAATCCTGGTCAGATGTGTTGTGGCTGCGCCTGCCCAGATGACGGAGCAATACTCAAGGCGAGACCTAATGTTCGCGTTATATGCCGCCAACAGAGCAATTTTCGAGAATTTGCTGCCAGGAACCCCTGCTTGCATTGATCTAATGCAAGCAGGGGATATATGCTTTTGCATAATTCGGTTTGTTCTTCATTGTGTCAAGGACCGCAAAATACACCATTGTTAGGTGGCATCTCAGAAATGCCAGAGGCTATAGCTCCTTGACCATTGACCTGATCTTTCTAAAAATAGCATGGCTGGATTCAGTGAATCAGATAACCCAACACAATGATTTTAATCAAAATATATAATATTGGGTGTTATGCTCTTGTCGATTTGTTGTGGATGGGCCTGCTGTAGATTCAGCCATGTCGAGACAGCAAGTTGACATTATGACACCATATGTACATGAAAGCTGTGAACAGCCACCAAGTTTCGTGGCGATGGCACAATAGTGGTGAAATATGTTTGTACGATTTCTTGTGTTATTGCTGTTGATATTGCACAAGTCTCGTGCTCACACTTTCAATCATAAGTGCTCTCTCATACAGTGCATAAGTACTAAAGGTGTTCTGGTCAGAAAATTGTCAGATTGATAAGTGTAAATGAGCAATTAGCATTAGCAGTCACCAACCAGGGGGTCTGAACCATCACAACCCACCCCGGATCTGCAGCCATATGCAGTGGACATCAGATTGTCTGCATTTTCTCTTCACGACAAATCGACAACACCCAATATATACTTGGATGACAATATTTGTGTGGGGTTATCTGATGCGTCAAATCCAGCTATAACTCCTTGACAGGTCAACGGTCAAAGAGTTATAGTCTCGGGCATTTCTGAGCTGTCACCAAACAAGGGTGTCTTTTGAGGTCCTTAATACAATGAAGAACAATCCAAATTGTGCAAAAGTATATATCGTTGAACTCACAATAATCCACTGCATCTTTTGGCTCTTTCGGAATTTTCGTTCACGGGCCATTTCAAATCGTGATATCGTGACCTAACGTAACGTGACCTACTTTAACTATCGGGACAGTCACAATGCGATTTGAAAAAGCGCAGAAATGTAGTCCGATATATTATCTTTCGAAGCAAAAAAAAAGAAAAATAGGGTTTTGCCCCTAAAAATATACATATCCGTTCAAAATTAGGTATGCATGGATGTTCTTGCGCTAGTTTATCGTGGCCTGTTTTAATATTGGTTTAGAACAGCATATTACTGAAATACAAGCCTTTTGATGTTCGTGGCACGTATCCCATCACGTGCAGGTATCCCATCACGATGAGTAATCCCATTCATCTTGAACTGCTTGAGAACAAATTTGGCGCGGACGCATCCATTGACACATGCTGAGCCTAAAATGAATCGCATTGGATCATGAGCCGTCTACATCGGTGTAATAAAATAAAGTAACAGAATTACACAATGCAATGCAATACAATAATTTGTTACAGTACAGCATTATAATGCAATGCAATGCAATGATCTACAGATGTGCAGATCATCCCATACCTTGTCAGAATCCCAGTTCAGACTGACGATCTGTCACTGCGATAATATTAATCAACACAATCTGTATCAGCGCGCACACCAGCACGTCTCACTTCACCCACCTTCCATTAACACACGTCCCGCATCGGTAGGCAGTTCATGAACCATTACGGTGCCGTGGGTCAATGGTGCGAACTTGTGGTACCCTGTGTTCCTTTCACCGTGATGGCTTTCGGGAAGCGCTCTGTGAGGTGTGTCGTGACGTCCATTTCCTCCTGCTTTGATACAAATATGAATTTGATGCAGCTGGCTAGCTTGTGCGACACATACTCAAACATGTCCTCCGCCGTCAGTATCTGGTTGTTAAGCGAGCGCTTGAGGCTCTCTTGAGTCGCGGTACGCTTTGGCTGTGCCCCCGATGCCGTCGCAAGCGTACATGCCATGATGTGACAAAAGCGTCCATGCCATATCGCCCTCCTTGGCCTTTGCGTAGGTGAAGTGCTGGCCTTGTTTGTCAGCCACAAAGTGGTGTTTGATCAGCTTCACTGTTTGCGGGCTGAAATATCGCATGTTTCCCTCTTTGGTCTAAACTATTTCTGCGAGTGTACAGCGATGCATGCTCATCCACTGTTTGTACCTAATATAATTATCGACGTCATCATCTGGGGCCAAATCACCTTCACTCTCTTCTGATTTGTCCGCGAGGAGAATCCTTAGAAAGTTCATCACCCTGTCTTCACCAGGGCAGTCCTCACAGTTGTGCATCATGCAATCACGGTTTTCTATGTGTCACATACACATGCATGCCAAATACAGCGTGATCGAGTAGGTTAAGGTATTTGAGACCGGGAAGGCCGAGAGCGGATATGAGCAGTTTTGGGTTTTGATGATGAGTGCACATGCTCATCGAGTGGTCCCGCTGCTGCCTGCCAAGACGCAATGCTTCGGATGAAGGGCAGCAAAGGTTAAGAAGCCGGTGCGAGGGTTTTCAGAGCTTTGCTTGTATATATCATATATCTCACACAAATTTTCAAAAGCAAGCCTTTTCTGAACTCTACTTTGGGTTCCATCAACCTGTCGCACCGTGACACGGTCGGTCTTGCCGAGACACAGTCGGCTGATCTGATCCGACTCATAAAATAGCTATACTTTCACCTTGACTGCGTCCAACACCATCAGAAATGTCCTCGCTTCACAGGCAGCATGTTCAGCAAGTGAGCAGTGAACACTGGGCACCCAAACACGGTGCCACCCCTTGTTTGTGCCCTTCCTGGTATTTCACTACGTTCGTATATTTTTATTTTCGCGATTTAATAAATGGTTGTGGTTGTGTAATAAATGGTTTCTCGGTTATCGGAATGTGATTGCTATATTGTGGATGCCTCTCTCTCTCTCCTTGTAATTCATGGTAAGGTATAACTCATAAATCATCTACTACCACAATTTGGAATCATTTCTGCCATTTTGTTTGACCCTTGACCTCACGAGTTAGAACACTTGTGCAACACAACATTCAAGATCAGATGACTAACATTATCATCCCATCACGAGTCTCGAACGCCAAAAGACTTGTATTTCAGCAATATACCGTTATAAATACGTATTCATATAGGCCACGATAAACTAGCGCGAAAACAATCATGCATGCCTCATTTTGAACGGATATGTAGATGATACATTGGAGTTCAGAGGCGCGTCGACTGCAAGGGTCATTTTGCGCCCATAACTGTGTTTACAGGCAATCTATCATGCTCCTGCAGTAGCCAGTAAGACTAATCTCCAGGGGCGGCGATATATCACATCAAAACGTGCTTGTCGAAGTAAGGTAAAAATGTCCCGAGACGATACGACCCCATTCATCCTTTAGCTGCATACGCAAAGCGTCGCTGTTTACCCGTCCTAAAATCTGGTGTCGTAGAGGTTCCAACAGTAAACAGCCTATTAAAACATGATAAACGGCAAGCGGGTCAGAACACCGTGGGAATATAGGTCGGTCATCACCAGTCAGCACATAGCTGTGTGTCGCGAAGACATGCCCTATCCTCAATCGACAGAGCGTTACTTCCTCTCGTCGCGAGGTACGGTGTGAGGGCTGCCACATTCCTAGCTCTGGCTTTATAACTCCCAGCTTACTAGGTTTGGAGTTCCATGCTCGTTGCCATTCAGCTCGTATATATGATAAAATGGAGGGATATAGATCTCTTGGCCGAAGGGGCAGGTGAATTTCACGGCCATTACCGGTAGCGTGCTTAGCGGCTATATCGGCAGCTTCATTTCGAGCAAGTCCAACATGGCTGGGGATCCAGCAGAATACTATATTTTTGTCGAGACCAGTTAGGGATTTTACGATGCGTAGAATCCTTTGGACAAGCCTGTTATCCGAGTTGAAAGACTTCATTGCCCAAAGACTGCTCAAGGTGTCAGTAAAAACCACGTGATTTGTGGACTGGTCATCCTGGATATAGTAGAGCTTGCAAGATGGCATATAATTCAGCAGTGAAAATTGACGCCTGTTTCGGTAAGTAGAAATATCCAATACCGCGTCGACGGACGCACGCGCATCCCACTCCCGACGAGGACTTGGAGCCGTCTGTGTAGATGCGAGATAATTCACGGTACTGGTATATTTTCTCCAATGCTGAATTCTTCGGAGTTGACACACCCCTTCTTCGAGCAGGACAGAGTAAGGTCAGTCTGCCTGGGACAGCCTGCCAATGGGGGATATTCGGAGTGACAGCGCGTGCAACAGAACCTGGTTTAATGTTGCATTTACGAAAGGCCGGGGCCATGCGCCAATACAAAGGTAAGATAAGATTACGGGATGACCGACGTGGCTGCGATGGCCTTGACAAGAAAATATCCATTGACAGGCTAGATGCTTTCGGTTATGTGCGACCTTACATGAGTATCTCGCTCCCAGTAGTGTACGGCGTAACGCAGGAGGAAGTTTATCAGTCTCAGTCATTAAGCTATCGCCGGTGAAGTACGGAAAGCTCTAGTGGCAATACGAAGGGCTGTATTGTGGGTTACGTCCAGACGGCGTTTCGTTGTAACGCACGCCCCATCATAGATAAAACATCCATAGTCGATTTTAGAGCATACGAGCGATCGGTACATAAGAAGCAAGATAAATCTGTCTGCTCCATAGGAGGACCTAAAGACAGTACTCATCACCTGCAGTTTCTTAGTACATTTCTGTGCAAGATCTTTGATGTGGGTGCTGTACGTAGTCGGCGGTCCATCCATATACCTATGGGGTCGGTGCAAGAGCGCCTGCGGTAGAAGTGCACGGCGATGGTTTTCGACATGGACATGAAGAATTCTGTTGTATCACACCAACCCTGCACCTTCCGGACAGCCAGCTGGAGTTGCCTCTCTACCGTGCGAACAGAGCGCGAAGAGCACCAGACGGCGAAATTATCTACAAATAGCGCTTTGCCTACGGAAGTCGGCAATGATGTACCCACATCATTGATAGCAACAGCAAACAATGCTACACTTAATACGCTTCCCTGCGGGACTCCATTAAGTTGTGAAAACGTACCAGAGAGTGAGCCGCCTATTCTAACACGAAACGCTCTCGAAGCTAACAAATTGGTCAAGAAGAACCCCATGGAGCCTCTGACACCCATACTATGTAACTTCATCAGCATACCGTGACGCCATGTCATGTCACGAACGGATATGTAGAGTTTTAAGAGCAACACCCAATTTTTTAAAAACATGTTTTGTTTCGAAGGATTTTATCGAACTTCATGTCTGCACTTCTTTAAATCGCATTGTGACTGTCCCGGAAGGTAAAATAGGTCACGTGACCTAAGGTCACGATGTCACGATTTCAAATAACCCGTAAACGATAATTTTGAAATAGCCAAAGGATACAGTGGGTCATTGTGAGTTCACCGAAATATACTTTTGCACAATTCAGATTGTTCTTCATTGAATTATATACCTGAAAAACACCTTCGTTAGGTCACATATAAACATGCCCGAGGTAATAACTCCTTGACGGTTGACCTGATCTTTCTAAAAAATGGTACAGCTGGATTCGACGCATCAGATAACCGCACACATATATTTTCATCAAAATAAATAATATTGAGCGTTATTTTGGCCCTTTCAATTCTCGATTTGTCGTGGAATTGCCCATTCCATATGGCGGTCTTGGCCAATTTCATTCGGTGTGGTCTGAAGAGCACACTCGAGAAGAGCTAGATTAGATTTCACATGGACGTATTGTGACATACTGGTGCAAAACACTATTTCTCTCTTCGTTCCTGTTGTGATTTAAATTCAGGTTGGTTGTCATAAGAATGTTCGTCGTGATCCCTCTGCCTTTCCCGCCGATCCTCGATTCCTCCAACAGCGATATTGACATGCAGATCCCGAGACCTCCGCCTCCGGTTTACAGTTATGTATCATTGCGGTTGGTTCGAGGTCAGGAATCCACCATAGTTAGCAGTTCAATATATCCACCAATGGATTCACCAACAGCCACTCAGGCAATCATCTCACATAGTTTTTATCAATACAATACCATACATATCCGCGTTTCGTGCCTATTAAACCACTCGTTATATCCGGCTATGCCTAGCCGTCACAGTCGGAACGCAGACATGGCTTCATGAAATACATAGCCAATCGGCATCTAGCGGATCGGCCCTTGAAATCTATTAATAATTATCCGTGTTTATCTAATTATGCAGTTCCTAGTGGTTAAAACATTTGTCATCATGGTTTTCATCGCTTTTCAACCACATAGAACTATACATGCAGGTTTCCAAACAGAGTATCATACTTCATTCATCAGCAGCACGGGACATATGGAAAAGTTCTTGACTGCATTGAAACATTGCTAAGGGGAAGGAAACAAAAGGTAGTGTGCAATGGATATCAATCTGAATGGAATAATTATGATTGGTGTGCCACAGGGCTCCGTTCTAGATACTCTTCTATTTATAATCTTCGTGAACAATATTAAGGTTAGGCTGAGGAATAGGCTGCTCAAATTTGCTCATCATATCAAACTGGTAACAATAGGGGCATTCCACGACAAATCGACATGTGACCTGCACCCTCACACCTCAGATTTTGATGAAAATGGTTCTATAGGGTTATCAGCATCGCTGAACACGCCTGTGCCATTTTGAAGTCTCTTAGGTTTACCGTTTTCTAGTTATGAACTATATAATTTTTACATTTTGCACTGACATGACTATCTTTGGTGCTAATTTTCTCCGAGTCATTTTTCAGTAACTGAACAAATTTATACGTCAAAATGAAGACAAAACATTGAAGAATATGACTATGCCACCATTTAAACTTTCATTACGTAATTTTTGCCGACTCTAGCCAAATAAAAAATTGAAAAGAAATAAAAACATTTTTCCCCTCCGATATCGTATTTTTTCTCACTTTCATATGAAAGAGCGTAGTTTTTTTACCCTAGAAACATAAATAAAAAAAGTGGTTATCGACTTGGAAAGACGAATCAAATGCGGTGAATGCGGGCGCTGCGCTCACCGGACCGGCGCGCGCGCTGCCGCTGCCTCGCGATACGCCTGCCGGGGGGGGGGGGGGAAGGGGGAGCCGAGCGTGGGATGTCAACAAAGGAGACGCGCGTCCCGGGAGGATGATATGGGAGACGTGACTGCCCCCTACCCCCTGGCCCACGCGCGTACTGCGCAGTATGCGTGTTTACTCAGGGGGTGAGTCTGTGAAACTAGACAGTTCGCAAGGACAGTTCGTAGGAGTGCGAGGTGAAGGACAGGTCGTAGTAGTGCGAGGTGTTGTGAAGACAAGTGTGTGGTCTAATCAACCAAACCATGAAGCGTTCTAATCATCCTTTTTGTGCCGATCCTTTTGCAAGGCACAAAGCAAGAGCTCGGGGAGGCTTGAGAACGGCGTCCAAAACACTTGTCAGTCAAGTCGGTGATACGAGGATCACAGAGACAACTTTGCTCTGCTGCAACTGCCGTACCAGGCTGACAAAGGACCCCAAAAGCCTCCCCGAAGCTGAAACGGCACCGGAAAGTCTTGCGTCCAGCAGTGAAGAGCTGTGCGACGATGTCAGGAGCACTCCGGAACACTCCGGGGGCACAACAAGCTCTGAGTACCGGGATTCTGATACTGCGGAGCAGAATGTTCAGCTTGTTTTGGAAGATTTCGGAGAATCTCCGGTGCAGAAAAGTGAGTACCAGTTGTTTTCTTTGGATTACTTTTTCCTTTTTGGCGCATCTAAAACACCATGCTTTACATTCAGCATTTTGCATGTACGTGTATTTCCATACACATTACCCATCCAAATATATATTGGCTAAACAATCTACACATTTTACAAATATAATATATTTTGTAAATGACCCTCTAAAATAAGTATTTCTTTCGCTGCAGGAGGCATACATGCATCGACGAGAAAATCCCTGGGATCAAAAAAGTTGAAAAGTGTCACAACATCGCTCAAACGCAAACTGGAGCGATCTTTAGGCGTGGATATTCCGACTCCGGGTACCACTCCGGTGAAGAAAAATCGACTGGAAAAGGAGAAGGATCTGGAAAGGTATTTTTTTTAATTCAGGTGCCGTGCTTGTAGAATGCAGACAGGAAAGTTTCAAACAAAAGGATGTGCCATATTACCCTCGCTCCTATATCTTGAAATTCGTTGTGTATATTGATGGGAGGATGGAGGTATGTTTCAAATACGTATAACTAGATACACGCACAAATGGATACGAAACAGATAGAGAGAAGCCATTAGGATCATTCTTGACTAAAAAGCTTAATTATATAGGTACCGTACAAATAAATAAATAATGTACGGTCAAATGTTACGCTAAGACCATTTTAAATCTTGTATGCAATAAATCCTGGATTATTGCAGCTATAAAAAATGCATAGCTTTAGTCTTGATAAACATAAACGTCTCGCACTGTTATTAATATATTTTTTCGCGAATTTTCTTGACAGGGACCATTTTTATTTTCAGATACGAGCGCCTGATGGATGAGTTGAAAGAGGAGTTTCAAAAGTCAACCGACCCTCAGCGCCGCCTGCGGATCCTCACGTTGTCTCCTTTTTCGGTAGAAAAAACCGCTGAGTTTTTTGGAACCACTTGGTACATGGTGCGTCGACAGCTTTCAACTCAAAGCGAAAAACG